>CM077645.1:96110849-96455849 GCA_039707465.1 Rhabdophis nuchalis
TGTGAATTACCATTACTCAGTAAGGAACTTAGTCTGAAAGAGCAGTTGTAACAAAGGAATGGGCTTATATTATTATGTTCGGCTAGTGTCTTGCTGAAGCAAGTTTCATCTTTGGTTGTGGCTTCTCACTTTTAGCATGGGAAATGAGTACCCAGCTATAGAAGGACCAGTTCCCATAACTGACACACTTATGGGCACTTGTCTTGGCTTCTCATAGGGATGGGAGGAAGACTGTCACTAAGCATGTACAAAAACATTTGTTTGTCATTATTCTTGTCATTACCCAACCAAGTTAGGAAGAAAGCCTGAAGCCAGAGAAAAGGCATAATGCCTAAGGCAAACACTGCTCCTGTCTTACTGCCAAAACTTCTGGTTGACACTTTATATGACAAAGATCTTGAAGAGACCACCCACATATATTGAAGACTAAAGAGAGACACCAGAGAACATGGGTGTTTTATTTTTCTTATTGCACATATCTAGAAGTTCAGTTGCAAACTGCCCGTTTCCCTCCTCAGCAATCCCATCTACCCAAGTAATGTACAACCCCTGGAGGACCCAGAGCTGCTCCACAAGATGGTAAGAAGGTAACAGAAATCATAACAAAATTGTATTTATGTCACTTAATTACCTTTAAATTAAGTTGAAGTTAATTCGTGGTGATGACTCTTTGTAATGTGTACCCCTAGCCCATCGCAATTGATCAAGTATGGCCATTGGTGAAGTTTCTCGATTTTTGTGACATTGAAAATTAAAACCTGGGTTGTTATTGAATGCTTGAGTAGAAGGGTAGGAATTTAGGTTCCTTTGGCAGGAGCAAAGGTTTGTGCACTTCTTGCATTAATAATGCATTTGTGTTTTACTTTTGTGCCAGGATGCACACTTTTAACATCCACTGTTGGTGTAGTAGTAGTAGTAGTAGTAGTAGTAGTAGTAGTAGTAGTAGTAATTGCTTAGCAATCACACAGAGCTGACAAGAAAAAAACCAGAATAAAGACATGCTGCACTCCATGTTCACATCATAGCATAAATTTACAGTGACCGTGCTTCCTTTCAAACATTTGTCCATCCCTAAAGCCTCATGCTTACTGGGGAAAAGATAAGGACCTTGCAAATACTGTATGTTTCATAGACCTACTTCTGCTGGATGCAGAAGTGCAGCCATAGAAAATAGTTTCCTGACCAGAAATGAAAAAGATGAGCCTTTCTTCTTAAATTGGGGGTTTTATTTGTGGGAAGAAGTGAAAAATGCAGTTTTAATTATGCAAAAGAAAGGATAGTTGTGGTGAAAGAAGATGCAAAATGGGGGAAAAAATATGTGTGCAAAACAAACTAATACCAAATGCTCACCCTAATTTTTTCCTGGGCTATCTAGCTATATTAAGGAACATTGAAACAAGAAAGCTGGCTTGTCAACAACAATAGACCCAGTGTCAAATATTCATTGGAGAAATGCTAATTGTTTTGTTATCAAGACTATTTTCTGACCTTATCTTTGTTTTCCTTACACCATACGAATGGAAAAACAATGGCTATTTCCTATTACAAATCCATTTAAAATTGCATAGCAGTGAATAAAATACCTATGATAAAAACGTAAATGATATTTATAGCTTTAATTCTGCTTTCAATTCACCTTGAAGAGTTAACTGGAGAAGAAGGATTGCAATAGTTAATAATGAAATAATTGTTAGAATTGTGTATTAAATTGCAATTGTTTTAAAACTACAACAATATCCAAGCCAACAGGGATTCGGCTCCATTCCATCCTTGAGTTTGTGTGCCCTTCCTGCCCTCCCACCCACCCCCGGCATCTCAGCTGAACTAGGGGCATGCATCATAACCACGTCCTTCTATCAAGTGTGGACTAAGAACAATCTCCATTAGCTGACAGGCAGGCAGGGTGATAAATGCCCCCGACGAAGGGGAAGGAATTGCGTAAAATAAAGAAGCATGTTCCAACAAGTCTTGTCAAAATTGTATTGATTTAATCATCTGCAGAAATACACATTCCTGGCTACTGTAGCGTGCATCGTGGGTGCAGTTTAGAGCGGCACGCAGGCCGGCCCTCTCGCTCCCTCACCAAGTCCGAAGGTGATGAAGTGCAAGACAAACAGCCTTCTAATTCCTTTAGAAAAAACAAAAACAAACCTTGGATCACAAAGATGGGCATTGTTTTCCTTTCTTCGTTGCATTTTTGCTGAATTTACTGCTTAAAGCAATAATAAATGAAGTAGTACCCATTTCGATGTGCATTCTCCTCTTTGGTAATGCTTATTTTAATCCTATCAAAGCATCCGAGGAGTCAACTTGGATTGAAGTCTTAAATGGGGAGGGGGGGGGCTCCCTTGCATATCATTCAACCCACTGAGATTTCAGAGGGGTAACAACTACAGCTGATGCAGGCCAGGCTGCTGCATTGGTGTTCACTGGGATACTCGCATTTCCTCAGGGACAGGGAGCTACTCTTGATACGTAAAAAAAGAAAGCTTTTTAAAATTAAAAAAACCAGGAGGAGATGTTCAAAAATGAATGAGTGGACCACTTGACAAACAGTTCCTGGCTTCCAGTCAAATCTCTTTTGGCATAAATCATCCGATTAGATCTCCGTAGATGATTCCAGAACTGCCAATATTCTCTGGCCACTGTAAAAAGGTGAGATGGAAGCAACACAAGGTGACAGTAGAATGCCAGCTGGCTACCGGCCAAGTCTTTTTTCCACTTCGCAGAATTAAAGCTGAAATTATGACTTCAAGGCAGAGGCAGGAGGGAAGGGTGGCAAATGGTTATGACTAGGAGTCGCAGTGTGGCGATTGTGTGGTGTTTTCATTCTGTTTCCAATAACAGTAACTTAGGACTGCAGACTAAAGGGGGGCAGATCAGTAAAAAAAATAATTTCATTTTATAGCCTGCATTAGAAGATTGTTTTTTTTTAATTCTCTGCAAAATAAAAAAAAAATTGCAACCATTTTTATTTTCTATCTCCTAATAGATGGAGTCTTTACAAATACTTTTTTTTCTAGTTTACACAGCTGTTAATGTAAATAGCCAAAGAACATTTTAATATAATTGTCCTGAAGATAAAACTTTGACACATACACACATACAAATATATACATACATATATATATTATTTTAAAGCATTTAAATGTAAGCTTTTTGTTAAAAATGTAACCGTGCTTTGCACACAACTGAACACAACTTTAAGTACTATAAGTTCCTTGGGGTTTGTGTGACTTTTTGGATTGTGGAAAGAGTAATAGAAATAATTGAAGCTATTCTTCATAACTCTAATGCAGATAGGGCAGTGGATCTGCTGCAGCAGCTCATCACTAACCTTTCTGAAGGGGAAAATGGCTTTGGCAAAGCAATATTTATAGGGAAAGGAGCTTCTTTTAATGCCTGAAATTTACAGGAACAACCTTATTTCTGTCCTAAAGCAGGGGTCTCCAATCTTTGCAACTTTAAGTCTGAAAGACTTCAGCTGGAGAAGTCTGGGAGCTGAAGTCCTTCAGAATTAAAGTTGCAAAGGTTGGAGACCCCTGTCCTAAAGGATTTCTGTAGCAGAAACTCCAAGATCTGAAACGCCAACCCTTAGTTCTGTAGTTGGCTAACCTACATGGAATCATCTTTCTGATAAGTGAAATAATCCTAAATATGGTTCTGAAATTGGTTTATCTAAAAGTAGTCTCTATACGAGTAATAATGATGTGTGTGACTCAGGATGTTTTCAATACAAACTATGATTAAATAAAATACTTTATTTAATCCATATTAGTGTCTTGTTCATTATATTGTTAGTTCAAATATCTTCTTAAAATTTGATAAATAGACATAGTATCTCCTTTTTCTAATTTTCCCAGGCAAAAGAACAACTAGGCAACTGAGATTAGAGGAGGAATCTGAGTGGGAATCCAGCCAAATATTGTGTGTGGGGGGGAACATCTTGATATTCTCAAGGAAAGAAAGAATTTGCACCTTGGCAGACTTTTTTTTTTTTTTTTTAGAAATCATTTTCAGAGATGGCATTTTAATTGTTAATCTTTCAGCAGGAAATATCATCTGAACAAGCAACTTCTGGGATTGAAATCAGAGTAAAAGTTTCCTTGTGGCATAATCATACAGGATGGATGGAACAGACCCAACAGATAATTCCCCCCCCCCCCATACCTAAATTGCAGGACGAACAGACAGAATATTTCTCTAAGCCAGACCTCCAAATTCCATTAAGAACTGGGAGAGCCAGTGCAAACACTTGATTTATGTGGATTTAGGATTAAGTCATGAAAATGAGCCTACAGAGTAAACCACTATTCTTAACACCAATGCCCTATTGACATTTCTGAAGGAGATTAGCCTGAAGAAGGATGCTGTTGTGGTCTGCCAGCGGCCAGCAGAGTCAGACAGTTAGAAGAAGGAGGAGCATGGGCCAGTCCTGGAGGCTTGGGGAGGCTCAGACGAGGCCTCTGCATCGGAGGCAGAGACAGGGCCAAGGCCATCTGGCAGTGAACAGGTGCCTACAGAGTGGACAGCAGTGAGGCAGAGGAACAGCTAGAGCCTGCTCCCAGTGTGCACATGCGCAGAGCTGCCAGAAGAAAAGAGAAACTCAGAAATCAGGGTCTACTTGGGAGTAAAGTCACAGGTGGAAGGTGATTGGCCCCTCCCATAGGAAATAAAAGAGGAGCGAAAGGGGAGTGGGCTTTTGCAGGAAACAATTCGTTCGTTCAATCGTTAGATTCATTTCAGGAGTGTGAAAATCTGTCCGTGAATCTCAGAGACTCTGTGCCCAGTCTTTCCTTGCACAGCATTGCGTTTGGAAAACATTTACATGGCAGATTTCCAAGATAGATAAGGTCTGTAGTCATAATTACTCCTTTAAAAGACTGTTTGCCAGGCCTTGCTGAATGTGAATGAGAAGAATTCACATTCATTTAATAAAAGGGGTTTTGTTGTGACCAGGACTGTGCCTCATGCTTTTTGGGGAAGCCTCGGTCGCAGCAGATGCATTACTAGCTTAGGAGGCATGTGGGGTGCCCTTAGTTATGGCACTATTGGGATGAACCACATGTGTGGAATACCAAATGTGGGTCAGATTTTGGCGCTTACCATGTTCCCCTGAAAATAAGACCTATCCCAAAAATAAGGCCTAGCATGTTTCTGCACATGCAATCAATATAAGCCCTAACTCCCCCCCCCCCAAATAATCCCTACTTAAGTGCCTGCACAGCTGGCCGGCCACTCATTCTGTCTGATTGCTCACGATGCCACTGACACAAGGTGAGGTGAAGCAATAATAATAATAATAATTTAATAATAATTTATTAAATTTGTTGACCGCTCCCTCTCCCCGAAGGGACTCGGAGCGGTGCACAGGGCTAATAAAACAATAAATACATACATATAGTTAAAAACAAATTAAATATTTCCCTGCGCTAAAAATTCCAATTAAAAAACTAAAATCCCCATCTAAAATTTCTGACAACCCCATCGAAGAGAGACTATCCTAGGCCGGCCAAGCAGAACAGATATGTTTTTAGTTTTAGACGGAAGGAGCGGAGGTCGGGGGGAAGGTCGTTCCAGAGGGCTGGGCCCGCCACAGAGAGAGCTCTTCTCCTGGGCGTCGCCCGCTGACAAAGTCTAGTGGATGGCACCCGGAGAAGTCCCTCTCTGTGGGAGCGAATCGGCCGTGTGGATGTGTGTGGCAGGATCCGATCCTGCAAATAGCTAGGTCAGAGGGGTGGAGCTGCCCCACATGCGTACCAGCTTACCTCAGGGCTCCCACAGCCAGGCCATCCACTCCCCAACAACTGCCTTGCGGTGGAAGCACCAGCAGACAGGTTCACTTCTTCTGAGATGGCAACGGAGCAGGAGGCTGAGCAACATGCCGGTGCCACAGCCACGAGGTGTGGTGAGATGGTGGATCTTCTTTATGTGCCCCACACTGGCTTGCCTCAGGGCCCTTACAGCCAGGCCATTCATGCCCCAACAACTGCCTCACCTCCCAGTGGCGGCTCTGACAGCCCCATCCAGCAAGACCCCATGTGGCTGCTGCCTCACTTCTGCTTGCTGGAGCTGGAGGCCTAGTAAATGCATAGATGCCACAGCCAAGAGATGAGGCAGGTGTCGGGATGTGGATGGCCTGGCTTCAGGGACCCTGAGGTAAGCTGGTAAGTGCGTGAGGCAGCTCCACCCCCCCCCCACCACACAGCAGCAGCATCCAAAAGAAAATAAGACCAGGCCTTATTTTTAGGGAAACAGGGTAGATGAAAGCAGTGAAGTGTCTCCAAATGAAACTGTCTTAACATTATAGCTTATACATATCAGAAAAGAAGAAAATGTTCCTATGAAGTTTCACAGTGGTGAGGGTTTTTGACTGGAGCAAGCTTTTAGAGTCAGTGTTGCAATGCTTATTCAAACACAGCCAGTTCTCATAATGGGGTGTTTTGCTGATACAACCCTAAGGCTACCAGATCAGAGCTGCAAAAATATGCACAGCCACTAGATGGTGGGAGAGTGTTGGGTCTTTTTTTTTTTCTTTTTGTGCCCTCTAGTGGTCATTCGCCTTTTTGCAGCTCAGATCTAGTAGTCCTGTGGAATGTTCCAGCCAGGTTTTTCTTTAGCCTTTTAAGCCCTTTAAGTCCAAGATCGAGAGAGAAAATTAAAAATAGGCTCTGGACCCTTTCAAACTGCATTAACAGAGCCACCATTAGAGGGAGCTGGAGACAACGATAAGCTGAAAGGACTTCCTGACTGAAGGGTGAAAGTCCCATCTGGGGACTTCTCAACAAATCCAAATGCTGTTGGTTCTGATCGTTCTGGGTATAGTGTAGTTCGCCATGTTGAATTTAATAGGCATTTACAAGACAATTGGAGCCACAGAATGCCAGCATTGTTCTTTTCCGGAGAGGGCATGACTTTCACCTCAGAAAGACTGACTCAGGATTCTTTCTTCCTCTGAAGAAAGATTAAGTGATTTCTACCAAAGACTTTCCGAAAGGAGAAAATGCCTTGGCTGAATTACTCAGTTATATATTTCCAGCTCCTCACATCAAACTGGGAGGGGACCAATCCTCTTGAGAAAGTACAGATCAGTCAGAAAAGAAATCTTGGAGTCACTTCAAACACCCTGTCAATAATTCATGGTTCATGCAATGAGGGTTTTTAAAAGCCCATTTTTTTCATTTGCCAAGTACAGAGGGAGCAGAATGTTCTCCATTGTGTAGGAACACCACAGCAGATTGCATTTAACAAGGAAAGGTCAGCAAGAAGGACCAGACCTCCTCGTTAAAGAAGTTTCTTCTCCCCTGCTGGAAAAAAATCATTTTGCAATGTAGCAGGTGAGCTTGCAGGCACACTACACCTTACACACTCTTGCACACCAGCGGTGGGTTCCTAGTCGGTTTACTACTGGTTCACTGAGAGGGCGTTTTGCATGCGCGCTGCTTGCTTCACTTGCGCGCATGCCCGCCTCGCGTTGCTGCACATGCACACTTGACTGAAATCTGTTTTGCGCATGTGCAGAACAGATTCCGATAATGGCAGAAGAGACCAGGGAACTGGTTTGGGGCTTGGCAAGCCTGGGTCGCTGCAGGTTCCAGTGACCCAGGCTACCATATCACTACCGGTTTGGCCAAACCAGTCCGATCCAGTAGGAACCCACCACTGTTGCACACGCCCACCCACACTTCACCAGACAGGGTCTTATTTTTGGGAAAACACAGTTTATGAGGTGTGTGTGTGTGTGTGTGTGTGCGTGAGTGTGTGAGGTGTTGTGTAAGATGGTCTTATTTTCTTTTGACCCCCGAAATAATGCTTGGCCTTATTTTTAGGGAGGTCTTATTATTTTTGAGGTGCAGGAGACCCCTTAAACTCGGCCCACAGCCTGTGGATCAGCTGATCCAGAGAGGGCTGGAAGTTCTGTCTCTGTTTCTGGCACACTCTTGCCAGCCCTAGCATCACTGAGCCTGCCACTTTTTTGTGACCTCCATTAAGAGAAGGGGCGTGGTAGCTAGCTTTGTGAGACGGCCTCTATGAGGCTGTTCCGCATGGATGGCAGGTGCATGTGGGGTGCATGGGGCATGGTCTCCCCTTCAACCCCAGGAAATGGCGGGGACCAGCTGTACATGTGTTTAAATATTTTAGGGGAGGGCTTATTTTCAGGGGAGGGCTTATTTTACTGCATGCACTCAAAAGCCTGATTGGGCTTATTATCCAAGGAGATCTTATTTCTGTGGAAACAGGGTAATTGTAATGGGAATTATTTTGATCTCCAAACAACATGAGAATCAAAGGTCCTAAAGTCTAGTTTGGATCCAATGTATGCTTGCTTTCACACTTTTCAATGCAATTGGCTCATTTTGATCATCAATACCATCAAGCAACAGCAATAACAATACAACTTAGACATATATATATATATCGCTTCATAGTGCTTTTACAGCCCTCTCTAAGCGGTTTACAGAGTCAGCCTATTGCCCCCAACAATCTGGATCATCATTTTACTCACCTTGGAAGGCAGGAAGGCTGAGTCAACCTTGAGCCTGGTGAGATTTGAACTGCCAAATTGCAGGCAGTTGACAGTCAGCAGAAGTAGCCTGCAGTACTGCACTCTAACCACTCTAACCAAGGCTTTTGTAAATTTGTAGCAAGGTTTTGGGATTTGTGTTTTGAAATTTCTATTTATCCACCCACCCATCCATTTATCATCTCATTTGTTTATTAAATTTATATGTCCCCTGACTCCCAGCAACATAGAGTTCAAATGCTTCATCTGTCAGCAGTTGAATTACCACTTAGCCATCAAACTGATTGAATGACCATCACTATTCTGAAACCTAACTGAGTTAATGGAACCAGTTTGTTATATCCTGTATATATTGTCCTCATTTTTTTCCATGAATGTTGGCTTACTAAAATAATAAATCAGGAATGAGTATGAGTATGGAATGACATTCCATAATAAGAGAATGTCTAAAATGTTTCTTCTTAGGTATGAGTAATGAGAACTTAATTTCAGCTGTGTTCTGGGTTATAGCCCATTTCATGTGAAATGTGGGGAAATTGGTCCTAATCATGACTGGTCATATACTGTATCTATAGCTACCGTTATATCCAAGTAAAGATACGATGATTAGATTGCCCAGATCAAAACAGCACCACAGGATGAATCACTCTAATTATTTGCATTACACTAACCAAGTCAACAGTAACACCTGGAGTTAATTCTACATGCTATAATAGAGAATAGATGTATGTTAATAAGAGAAAGTGTTGCAGAAGAATCCACATAAACTCGCAGCAATTGAAAATGAATTTAGAATGAAATGATGTTCAAGTTTTTAACTTATTACATTCTGCCGAAAGAAAATCAGATTTACTTGTGATCCAGAATCCAGCAGATTTGGGAGGGTTGGTGGTCTTGTACAGAAGTGAAGGGTCAAGTTCAAATGTGACGCCTGCCTGCCTGCCTGCCTGCCTGCCTGCCTGCCTGCCTGCCTGCCTGCCTGCCTGCCTGCCTGCCTGCCTGCCTGCCTGCCTGCCTGCCTGCCTGCCTGCCTGCCTGCCTATCTATCTATCTATCTATCTATCTATCTATCTATCTATCTATCTATCTATCTATCTATCTATCTATCTATCTATCTATCTATCTATCTATCTATCTATCTATCATCTATAGCAAGTACCACTCACTCATCACGAAATCTCCAGAAACGTAAGGCCTACAAACTGGAAATTTGGCATGTACATTCCTCTTTGCTTTTAGGTGCTTGCTAAAAAAGGATTTTTTGAAATGGCCATCAGATCATCAGAATTTCATATACAGTAATTAACACGCTCTGATGCTAAGGAGTTCTACTCTCCCTCCCCACCTGAAAAAAAACTCTTTTCTAACTGCCTGTTGCCTCACATTCCGTTACCTCAATTCAAATTGGCAGACATTCCATTCCTTCACTCAGGGGTGGTCTGGGGCTCCTTACAGTACTAAACATCAGTACCTTACCAAAATGTCTACACCTTCCACTTGCTTCCGGACTCAAGGTGGCGGGAGTAATATTCCCTTATGTGTTTCAATCACCAACCACCACTGAGCCAATGGATTGTGAACAAAATTCCTCCTGCATAGCCTGATCAGATAGTTTCTTTGTGAAGCATGGGTATTCAGCTAGTAATGAGATATAAGCATCCAGTCAGTGTCAGAACATGTTTGACTTGAGCCTACAGCATTTAGGGGAAGTTTTCTTTTTTAAGATGTTGGAACTAAAGTATCTGCTAATGGAAATAGAACATTTTAATAAACTAAATGTACCAATGGAGAACTTCTCAAGTAAATCTGGATTTGCAGAACCATGTATTTCTGTTAGAATGTCATGTATAATAAGAAAGAATAAAGACAAAAAATGATATACATGTACCGGCTATTTGATTATTTTTGTTCATATCCTTTCATGATATTTGACGGACAGGCTATATTTTTCCCCTTACAGGTGGGTGCTGCTCGCATCAATTGAGTAATGGGTTGTCTGAAATGGAGAACCCCAAACTCCAAGCCACAAAGCTCTACACCAAATTGTCCAAAAACAAATTTCACAAAGAGAAAATAGACTGTTTAGGCTACTGCATCTCCCATGGGGGAGTAGAACTGGACCCAGATAAGGTGTGGTCAGTAACTGAGTGGGCCCCTCCACACAGGGGCATGACCCTGCCACACACAAGGAGGCAAAGCAAGGAAGAAAAGCTTCCTTGGCTTTGCTATTTTCTACAGGAAATTCATCTCATATTTCACCCAGATCCCACTCCCCATCACTAATCTATTAAAAACCAGAGGAGGAGACAAACCAAATCCAAGCCAATCCTTGAATTGGACCATGGAGTGCCAGGCGACATTCAAGAAATGAAAAAGGCTTTTGTCAGAGTTCGTTGCATAAATTCAAATCCAGAATGCACACACAGATAACTGATTCAGCTGGATTCTTTATATGCATAAGAATAGATGAATAAATGTACAATACCAACAGGTGCTTCTTCCAAGTAAACACAAGGCAGGAGAGTTACAGGCAAACAGAAGCAGTTAGCTTCCTATCAGCAGACAAGCCCAGACAGACTGCTAAATTACTTCACAGAGCAGGAGACTCCTTAAGTTTGAATTCTCAGTTAAGCCACGCCCAGACTCCAAGCTTAAGTTTCTGTTTAAATTCTCTGCACTGGCTCAGATCGGTTTAAGCTCCCATTGGGGGACTTAGTTGCTATGCCTATTCATTGGCTGATGTTGTTCCCATGCCTCTTCCAGTCATGAATATTTTAACAGCTTTCTTCTGCTGAGCCAGTGCTAAAACACCTAGACCTGGAAAAACCTTTTGTCATCCAAGCAGATGCTAGTGATGTGGCTGTCGGTGATGTCCTACTCCAGGTAAACAAACAGGGCCAATTACAGCCCTGTGCATACATCTCAAAAAATTGTCAGACACAGAGCAATGATGGGTGGTGTGGGAAAAAGAGGTCTCTGCAGTCCTCTGGGCTGTTCTCCCTTAGCACCACTTCCTAGAGGTGAGTAGGATTCCATTCCAGGTGTGGACTGACCATAAAAATCTGGAAACCCTCAAAACTCCAAGGAAATGATCTCCCAAGCAAGTGCAATGGGCTCAATACTTTCAATGATTCAATTTCACCCTCCAATACATACCAGGAGGGGGAAAAAAATTCCTGGCAGACCGTCACTGTCCAAATGACAGTATTTCCTGCACTTCCGGACAATTCTATGATAAAATCCATGGGAATCTCTCTCCAGGGTGCTGAAGGTTCAGCCATGGTCTGTAAAAGGCCAGGCATTTTTCCTTGTCATCTTTTTTTTGCTGTTGCACAAATAGAGCAGCTGGCAACATAGTTTTTAATGCCCTTTTAAAGGGATGGCCACCAAAACTGCCTTTTTATTAAGTGTAGTGCTTTTACGAATCGAAAGGGTCCTGTTGCTTTTAAGTCATGGCAGGTCTGTATAATTTTAAGTTTCAGGCTTGCAGGAACATACACCCCCCAATCCAAGGTAAGCCACCTTTCATGGAGCAGGAGTCCTTGTGGTTCAAGAACCACTCATCGTCAGTTAATGTCTGCTTAAAAGCCAGGGTAGTGGCGTTGTCTGGAGGGGAGTCCCCTTTTCCTTGTGCTGTAGTGATCTACAGATTGTCAGGGTTCCAAATAGCATCCAAAAGTAAATCAGAATCCAAGGCAAAGTATTGCTCAAAGTTCCAATTTATTAAGAGAGCCATGTTGGCACATCTGGGAAAACCCAAATCTGAAAGCTTCCAGGTTTTCCCCACCTAGTTGAAAGTTCAAGATCTTGCCCCACACCCACAATTCCATCACATGGTCCAATCTCCCACTGCAATGCCGACAGTTCCACCCATCCAGTTCTGGTCAGGTGTAGAGGCGCAGAGACAAAGGATGACCTTGGCTTTCTAGAAAGAATTTTGTTTTGGCTACATAGTAGACAACTCTGTACAATGCTCCCTCCCATTTTCCCACAATAGAAAAAGGCATAGTAAAATAATAGAAAGTGTGGCAGGCCAAAGATCCAAAAGAAAGCTGAGGGCTGACGCAGATCTGTAGTGGTCTACCTGTTTTTTTACAGTTCTTACAGTCCTTAAAGAAACTAGGACCAAAATTCATAGGTCTGTTTCCAATCATATGCATTATAAACCCAGTTACCATTGAGTGCCTGCTGCCAAAAACACTAGAACAAGTTCACCTGGTGTTTCATCATAGTTTTTTGAAACCAGAAGTAACCTCCCCCATTAGACCACAGACGACCACCACCATAACCCATTATGGTTGAGGGGAGCTTTTTGTTGTACCGTGGGATATTAGTTATCCCATCATTTGAAAATCTGATAAGTATCTATGGCAAGTCATTAATGAATTCATTGAAGTGCATGAGACCAATACTGAACTTGTAAGAGGATAATGCTTTCCAGTTGCCTTTCATATTCATGAATTGTTTGTAACAGCACTTACTTTCTGTACTGCATGAATCTGAGGTCCTTAGCTTTGGGATTTCCATTTTCAGTGTCACAAGATTCAGTTTAAAGCCTTTCTGATCAAGCATGCCAAGCATATTTGTACATCCTTTTTTGGACAATCCATCTTGGCTCAACAGTTAATCATCAAACATTATCCTGGGAAACACTTTTTTTTACCATTCTTTTCTCCCATTCCATTCTTGGATTTGAGTAAGGCATTTGATAAAGTAGACCACAACCTACTTCTTGCTAAGCTAGAAAAATGTTGGATAGACAGCATCACCACCAGGTGGATTGTAACTCACTGACAAACCATACTCAATCTATAGTCCTTAATGGAACTATATCCACATGGAGAGAAGTTAGCAGTTGGATACCTCAAGGTTCCATTTTAGGCCTGTATTCTTCAATATCTTCATAAACAATTTAGATCAGGGAATAGTAGGGGGACTCATCAAATTGGTAGATCACACCAAGCTGGCAGGAATAGTTAACACCTCAGAAGGTTCAATATCAAGATAGATCTCAACAGACTTGAACACAGGGCCCTATCTAACAAAATGAAATTCAATGTAGAGAAAAGCAAGATTTTACACTTAGGCAAGAAAAACCAAATGTACAGGTACAGATTAGGTGAAACGTGGCTCAAGAGCAGTAACTGTGAGAGGAATCTTGAAGTCTTAGAAGACAATATGAGCCATTAGTACAGCAGCCACCAAAAATGCCAATGCAATTATAGGCTGCATTGACAGAGGGATAGACTCAAGCTCACATGAAATGTTAGTACTAGTTTATTAGTCCTTGGTAAGAGCACACTCGGAATACTGCATCTGGTTTTGGTCACCATGATATAAACAGATGTTGAGGCTCTGCAAGTGTGCAGAGAATAGCAACAAGATGATTTAGGGGACTGTAGGATAAAACATGAATGGATGCAGGAAGTGGGTATTTCTAATCTAGTGAAAAGAAGGACTAAGGATGACATGATAGCAGTGTTCCAATATTTGAGGGGCTGCCACAATGAGAGGAGGTCAACTTATTTTCCAAAGCACCAGAAAGCGAGACAAGAAACAATGGATGGAAACTAACCAAGGAGAACCAAAGAGAAATTTCCTGACTGAGAACAATCAACCAGTGGAACAGCTTTGCCTTCAGAAATTGTGGATCACTGGAGACTTTTAAGAAGAGAGTGGGCAGCCATTTGTCTGAAATGGTATAGAGTCTCCTGCTTGAGCAGAGGGTTGGACTAGAAGACCTCTAAGATCTCTTCCAACTCTGATGATGTTCTATGTTCTATTAATTGTGTAGCTACTCACTGACTTGCAGAATTTTTTTCTTTCCCTTTTCTGCCATACAGTGATAATTGAAGTCATCTAGTCCAATTTCCTGCTCAGTGCAAGATCCAGTAAAGCAGAGGTGTCAAATTGGCAGCCTGTGGACCAGATGCATCATGCGTAGGCTATCTCCACCCCTGTTCCTCAGAGGCAAAAAATGTCACGATATATCACAATAACTCCCATGACACAATTGAGTTGGACTCCCATGCAGTATAGTATCCAGCCTCAGTTTGAAGACACCTAACAAAGAATTCACCACATCCTGCAGCAGCATCTTCCATTGTCAATAGGAGTGGACTGGACTGGACTCCACTAACAATTCATGCAGTCTAAGGATTAACCAAAATCCCTTTCTCATGTACTTCCGCAAAGCCAGATCTCTCCCATCCTATACTTGCACCTTACATTTTTCCTATCCTGATGCAGAACTCTACAATAGATGGTTTTTTTGATAAATTCCACCCTGTTTAAACCATTGTTTAAGTCTATTTAGATCTTTTTGAGGTGATTGTCTTTCTCCTAAGTAGTAGCCAGTTCTTCCACTTTTGTGCTATGCACAAGCTTTTTAAGTGTTTCAACCATTGGTGAGATTCAAACATTTTTACTACCAGTTCTGTGGGCATGGCATGGCTTGGTGAACATGGCTTGGTGGGAGTGGCAAGGGAAGGATACTGCAAAATCCCCATTCCCTCCCCCACGCCAGGGCAAGGATACTGTAAAATCTCAATTTCCACCCCACTCCAGGGTAAGGATACTGTAAAATCTCAATTTCCACCCCACTCCAGGGCAAGGATACTGTAAAATCCCTATTCCCTCCCCACCCCACTAACCTGCTTTCCAGCTCCATTCTCCTGTGCAGGGCAACAGAAGAAGACCCAGCTGATCAGCTGGGACTCTGATCAGCTGGGACTCTAGAGGCAGCAAATACAGTGGTACCTCGGTTCACGAACTTAATTCGTGAACTGACTCTGTTCGCGATCCGAATTGGTCGTGAAGCGAGGCACAATTTCCCATAGGGTTCAATGTAAATCCGGTTAATCCGTTCTGACCTTGTTTTTTGGTCGTGATTCTTGAACTGACTCTGTTCGCGAACAGAATTGGTCGTGAACAGAGGCACAGTTTCCCATAGGGTTCAATGTAAATCCGGTTAATCCGTTCTGACCTTGTTTTTTGGTCGTGATTCTTGAACTGACTCTGTTCGCGAACAGAATACGTTCGTAGATAAAATGTCTGCGGCTCCGGTTCGTGAAGCGAAACGGGGTTCGTGAATCCGAGCATTTTTACGAACTTTTCTGTTCGTGAAGCGAGGTGGAGTTCGTGAAGCGAGGCGGAGTTCGTGAAGCGAGGCGGAGTTCGTGAAGCGGAGCATTTTTTTACGAACTTTTCCGTTCGTGAACCGAAACGGTGTTCGTGAACCGGAGCACATTTTTTGGAAAATTTCTGTTCGTAAACCGAATTGGTCGTGAACAGAGGCGTTCGTGAACCGAGGTACCACTGTAGATGGGGGCAGAGCCAGCCAGAGGAGGTATTTGTCGGTTCTCTGAACCACTCAAAATTTCTGTTACCGGTTTGCCAGAACCATTCAGAACCGGCTGAATACCACCTCTGGTTTCAACTCCCCCTTTTAACATTGATAAAAATATAGATCAGATCAGAATAGAGCTCATTTGAAACTTCCCTGAAGTGGGGCCATCAATGAGCTTTCTTTGGTGCAGTCTTTCAGCCAACTGTAAGTCCATCTAAAAGTTGTATCATCTAGCACACATTTTTATGGAGAAGAATCATCGCAAATGTGCAATATTTCATATGTGCTTTATCTATGGCATTTCTCCGATTTACTAAACTACTAATTCTATCCAAGGAGCTAAAGCTTCATCTGGCACATTTTGTTTGAAATAACCCCAAGCTGGCTTCTGCTACCATTAGCTGGCTTATCCAAGTGCTTATAAACATGCTGCTTGGTAATCTGTTGGGACTTGCCCACAATAGACATTAAGCTCATAGGACTAATTCCCCAGGACCATCTCCTCCCCCTCCTTTTTTGAATATAAGGTTATAAATTTGCTTTCATCAGTCTTTTAGGATATCACCCATCTTCCAGGTGTTCTCACCTCTGCTAATTCCTTCTGTACTCTGGGGTATAATTCATCCAGCCATGGAGATCTGAATTCAAATTAGCTTGTCTGTTCTAAGAAGCAGTTTCCCCTTTCCCCAGTGGCTGGTTCTAGCTCAGATTCCATTTCTCTACTGAGAAAAAGACCCATGTAACATAGGGGTTAAGACGTAATAAAGCTTTCTCACCACTACTCACTACTCACACTGAACTTGCTCTCTTTTTAGTTCTTACCTCTAATTTGTTGTCTTTGGAGCTATCACAAGCCTCCATTCCTTTCTAAGGGATTTTTCATATTTACATCTTCATTATAAGAAATACATTAAAAAACCTATAGTTTTGGAAGAAATATCCATCTGGGTTCAGTTCCAAGTGGGGAGAAAGATACTGGAAACTTGGAGACTGATTGGAAAGATGGTTTAATGATGAACAAGACCACATTGGCAGACTTGGAAGCCATTTTTTTTACAGTGGGCCTCAAGCCATGCCACACATGAAGTGCGTAGCTGAACACATGGAGTGGAGAGTGAGTGTTATTTATACCTTTTCTTGGGCTTTGAACTTGAGCTTCCTGTTTCTGTGGCAAGAGCATGTATTCAATTGGCTGGGAGATATGCAGGGGTCACAGCTGAGGTTGTCTGAGATAAGTTTGGTTGAACCTTTCCAAGTGATGCAAGGAAGGGGCTTGGTTGTGCCATGAGATGAGCTCTGCTGATAGATAATCCTATTATGTTCTGGAGGGCCATGTCTTAATCTCATCACTCTGGAGCTGAGGTCTTTTTTTTTTTGGTAGAACGGCTGGCCCAGTCCTCAATGGGCATCAAATATCTGCTGGGGGGAGGGAGCTGCAGGGAGTAGCTTTGTCTTTAAAAACATGTTTCTCCTTTTCTCATCCAGGGAAATATAATATTCTGCCTTTTTTTAATGTTCCTCAAAATATTTTATAATATATAAATATTTATATAATATTTTAGTGGGGGCTAGCTTTCTACAATAGCAAAGTATAACAAGGAAAGAAGGAAACAGGAAAAGGGAAAAACCAAAGATATAGAAAAGATTTTTTTTTAAAAAGAAAGCATATATAAAGAAATGGCTTCTGATATCCCTCTTGGCAGTTACGCGTATAATTCTAATTAAAATACTCTCTCCAATTTCATTATAATTCCTTTCTTTCTCTAACCTATTCTTTCTAATCATAAAAACCATAAATCACAAAGTTTCTTTCTCACACGAAAAGTTCAGAAGGGTTTTTTAGTCATCAATGAATGTCAATAAATCTTTAGTCAAAGAAGTCAAGTTTGTTCATCTCAGGACGTTTTGCCCATTTCATGAACCATTCCTGCATAGTGAGTAATGCTGAATCTTTCAATCTTTGAGCTTTAGCCTTTCTGACCAAATTCTTTGTATTCCTCTTTGGTAATAGTACCCTCTTCCCATTTCTCTTCAGCTTTTTAGAGAGCTCTAATGCATTTCATGGGTTGCAGTGGCTCAGTGGCTAAGATGCTGAGCTTGTTGATCTAAAAGTTGGCTCAAATCCCTAGCGCTGCATAATGGAGTGAGCTCCCATTATTTGTCCCTAGCAGTTCAAAAGCATGTAAAAATGTGAGTAGAAAAATAGGAACCACTTTTGGTGGGAAGATAACAGAGTTCCATGCACCTTTGGCATTTACCCTATTTTTCAGAGTATAAGATGCACCGGAGTATAAGATGAACCAAGGTTTTGAAGAGGCAAATTACAAAAAAAAGTAGGTAGGTAGATAGAGGGATAGAGAGGGAGAGAAATAGAGAGAAATACAGTAGGTAGGTAGGGAGAGAGAGAGTGTGTGTGTAGGTAAGTAGGTAGATAAAGGAATAGAGAGAGAGAAATAGAGAGACAAATACAGTAGGGAGAGAAAGAGAGAGAGAGAGAGAGAGAGAGAGAGAGAGAGAGAGAGAGAGAGAGAGAGAGAAGGTAGGCAGCCCCCAGGAGCTCTCTGGACGACTCCATAATGCAAGGCACAGCCAGTTTGGTGACGGGGGCGGGGTTTCAGGAGGCAAAAAATGCTGTATTCAATGTATAAGATGCACCCAGTTTTTCAGCCTCATTTTAGAGGAAAAAAGGTGCATCTTATACTCTGAAAAATATGGTAGTCATGCCGGCCACATGACCATAGCAACATCTTCAGACAGTGCTGGCTCTTCAGCTTTGAAATGAGATGGGCACCACTCCTAGAGTCAGGAACGACTAGCAGATAGGTGCAAGGGGAACATTTACCTTTAAAAGGAGAAAGGTGTATTGGACATGTTTTCCACCTTGAATTATTTGTAAAAATAATAAAGATGGGATACAGATCCAAGATGGTATTCAGCAGGTTCTCTCCTGTTTGGGCGAACCGGTAGTGGCAGCTGTGGTAGGCTCCGCCCATCTACCCTGACATAATGCACAAACATTGCACATGTGCAGATGTGGCGTGTGCAAGCAAAGTGACCGCCCACACATGTTCACATCTGCAAACCAGTAGGGAAGGTAAGTGAATCCCATTGCTGATATAGATACATAACTATATCCTGGACATAAATTGTTTCAACTCCTACCCTCAAAATGACGCTATAGAGCACTGCACACTGACAACTAGACACAAGGACAGTCACTTTCCCCCAGAATCTCCAGTCACATGGCCCAATCAGCATGTAGTCCAGTTGTAAGGTGACCTCAGTATCCACCTTTCAAACATCTGCCCAAACCTCCTTGATTCCTAGGGGGAAAAATTAGTTTGGCTGCAACACCCCTGCACCCCACCCCCTTCCTGGCACCTTAGCTCCAGGCTGTGACAGCCCTGAAGCAATGCGAAGAGAAACATCCTTAGAGGAAAACTACAAAAATAAAATGACTACAGTTAGGCCAGCTTCAGGATTGACAATTATATTATTATAAGAACATATAAGTAGAAACCCTATTCCAAAAATCGTTAAATGTTAAAAAGTAAGGTGCAGCCTGATGAAATGCAAAGTAAGTGTTTAGTCATATAGACACCCCCCCCCGGGGTCCAGAGTTTAGATTCTTCTATGCAGTTTATGTCACAACTGCTAGGAGATTCAACATTTATTGCCTAGGGTAGAGCTGTACTTTCTGTATTTTCAATTGTTTTTTTTTAAACAAAAATAAAGAAGGAAGAGCCCTCCACCACCAGCATTTCAGCTACTCCTTTCTATTTGATTTATTTCTCCCGGGATCCATCCGGCGAAGAGGCAGGATTTGCCCCCCCCTTCTGCTTCCCGGCTCCTAGGGTGAGGTTGGGAACATCCCACTGACCGCCGCCCAGTTGGGATTCCCAACGAGCCGCCCTTATGGCAGGGGGTCCCTCCAAGACCACCCTGTGCTCCCGAGGGAGCTCACTGGGTCATCAAGTGGCGGATGGAACACGTCCGTCGCCTTCGGAAACCGGAGTCTTCCTAATTTCCTGGATCACCGATGGGATAAGCAACAGATCATTGTGAGTTTCAGTTCAATTAATTTAAATGGAGATTAGAGGGGGGAGTTTTTTTTCTTAACCCCCCCTCGGACGAAACGGCATTCAAACAATCTCTCTCCAAATGGAGAGAGAAAAGGGACTAACTTGCCATTTGAACTAACTATGGGAGAGAATTGTATTGCAGTGGCAACAATCTTTTGCGGAGCCCTTTCTAAAAAGCAAATTACAACTTTCACTTTTCTCCCTTCGAAAGGGTGGGTCAAGATGGCTCCCCTTTGTTCTTTTCTCATAACTTCTTTATACTTATGAAGTTTGCCCTCAGTAACCGCCTCCAAAGGATTTGATATCTTTTAACATCTCCCCCGAAGGCTCCCTTTGTCTCTTCTGCTACATGGATTTCCTGGATGTGGATTATATGGTTTTTCTCTTTTTTTTGATGTACCTCTGAGACTTGGGACAGTGAAGGAGAACTAGCTTCTTACTTGGATTTTCCTGATACCTCGAACCGTCCTGGCCGTCTGCTCCTTTGACGCCGTTTCTTTTGCCATCTTTGAATTGAGACAATGGGTCCTAAAAAACCACCCATGGGAAAATCATCATCCATCCCCTCCTCAGCAGTCTCCAGCCCAAGCATGCAACAGTCGAAAATTACCTCAGTATTGCAGAAAGAAACTGCTGGAGAGAGCTCGCAGGTACTGTTGGTTGCCCAAATGTTTCAGGAACTTATGAGAAGTATAAATGAATTGCGGAAAGAGATGACAGACTTTAAAATAGGACTCAGAGAAATGCAGCAAAGCACAATGGAAAATAAACAAAGAATCACGACGTTGGAAGGGAGGGCAGTCAAGATGGGGAAGGAGGTTAAGGAGATTCGAAAGGAAAATTTAGAATTAGAAATTTATATGTCTAAAATAGAATTTGAAAGAATGTCCTTTTTTCTCAGGTTCCAGAACACACCAGAGACAGATAATGAAGATCTTAAAGATGTTATGAGTACAATATTAGCAGAACACCTTAAAAGAGATAAAGAACAGCTCTGGTGGGATATGGACCTGGTCTATAGAATTAACTCAGCATATGCTAGAGTCCACAATGTCCCAAGAGAGGCTCATGTTAAATTTCTCAGGAGATCCATGAGGGATGAGATACTGGGGGCCCAAAGGGGGGAACCTTTAAAGTATCAAGACAAAGAAATAACCATTTCGAAACAAATTCCCAAAAAAATCAGAGAAACAAGAAGGAAATATTCCTTCTTGTCTAAGAAATTATATAATAAAGGAATTTGGTTTAAATGGTTATTGCCAGAGGGAATGCTGATCTTCTGGGAGGGGGGTAGAATTAGAATTAAAACATTTAACGAGGCAGATGCCTTTCTTCAAAAACATTCTTCTCTCCTAGAGGACAGAGATAGTGGAGGCGGGGAAAAGGGCAACAACATACAAGATACGGGAACGAAGGGAGCTACGGCTCCACCTGGTGACAGGGAGGAAGAAGCAATATTGAAAAGGCTCAGATCACAAAAATGATTTTATTTGAAATGTCATTGTAATTGTCGATATAATAGAAAATGGCAAAGAAAGAGATAATTGAGCATATGGTTGATACAATTTAAGAACTGCTTATCCTTTATTTTTAAAATTGTAAACTTGTGAGGTTTGGGAGGGCTACCACTACCGGCATGGGAGCTACCAAAAATTTTTATACACCCTATTCCTTTTCCCATGTATATTTTGAAAACCAATAAAACTTTTAAAAATAATAATAAAATAAATAAATAAAAAAGAGACTAACATGTCCATGCAAATTGCAAAGCATCTGCACCTTCTGCAACCAAACAAGGCAGATACAGAATAAGTCTGTGTTCAGAATAAATTCTACAGAATTTATAGAGGAGTTATTGAGTCTGTTATCTGCAACTCTATAACAGTCTGGTTAGGTTCTGCAACCCAACAAAACAGACATACACTTCAACGGATAATTAGAACATCAGAAAAAAAACAATTACCAGCAACCTGCCTTCCATTGGGGACCTGTATACTGCATGGCTCAGAAAGAGGGTCATGGAAATATTTACAGACCCCTTGCATCTTGGACATAAATTGTTTCAACTTCTGCCCTCAAAACGATGCTTTAGAGCACTGCACACCAGAACAACTAGATACAAGGACAGTTTTTTTTCCAAAGGCCATCACTCTGCTAAACAACTAATTCCCTCACCACTGTCAAACTATTCACGAAGTCTGCATTACTATTACTATTAGTCTTCTCATTGTTCCTATCACCATGTCCTCCCACTTATGACTGTCTATAACTTTGTTGCTTGTATCCTTACGATTTATATTGATACTGGTTGTTTCCTGATTGCTTCTTTGTACCCTATGACTATCACTAAGTGTTGTACCTTATGATTTTGACGAATGTATCTTGTCTTTTTATGTACACTGAGAGCATTTGCACCAAAGACAAATTCATTGTGTGTTCAATCACTCTTGGCCAATAAAAAATTGAATTCTATTCTATTCTATTCTATTCTATTCTATTCTTGCTTAAATGTTTTAATAAACTTATATACAAAAAGGAGACTATAAGTCACTGCCAAGTGAAAAGAAAATCACATCTATTCTTTTTTTTCAAAGAACCTTATTGTCTCTTACAAACCTATCTAGAATATTATTGAAGTAAATCAGTAAATCTTTCATCTTTTATTTATCATCTAAATGATAAAATACAAGACATAAGATCAGGACTCTGCACCATTTCAGAAGCAATTCTGGACCCCATGATATAACAGCTGAGCCAATTTATTTTTAGTGTATTAGGCATTCCAGTAAAATTAATACCTTTAAAATTCCTTATGTGTCCAATCACACTTGGTCAATAAAGAATTCTATTCTATATACAAGGGACTGTAAGAAGTAAGGCTTGAAGGTGGGACGTGTCACTCTTCAAGTGTAAAAAATTAGCTCCTTTCTCAAATGGTCTATATTAGAGGAGTTTGCTTTTTGATGAATGACAGTACAGATTGACAGGCTTTTTTTTTTACAAGTTCTTTCCTCCATAACCTTGCTGGGATAAGAACTGACCAACCAGCTTCTCAGTCTATATTGTATCTTTGGAAAATTGCATCTAATAACATGTCAATGCTTACTCACTTCCTTTGCTTTGGTAATAAAATGTGAGCTTTTATTTGTAGCTTTTATTTAAAAAAAAACCACAAACTTATCGTCTATTTTAAGCCTATGGTAATGCACCTGTCCTTTGAAGCATCTGCTCAGTCAGAAGCTTTGTTACCTAGCAACAATTTCAGAAACTCTCTCATTTTTATGGCAATAGAGCCCAACCACGCCAATAGGATATCTCAGCTCCCATTATTTTTAATGAGCTTCCCAGTAGCTACCCTGGTTTCCACTGGATAATTTACTCTGTGTGTACATATCTGATAATGTGTTAAATTTGTTCTATTTATTTACCTGAAATTTAAAAACAATAGGGACATAAATTTTGGGATGGGACTAGGAATGCACAAAACAAAAAAGGCTTCAGTGTCAAACACTGAAACTTGGTCTACTGGTCTACAAGCTTTTACGCACCTGTGTAAATTCTAGAAAACGAATACTAATTTCAGAGGAAGAATTTTGATATAGACTATTAAGAGCAGGGGAGATCTACCTTTCTTAAGTGTCAATCTTTACACTAGGATGTCAACAAAAACTTAACACAATTATTGAGGTGTATGGGTTGTTCAGGGAAGGGGCATGCCGTGTCCTTTTAGGGGAGCTCGTTTTAGGGCAGGTCCTCTATCTTTGGTCTCCACCTGTCACTCAGCTCTCAGCTGTGGCTCCTAGTAGCTGTATCATGTGCAGCGGCCACATCCTGGGCAACAGCTTCAACAGGCTGCCCAAACCAGGTTGAGAGTAACCATTGGGCCATTGACTTTTGGTGAGATAGAGACTTGTCTATCCCGAGCATGTGAATACAGATCCCAATGGATTGAGCAGATGAAACCTACTAGAATAGGTCAACGGCCATGAAGGCAGTCTCTACAAGTGATGTGGTACACTAAGAGCATGGTAAGACACGAAAGACACCCTGGTCAACCACTGCGCCCAGCCTATCTCCAACTGTCTCGACTCTTGTCCTGTTATTGGAGCAAGATGGAATCTGGGAAGAGAGAGTGAGGCTGCGCACCTCTCCCTCACTTAGATCCAATTCACATGCACTTGACAAACCCCCAATTCCTGTGATATAATCATTTCAAAACTGCTAGGAACAAATGCACAATCAATCAAGTGAACTATTAAAGACTGTGAAATATTAAAAGACAGGAAACTATCAGAATATCTATCTATTCTTTTTAAGTGAAAACCTGGAGTATTTTATAGTTTTAAAAAGTGACTAATTTAACTATAATGTAGTTGGGGGGGAGGGGTTAGGAATTTTCTGTCCAATCAACTCTTGAGAAGTTGTCAACAGTCCCTGGGTTTAAGAGAAAACTGAGAATGAGAAGGAAGAGAGACAAATGAAGGTGAATAAAATTAAGTACAAGCTAAACCCCATTTGAAGTAAGATTCCAGAGAAGGGATGCAATGAGACAATGTCATGCTCCTCACCTCTGTTGTCTTTGCACAGATTACTTAGACGGCTTGTGTTTTTGTGCATTGAACAGCACACCCACAACAAAAATGCTGGAAGAGTGGCTGAAACAGATGGTTGTTTACTGTGAATAATTTGTAATATTCTTCACGGATAAAGTTGCTTAGATCTGTTTCAGCTTGGATTCCACTACTGGCACAAAACAAGGGTGATTATGAAAGTCATTGGCAATTAGGTCACTGACTACTGTGTTTCCTTAAAAATAAGACAGGGTCTTATTTTCTTTTGACTCCTGAAATAAATGCTTGACCTTATTTTTGGGGAGGTCTTATTATTTTTGAGGTGCAGGAGGCAGTGAGCATGGTCACCTCATGGCTGCTGCTATGATGCAATATTTTTTGGGGAGGACTTATTTTCAGGGGAGGGCTTATTTTAGCACATGCACTCAAAAGCCAGATTGTGCTTATTATCCAGGGAGGTCTTATTTTCAGGGAAACAGGGTAGAAGTGGGGAAATGTCAATGCTAGTTCTGCCTTAATCAGGGAAGCTGACTGGGAGATTTTGGGCGAATCATTCTCTTAGCCCTAGGAGAAGGACAATGGCAAATATTTTTCTAAAATCAACTACATGCTTAGTCATGCAGTTGTCATAAGTCATGTTTAACTTGAAGGCAAACATACACAAACACACACACACCACACAGCCAGCGCAACTGTATGTTGCTTTATATTATTTTCAATTTCAGTTCTCAGGGGTCTTCTGAGAAGTGAGTGTACCACCTGCTTACTGAACTCTTGTATCTCCTACTTGGTAATTAATGAGGGTGTGTCCTTAGAAAGCACCCTAATTAAAGATGAAGAATTAAAGATTCTTGTCCCTAATGTAGGAGAACAAACCCTTCAGGACAAGTTTCAGCAGTCCATCTTCATTTAAAAGACAAAGGGTATTGAAGACAGCAAAGTCCACATTTTGGACATAGAGGACCACTGGTTTGAAAGATTGTAGATGATGCGAAGTCTTTACTTTAGTACTTGTTGGGAGCATGATCCTTACCAATTTCTCACTTCTGGATAACTAATACACCAGTATCTTGAACAAAAAATAACCAGAGAAATGGTTGAGGGAACATAACACAAGTTACATCTCCTCAATTCTCTTTTTGTGCAGTCTAAAAATTTTTTTGAGCATAAAAGCTAAAATAAGAAAGGAGCAAGAAAGAGTTCTCCTCCAACTTCAATGCTAAGTTTGGAATTGCCAGGATATATATTTTTAATAAATCAAAGTAAAAACCAAATAAAAATGAAATAAAATCACTTCTGATTCAAAAGGAATTTTTATTGAATTTTATTAGGTATTTTTAAATGGCTACTTAACATTGAACTAACTTTTCTTTTACTAGTCAAGATTATAATCATATCTGGTCTTTACTGCACTGTATTTATTCAAGCTCAATTATTGTATAGCAATAGCAAAGCAGTTAGACTTCTATACCAACCCGTAGAGCAGGGGTCTCCAACCTTTGCAACTTTAAGTCTGAAGGACTTCAGCTCCCAGACTTCTCCAGCCAGCAAAGCTGAGCCTCACTCACTAAGGTTTAGACTTTAGAGAGAGGTAGGTGGATGGATGGATGGATGGAGAGAACCCATGTTAAAACTATATAGGATCCCCTCAAAAGGTGACTCACAGAAAGGCAGAATACAATTCACATTGGCATAAAATAATTCAGACTAATACATATGCAGATAAATAACTTCCTCCATCTGTTGCCTCTTCCAGACGAGGTTGGTCTTGGCACACATTGAAGAACACAAAAACTCAGTCAGAAAGGAGGAACCAACTTCTTCCCTGGTCCAACACTTCAAAGCCACAGGACATGATATAGACTTTAAAAAGACCAGAACTATTACCAAAATTGAACACTTTAACAACAGAATAATCAGAGAAGCTATTGAGATAGAAAAACGGCCACTCTGGGAGCTGAAGTCCTTCAGACTTAAAGTTGCAAAGGTTGGAGACCCCTGCCGTAGAGCTTTACAGCACTCTCTGGGTGGTATACAATGTCAGTATCTGGGTCCTCATTTTACCAACCTTGGAAGGATAAAAGTTTGAGCCAACCTTGAGCCGGTCAAGATCAAACTCTTGGCTGAGTTAGCCTGCAATACCCCTTTCAAACTACTGTGCCACTAGGGAGTTGGATATGATATGTGTATGCACCAGGCTCTCCTACATTCCTAGAACATCCATTCCATCCTGTGATCTATCCCAAACTTATCATTTCCTTTGTAGCAATCTGTAAACACTGTCTCTAAGCAGCACTATTTCCATCTTGATTTTTTTATATGATTACTTAAAGCAGAAAAGCTTTTTCCCCTATTTAAAAAAAAATGTATGAAGTGATTTTTAAAATTGTAACTTGTGGTCTTGGTCTAACTTTTTCTGGAAGATAGGCAATTGCAGTAGCAATTCTCCCATACCAAGGGTGAACGATGGGCCCAAGATATGTGAAACCTATAAGATTCTGAGGACCGGGTTTCTGCAGGGTATTATTGAAAATGTCAAGATGGCGATGAATATAAAAAACAGGGGGTGGTTTAGTCACACCATTGTGCCCATTTTTTAAATGCACCTTGTAGATACCTCTTTTTTAGGAGAATCAGTCATGGGTTTCATATTTTGTTACTACCGATTCACACACACACCCCGTGTGCCTGCCCACTTCACTGGCACATGCGCCCCTTCTGTGCAAGCACCCAGCTTCCCATGAATGCACTTGGCTCTCATGTGCACCTTCCACACATGTGCCCAGCCTCAAAAAGGTGCCTAAATAGGATGGCTGTGATTTCTGCTACTGGTTCGGGTGAACTGCTCACAACCAGCTGAATACTATCTCTGAGAAGAATGGTAGAAACCTCTAACCTCTCATTCTCAGGGTTACTGCAACAATACGTCTGTGCGCGTGTGTGCGCGTGTGATATGCACACACACATATGCATATACACACATACAGACAAATGCATACATCAAGATATAAGAGCAGGACTGAGAAACACTTTCACTTCTGTTGTGTGGAGCAGCTGCTGGGGTTAAATTTTTTTTCTCCTTATGTTCAATATTGGGAAGTTGGCAGAAGAAAAGATAATCATGGATAACCTTCAAATTGCCTTTGAGGGACTGGAGAATAGAAACAGTGGTAATAGTGGAAGAGACCATGGAGATCTTCTAGTCCAATTCCCTGCCCTATATAAGGCTCCCACAGCCTCCCCACAATGGCAATGCAATATTAGGCAGGAAGGAGGTCAGTTGGGTGTGCTATTGATTGCTGTTTCCTCTTACCCCAGAATAGACATTGCTGTTCTGACCTAGGCTTCCCCAGCAGCACAAAACTGAGTCCTCATCCCAATAAACCCCTTTCATTTAATTTACAATGAATTCCTCTCCAGCAAAATCTTTCATCTCCCACAGTCTTTCAAGAGAGTTCATAATTACCGAACTTTATCAGGCTTGGAGAGTGGCCAGGCCGATATCTTTCAGATGTCACAATATTTGGCAAGAATACAGAAATGAACTAATTCATTGATGACGCTGATGATACTCAGCTGTATATATCTAACCCAAACCACCCCAACGATGCCGTAGCGGTGATGTGCCAGTGCCTGGAAGCCGTACGGATCTGGATGGGAAGCAACTCAGACTCAACCCGACCAAGACTGAGTGGCTGTGGTTTCCGGCTGCCCGATTCAACCAGCTAATTCCATCGCTGGCCATAGGGGGCGAACATCTTGCCCCTGTGGATGGGGTGCGCAATTTGGGTGTCCTCCTGGATGCCCGGCTGTCCATGGAAGATCAAGTGACAGCCGTGGCCAGGAGGGCGTTTTACCAGGTTCGTCTGGTTCGCCAATTGCGCCCCCTATTGGATCGGGACGCCCTTCGCACAGTCACTCATGCACTCGTGACATCCCAATTGGACTATTGTAACTCTCTCTACATGGGGCTCCCCTTGAGGTGCACCCGGAGACTTCAGTTGGTCCAGAACGCAGCCGCGCGAGCAATTATGGGAACCGTTAGGTCTACCCACGTAACACCGCTCTTGCGCGAGCTGCACTGGCTGCCTGTTGTCTTCCGGGTGCGCTTCAAGGTGTTAGTTATCATCTTTAAAGCGCTCCATGGCTCGGGACCTAGCTATCTGCAGGATCGGATCCTGCCCCATACATCCTCACGGCCGATTCGCTCCCACAGAGAGGGGCTTCTCCGGGTGCCGTCCACTAGACTTTGTCAGCGGGCAACGCCCAGGGGAAGGGCCTTCTCTGTGGCGGGCCCAGCCCTCTGGAACGACCTTCCCCCCGATATTAGGACAACCACGGACCTCCGCTCCTTCCGTCTGAAACTAAAAACACATCTTTTCTGCTTGGCCGGCCTAGGGTAGTCTCTCTGCTATAGGGTTTTTATTTAAATTATTGGGTATTTTAGTGTTTAATGGGATTTTAGCACAGGTATTATATTTAATTCGTTTTTATGCTATGTCTGTATATTTATTGTTTTATTTTGTCCTGTGCACCGCCCCGAGTCCCTGTGGGGAGAGGGAGCGGTTCTACAAATTAAATATATTATTATTATTATTATTATTGTTGTTGTTGTTGTTGTTGTTGTTATTATTATTATTATTATTATTATTATTATTATTATTATTATTATTATTAATTGTCTCCTGCAAACTCCCCTCCCCTTTCGCTCCTCTTTTATTCCCTATGGGGGGGGGGCATTCACCATCAACCTGTGGCCTTAATCCCAAATTGACCCTTGTTCCTTAGCTGTTCCCTTCATTTGGCAATTCTGCGTATGCGCACACTGGGAACAGGCTCAAGCTGTTCGTCTGCCTCACTTATGTCTGTCTCTGAAGGCAGCTGATAACTGGCATATTGCCCTGGTCCCATCTCTGCCTCCAATGCAGAGCACTCGTCCGAGTCTTCCCAGACTCCAGAACTGGCTCATGTTCCTCTCCAACCTCCTCACTGTCTGAATCTGCTGCCAGCTCTGCTGGCCGCTGGCAGGCCACAACAGTTGCACTCTGGCTTTGTAATAAAAGAAGCAGTCCTGGGCACCAAAATAAAGTGGAGGAAGCTATTGTGAATTAAATCAAACATTTGTTATGGTCAATGACCAGCATACTTATGAAGCATATATAGTAAAATAGGAAGAGATTAGCTTGCTGTCATGTCTATGGCTACCAGGTCAAGTCAAGTCGATATTTATTACAGTCAAAGACCAGAGCAAGTTGAAAACAGAAATATCCAGTTAAACATTCTAGAGTAAAACAACAAATAACAGATAAAATCTATATTAAAATTACAATTTGGCACCAAATTGTATCAGTTGCACATGAGCAAAACACAACATGGCCTATCTGTAATATAATATCAATCCTTAAAATGTGAGGCCCGTAGTCATTAAATACTAAAATGCAAGAGAATGATAATGCAAAAGGTTTTGCTGCATTAATTGTGTAAAATAGCTATGATGGATTAATCACTTGCTTCCGATGAATCCCCAATGCTGCTGGGCAGAATCTAGCCACCTGCGCTGTAATCACAGTCTGTTCATCCTTAAGCAGCCACTGAAGATAAGTAATGTCAGAAAGGCCAGGACACCTATCGATTATTGGGAAGATACTTTTTTTTAAACTATCTCTATAAAAAGGGCAACAAAGGAGTATGTGTCCAATAGTCTCCACCTCTCCAGAGCCACAGGGACAGAGTCTTTGAATCAATGGTGTCTTTTTGCATTTGGTGTACAGGATGGCCGATGGAAATGCACTGGCAGGAGTAACAGTATATCTAACAGAGTTTGGGAAGGGACGTGGTGGCTCAGTGGCTAAGATGCTGAGCTTGTCGATCAGAAAGGTCAGCAGTTCAGCAGTTCGAATCCCTAGCGCCCTGTAACAGATCCTCGAGGAAGCTGTCGAAATGACCTCAAGAACTCAACCAGAAGGCAAGTGGGGGGAATATCTCTAAGGTTTGTTTTAGTATGTGAGGTACCATATTAACCCTATCTCTCTGAGCTGCCAAACAAAAGGAACTTTTTACTGCTGTCTATGCTGGATGTGGTGGCTAACATGCTGGGTTTGTCAATTGAAAGGTCGGCAGTTCATTGGTTCGAATCCCTAGTGCCGTGTAATGGAGTGAGCTCCCGTTACTTGTCCCACCTTCTGCCAACCTAGCAGTTCAAAAGCATGTAAGAAACGCAAGTAGAAAAATAGGGACGACCTTTGGTGGGAAGATAACAGTGTTCCATGCACCTTTGGCATTTAGTCATGCCAGCCACATGACTACGGAGATTTCATCGAACAGTGCTGGCTCTTTGGCTTTGAAAAGAGATGAGCAATGCTCCCTGGAGTCGGGAACGATTAGCACATAAGTGCAGAGAAATCTTTATCTTTAATAGAATCCAGAGCCAGAAACAACAAAGCTTTCTCTAGGTCCACTTGCCTCTCTATGTCCTTTACCCTTTGTTAAGTATTGTGAATGTATCACCCACACTACTGGGGAAAAAACACTGTATCTTACAAGAAAACTAAAACTATGAATAATGGATAACAGTTACAGAAGTGCAACTGACTAACAACAAATAAAAAATAATTAAGAGAGCATAACACAAGATGTAATACAGAAAATGAAAAACCTCACTAGATGTAAGAATTCGTGGTGAAATTACGTACATAAAAAGAATATTTTAATAATATAACCACATAAGAATAAGTGAGAAAGTGAGAAATGTGCATCAAACTAATTGAAAGGAATTATTCAAAAGAGTTTGCAAAATAAATAAAACGAAAGTGGCAATCAAGGTATATCATCTAAACGAAGGGCTTGGGATAAATGAGATTTAAATAAAGAAAATTGAATGGAAATGTTTTTAAACTGGCAAGTGGAAGAAAAACCAGATTACGTTTAACAAAGGAATAAGAAATTGACTGAATGGAGACTAATTAATAGCTCTGAATCTTTTTTTTTTCGAAAAAGGAAGCAAATAAAGAAGAATCGTACAGAGGAAAGAGCAATCAAAATTGCTTAATGCAGCAAACCAAATGTGCTAACAGCCAGCCTCAAACAAGGCTGCAAAAGAATGCGAGAAATCATAATAAAGGGAAACCTCTGCAACGCTGCAATTGGATTCAATCACCTGTTTCCTCGCTTTTTTCTGGCCTTCTTCAGATGTTCAGAATATTCATGAAGTTTGTCCATAGATCGACCGATTAAAACTATCATTTCCATACTATCTTTACTTTCCCCTTCCCAATTCCCAAAGGCAGTTTAATAATGATTCACAGTCTTTGATGCAGTGGTAAAAACTAATCCCCCCTCCCGCACCAGTTCTGTGGGTGTGGTTTGGTGAGGGGGGGGGTCATGTGACTGGGTGGGCGTGATCAACATTTTTTTTCACTTTCATCTTTTTTTTTAGCTTTTAAAAGCATTTTTTAAAAAAGCAGGGGGGAAATGCTTTAAAAAGCTTTTAAAAACAGCTTCCGGCGATCGCGTGGCTTAGCTGTGAGCCGCGCGGTCATTGGAAGCTATTTTTTTAGATTTCGCAGAACCAGGGAGAATTGTCCCTATTGGTTCAGCCGAACTGGGCCGAACCGGGAGGATTTCACACCTGCTTTGATGTCAAAACAATGAGCTACTACACATTCTGAAATAATAATTTAAACAAAAAGCTCACTTTACACAACAGGGAAATAAATTAGATCCATGTTCCTCCTCCCCATTGATACTTATTTCATGTTCTACACATTTCTGGCCATATGCCCAAATTCCAAATAAGAAAAGAAATAAATTAAAAGCTGTAACCTTTTTTCCCCTCCCCTTGTAGACCTTCTGGAGTGTTCTCCACTAATAGGCAAATAGTCTGCCACAGTTTTCATGTATTTGCAGGATTTTAAAGGTATTAATTTTACTGGAATGCCTAATACACTGTAAAAAATTAATTGGCTCAGCTGTTAAATACCACTGATATCGTGGGGTCCAGAACTGTTTCTGAAATGGTGCAGAGTTCTGATCTTGTGTCTTGTATTTTATCATTTAGATGATAAATAAAAGATGAAAGATTTACTGATTTACTTCAATAATATTATAGATAGGTTTGTAAGAGACAATAAGGTTCTTTGAAAAAAAAGAATAGATTTGATTTTCTTTTCACTTGGCAGTGACTTATAGTCTCTTTTCTGTATATAGGTTTATTAAAATGTTTAAGCAAGAATAGAATAGAATAGAATAGAATAGAATAGAATAGAATAGAATTAGCCTAGCCTGGAATAGGAATGAGAATGGGAATAGGAATAGGAATAGAGTAGAATGTAGAATAGAATAGAATAGAATAGAATAAAATTCAATTTTTTATTGGCCAAGAGTGATTGGACACATAATGAATTTGTCTTTGGTGCATATGCTGTCAGTGTACATAAAAAGACATGATACATTCGTCAAGAATCATAAGGTCCAACACTTAATGATAATCATAGGGTACAAATAAGCAATCAGGAAACAATCAATATCAATATAAATCATAAGGATACAAGCAACAAAGTTACAGTCCTGCAGTCATAAGTGGGAGGAGATGGGTGATAGGAATGATGAGAAGACTAATAGTAATAGTAATGCAGCCTTAGTGAATAGTTTGACAGTGATGAGGGAATTATTTGTTTAGCAGAGGGATGTCATTTGGGGAAAAACCTGTTCTTGTGTCTAGCTGTGTCTAGATAAAAGCTAAAACAAAGCAATAGCTAAAAAAGAAAAATCCCTGCCCTATGATTCTATAATTCTATGAATTCAGTAGTAGTGCTTATAAGAAGAAAGAAATCTTGCAAAAGGTAAGAAAATGAAAAAAATTAGTAAGGAAAAATGGAAAAGAAGGGAAAAAATGATCAAGAAGTGGCGTCTGATATTTTTCATAGCAGTTATAAGTCCAAATATAGTTTAACCTCTCTCGCTAAAGATATATCACATTACTATAATATGATATAATCTATCCTGTCTAATCATCAAAGACATAAGTCACAAGTTCGGTTTTTTTTTTAACTTTTACACAAAAAGAAGCTTCCATTCAGCAATAAATGTAGATAATATCTTTTCTGTATGTATATATTTCCACAAAATCTGTCAACTTCACCAGCTATGCCCCCATAATGGATAGTGTTGAATCATTTTTTAATCTCTGTGCATATCATAATCTTGCTTTTATGGTCATATATTGAAATAATCTTTCATGTATTTTTCTGTTTATCCACTAATCCTAAATGGAAAAATTCTGGCTTCAATTGAAAACTAACCTTTAAGATCCTGTGTATCAAAGTATATATAGATATAGATATGGATGGATGGATCTAGATCTAGATGGATGGATGGAGGGATGGAGGAATAGAGGGATATAGATATAGAGGTAGGTAGGTAAGTAGGTAAGTAGATAGGTAGGTAGGTAGGTAGGTAGGTAGGTAGATAGATAGATAGATAGATAGATAGATAGATAGATAGATAGATAGATAGATAGATAGATAGATGATAGATACCTTTTTTAGTTTTTTTACATGCCCACCAAGCATAATAAACAATACTTTATGGTCAATGTTAATACAGATATTTGTTCAGTTGTGAAAATTTGGTAGTTATCTTTCAAGTGGCTGTTTTTGAAGTTAGTCTAAAGCTTCCAAGGCAGGTCCAAATGTACTATTATGACTAAAAGTTTAATCTTTTGTTTAGTCATATGATTATTAAATTCATTCACATTTCAATTATTTCTGAATCAAGTTACTTGCCGCGGTTTCTTTTATTTACATTCCTGCTTTATAGAAAGAAAAGCTCTGAGTGAACACATATTCCAACATCAGGATCTGAAGACAAGATTGTTACAATGTAGGAAGGGGAAAATTTATTGGATAGGTCATCTAAGTATCCGAAAACAGACAAGACAAGAATTGTGAAAGTTAAACAAACAGACCATTATTCAGTTTGCCAGCAATGTCCCCAACAAACTCTAAGCAAACAAGCAAAACAAACACATGCATCGACCAAAAAAAAAACAACCCACCCAAATGAACCAGTTCAGAAGAAAGAGAAAAAAGAAAATCCAACTGCAGATATTTGGGGAGAGGAAAAGCAAAACAAAACATCCTATATTAGGATTAGAGATCTTGTGTTTGGATTCAGGATGGTTTCTAATTGAGCTGAAGGCAGGGAGAATGGAGCAGTGCAATTTATTCTCTCCCAACTATTTCCCTACAAAGTTAAGCCTCCAAATATTGGGCCAAGATTTCAGAAAGCCTACCGTGTGTTCCAAAATAGTAAAAAAGAAATAGTAATTTTGGGGAGGGAGGAGTAGGTTCATGTCCTGTCTTGGTCTTTTTTTTTTTTTTTGTCTTCCCTTTTTGGACAGGTAGTAGGACTGCCATGAATGAAAGGTTAGATTTGAATTCAATTGCTGTGGCTCCAATCATACCTCATTATCACCAAGGTTTGTCTGTGTGATGGCACTTTCGGCAGCAACTGCTGACTTGTTGTTTTTTTCCCCCCATTCATAAAATGATGAGGTTGAAAGGGGCCATTGAGGCTATTGAGTCCAGCCTCCTGCTTAGTTCAGGACTCCAAATTAAAACATCCCAGACAGATAGCTGAGCCTCTGCTTGAATGCATCCAGTGAATGGCAGCCCACCATTTCTCCTGGTAATTGGTTCCATTCTTTAACTGTTCTTGATGGTTTAAAAAAAAAAAAACATTCAACTGGAAACTATTTTCTTTAAATGAAAGACCATTATGATTCCATGCTTGAATGTGGGAACAATAAGGTGGGTTTTCTTTCGGTACAGTACCACTTCATGTACCTTACCTCTATCATCAGTTCTCTCAAAGCTAAATATTCTTATCTGCTTCACTGTCTTTTCACATGCTCTAGTTCTGTGATAGCGAACTTATGGCACGCATGCCAGAGGTGGCACACAGAGACCACTCTGTGGGCACGCGTGCTGTCACCAGCTGCTCTTCTGGTGAAAAAACAGACCATTTGGGGGTTTTTGTGGGGGCCATTTTCACGCTGTTTTTCATGCTGTTTTTAGGCCAAAAAACCTACCTGAAAATGCCTCAAAAATGCCCCAAAAGTGGCCCGAAAACAGTGCGAAAAACACCCTATAAATGGCCCCAAAACAGCCTGAAAAGTCCCCAAAACGGCCAAAAAAACCAGGTATGCATGCACCGCCAGCTGGTCTTTGGGTTTCCGGTGCTCCGGCACATGTACATGAGTGCCCATGCATGCATTTTCTGGTTTGCGGAAAAGGTTTGCCATCATTGCAGTGATCATCCTTGTTGTCTTTCTTTTAGGATCTTCGAGTCCCTAATGAATGGTAATTGCCATAACTAAACACAATAATCTTGGAAGAACGTGGCCAATTTAGAATTAAAATTGAGCCATGATCTAGAAGGTGTTATTGATAAAGTCAAAAACTGTATTTGCCATCTTTTTATTTTATGTGTTTATGGTCACACTGCACAGCTGACTCATATTCAATTTGTCATCCACAACTTAAGATGTAGATGCAATCCTAAGGAGCCTCTGTCAGGAGAATGGGACAACTTGCCCGCAGCCAACTTGTGTGGCCAACTCACCATGGCCAACTTGTCACAGCCAACTCATTTCAGCTAATTCATTACAGCCAATATGCTATGGGACAACTCACCATGGCCACCTCGCAACAGGACAATGTAGCAATTTTTGCCATTAACATTTAGGATTAGTGGATAAACAGAACAATACACAGAAGATTATTTCAATATAGACTGGCTACCAGTCAAAACAAAAAAGTTTTCTTGTGGAAACCAAGGTCATCCCAGCAGATGGTAGAAGAGTGGCCAAGCAGATTCCCAGCTATCTTTATTGGACAATGTGATCAGTGATACCTGGGGAGGAACTATTTTATTTATTTATTGAATTTATATTGCCGCCTATTCGCCCATGGTGACCCAAGGCTCTTTTAATTACTGTGGGAACTGAGGTGGAAAGAATGTTTTTTTTCAGATTTTAGATGGCCCAGAAGTGGAATGGATAGCTAACATTATGGAAGACAAAATAAAAATTCAAAATATTTAGTGTTTTGTGTCTTTTTCTCTGAAACCACCCAGAACAGCTGAAAGTTGGATAGTATTAAAAATCCAATAAATAAATAAAAATTGTGAAATGCAAGGCAAAAGGGTAGGTAGAAAGTTAAGCTAATAGAAAACACCATTTAAAATTTCAGAACCTGAGATAATCTGATGGTCTGACCAAGCCCTAAAACTTATTTCGGAGAATTGGAGAATTGGTGAAATGCCACATTAAGAGGAAGTGAAAACCATTCCTATCTTCAAAAAGAAGAAGGATGATTCAGTCAACTGAAGACCAGTCATCTGGGAAATGCTGATCAAAAACAGTTTGATCTGCAAGTACTTTGGAAACAGTACAATAATTATTAGAAGTCAGCACAGATTTGTCTTTGTCATTCTATCCTAACCTTATTTTTGATCAGATAATTTATCTTAATAGATCCTTAATAGACTGTTGGAATGCTGTAGATATAATCTATCTTAATTTCAGGAAAATGTTGGTCAAAGTATCCCATGACTTCTTCATCAGCAAGCTAGTTAAGAGTGAGCTGGATAGCATGACAATTAAGTGACTAGATGGCTGTCTCAAATAATATTCAGAGCATATTCATAAATGGTTATTTCTTAAACTGGACAGAGCTATTAAATATAGTGCCATACTGTTTTGTCCTTGGCCATTCTGATTAATAATTTGGATGATGAGGTAGAGAAAATACTGATTATTGAATAACTTGGCAAATGTTTGCAAAAACCTATAATGTCTCAGACTCCATTACTATTGGCTTGGTAAAAAGATAGAGGGAGATTGGACCATGTGATGGACTTGTGGGCTTGGGGGCAAGATCTTGAACTTTCAACTGGGTGGGGAAAACCAGGAAGCTTTCAGATTCGGGTTTTCCCAGTTGTACCAACATGGCTCTCTTAATATATTGGAACTTTGAGCAATACTTTGCCTTGGACTCTGATTTACTTTTGGATGCTATTTGGAACCCTGACACATGCCTTGACCAGAGATGGTATGGTACGGGCAAACCAGTAGTGGCGACAGTCAAAGGCATCACCCACAAACCCTGATGTCATCAAGGACCTTCTGCATATGCACACTCCCACTACTGAACTGGTAGTGAAGAAAATAAAATACCATCTCTCGCCTTGACGTTGTATCAAATATAAGCTATATTCAAATTTTGCGCCATTTGAGATAGGCCAGACTAGAAAACCAACTTCACAGGTTTGACTTGAAATAAATCGATGCAAGCTGCTGTAACAGAATTTTGAAAGCCAGAGTGCATTTTTCTTTTCCTCCCTGATATACTCACGGAACAGGGCAGAGCAACTCTCACGTTTCTTCCTTTGCTTTACCATGCTTTAAATGTTTTATTTATTCTAAGATCTTAAGAAGGGCTCCCCAGCAGATGCCGGGTCCATTTAATGGGTACAAGGGAAAGGACTGTCTTGTTTGCTGCATGCAAACTCTGGAACTCTCTCTCTTGGGAAAAATATCTGCCAGTTGATTAAGCATAACTTTGATTTGATGTTTTATTTTGCACATTTTCTGTCTTTGTTATCAGCCCTTTTTCTTTATAAATTATCAGCTTCTGGATATAGCATACCATAATACACATTTGAAATTGCAGATGTTCAGAATAAATTCTACAGAGTTCTACAGAGGAATTATTGAGCCTGTCACCTGCATCTCAATAACTGTCTGGTTTGGTTCTGCAACCAAAGAGAGACACAGACTTCAATGGATAATTAGAACTGCAGAAAATACAATTGCTACCAACCTGCCTTTCATTGAGGACCTGTACACAGCACGAGTCAAAAAGAGGGCTATGAAAATATTTATAGATCCCTTGCATCCTGGACATCAATTGTTTCAACTCCTACCCTCAATACGATACTATAGAGCACTGCAAACCAAGACAACTTAACACAAGAACAGTTTTTTTCCGAATGCCATCACTCTGCTAAACAAACAATTCCCTCACCACTGTCAAACTATTCACTAAGCCTATTAGTCTTCTCATCATTCCTATCACCCATCTCCTCCCACCCATGACTGCAGGACTGTAACTTTGTTGTTGGTATCCTTACAATTTATATTGATATTGATTGTTTCCTGATTGCTTATTTGTACCCTATGACTATCACTGTGTTGGACCTTATGATTCTTGATGAATGTGTTTTTTCCCCTTTTATGTACACTGAGAGCCTATGCACCAAAGACAAATACCTAGTGTGTCCAATCACACTTGGCCAATAAAGAATTCTATTCTATTCTATTCTATTCTATTCTATTCTATTCTATTCTATTCTATTCTATTCTATTCTATAAATTATTAGCTCAGAACTTTATAAGTGAAAGACTTTATTTTTCTGCCATCTTTTACAAACTCTTTAATTCTTCCCCTTTCTTTTTTTGGAAATGGGTACTCTCTGCTTCCCACCGCTGTTTTTCCCAGTAGAAATTGGGTAGATTTTCCTTTCTCTTTTGGCTCTTTTCTTCCTGTGACTTTACTATATGGTGAAGTCAATCTGGAAGGTCACCTCTTTCATCAAGTATTCGATTTGCATCCAAAATTGTATGTACATGAAAAATGTGGTTGTGTGTCGCACCTAGCTGCAGACGCAGATGAAATTCTGTAGAAAGCCTGATGCACGCTAACCTTTGCAGATGGCTCAGCTATTGCTGAAAAATGGATTGCTTAATAAAGCATATCATCCGACATATTTGCTGCTTGGCTAGCCAAATAGAAGTTGTTTTTTGCACAAATTTCCTTGTCAAATTTGTCAATGTTCATGTCATTTTTGCTTTAGGTCACAGAGCAAGGTGCAAAATCTTGGCATCTTTGCTAGTTGCAAGCCAGTTTTGGCTATTTCTAACAATGGAGTGAATTTCTCCTGAGGTTCAGGTTTGTTACGTATATAAGGAACAAGAGGCGGGGGGGGGGGAGGAGATCAGAGTTATAGAATGCAGTGGACTTTAAAGAAATTGTTTGGCGCAGGGATGAGGGTTGATTTCTTTTGTTTTTAAAAATAGAGAGAAATATTTGTATTCATATTCAAGGAATCTGTTAGAAAGGCAGGGCTGAGAAAGATACTGTTTTTTTTCCCTTTAAATGATTTAGTTTGTTCTGTCGTTTCAGAGGATTTTGATGCATGTAGATTATTTGCTTGCCTGCACAGAAAATGTATTCCTTTGCACACGGATATTTACAGGATGGGGAAAAATAAAAGGAAATGGGTAGATTCTGTCAACTTTAAGGTAAGGTCCCTTTGCTCTTTCTTATACACGGCATTCCTTTACACCTTGTCTGAAGCGACCTGACGACTTCATGGTGCTCTTTACGTTGAAGAATTTAATAGCAGGGTGTGAATGTGTATAGTATGTATGTATGGCTGAACTGTTGTTCGTTCTCACTCACTTCCAGGCCAGAATTCTCTTTTGGAGAATTTGTCTTATTTACTTAAGAGAGAAACAGTGGTGAGATTCAGTCAGTTCGCACCTATTCTGGAGAACCAGTTGTTAACTTTCTAAGCAGTTTGGAGAATCAATTGTTGGAAGAAATCTCATTTTGGGTTTTTTCCACTTTACAGGGCTAATCCTGTAAGGAAGGCAGGAAGGAAACATTCTTGGTGTTGTTTCTAGCCTAATCTTCATTGCCCTGCTTCCAGAAACTGCCTCTCTGGTTAACCCTTATCACATTGTAACAGCTAAGGCAAAGTGCCCATCGATCTGAGTGACGTTGAGTTGGCCATGGTCACATGACCACTGAGCCACGCCTACCCAGCTGGTCATAAGGGCAGAGAACCAGTTGTTAAATTATTTGAATCTCACCACTGGAGAGAAATGAGTCTCACTCAACCTTAAGGGAAGGATGGGTCTTCTGCAGGCCCCTTGGGACTCGCTGGTGCCAAATTTGTGCTGATTTCTGACTGAACACTAGTTGTAGCAGGAGATTAAGATCAGGAAAAAAGGTGTTTTGAAAACCCATCCACCCAGTCCACCCAGTCTTCTTATCCAGGTGTCAAAGCACCCCACTTACAATTTGATGCATCCTCATCTGTTTCTCAGCATTGACCTGCTTGTTAAGATAGTTGGAAGATAGCTTCAGGATCCATAGTGAAGACAATTCTTCCATTTGCTTGACCATGTCATTCTATGAAAACAATCTAGAATTCATAGTGGCTTGAGTTTTATTTATTTATTTTATTATTTATTTTATTTATTTAGTTTGTCACTTGTGTACAAGATAATAGAAATAAGAATAAATATGAATAAGAACACAGGAAATGAGTACAAATAAACGGGGACAGTAGGACAGGGACGAACGGCACGCTGGTGTGCTTATGCACGCCCCTTTTACAGACCTCTTAGGAAGGGGGTGAGGTCCACAGTAGACAGTTTAAGGTTGAAGCTGTGGGGGTTTGAGGATGTAACAATGGAGTCAGGTAGAGCATTCCAGGCATTGACCACTCTGTTGCTGGAGTCGTATTTTCTGCAATCGAGTTTGGAGCGGTTTACCTTGAGTTTGTATTGATTGTTTGCCTGTGTATTATTGTGGTTGAAGTTGAAGAAATTGTTGACAGGTAAGATGTTGCAGCAGACAATTCTGTGTACTATGCTTAAATCATACCACAAGTGGCACAGTTCCAGATTGTCCAAGTCCAAACTTTCAACCCTGGTGGCATAGGGATTTCTTTTGTGAGTACTCTCGTGAGTACCCCTGGACCCTCTCAATTGTATTAATGTCCGATATACAGTGTGGATTCCAGGCAGACAAGCTGTATTCGAGAATTGGTCTGGCAAAGGTTCTGTATGCCCTAGCTTGCAGTACATTTACAACTTGATACACCCTCATCTGTTTCTCAGCATTGACTCATTGTTAAGGTAGTCAGAAGATAGCTTCAGGTTCCATAATGAACATGATTTTTCCATTTGCTTGCACCAGTCATTCCATGAAAACCATCTAGAATTCATGGAGAAGTGGCTTGAGATGGTACAGTTAGGGTTGGTGATCTGCTTGAATCCAATTGATCCAACCAGAAGTGGGTTGCTTCTGGTTCAGCCTATTTTGGCTGAACCGGTAGTGGAATTCAGGCCTGGGTCACAGAACCAGCAGCAACCCAAGCCTGCCATGCCCCCGAACTGGTTCCCTCGCTGCTGCTGGGGCACCACCATATATTTTTTTAGTGACTGAGCATGCACAGTTCCCTGTAAATTGTTCCTTACATTCACGAAGAACAATTTAAATTGAACAGCACATGCACACACAGCACACGTCTGGTGCACACGCAAGTTGCAAACCAGTAGTAACCTGCCAGCAACTCACCCCTGGATCCAATCGGTCTGCTTTGGTCCCTTTCAGTTTGGTTGCTGGGGTCTGCTGCTTTTGCCTGAATTTCTTTCTGTCCCCCCCCCCCTTTTAAGAGTAAGTCAATCAATGTTCGTACAGTGGTTGCTGTGAAAGATTTATAATTCAACAGGACAAGCAAATTCTGCTCTTTTTAGTACCAACTATGCCAGGCAATTGAATGAGTGGTTTAGATAGGATGGGGGAGGGGCTTCCTATGTATAGATAGTCCTCACTTAATGACCACAATAGGGACTGACAACTCTGTTGCTAAGTGATGCAGTCATTAAAGAAAACATCATGTGACTGTGACAGGCTTATTATCTCACTTCTACCACAGTTAAGTAGGTTACCTGAGGCTGTTAAACAATGCATCATGTGACTGCAACTTGTGATTTTTTTTGCCAGCTTTTCCATTGCCTCTGCTTATTGGAAGCCAGCTATGAAGGGTGGAAATGGCTATCATTTGACTATAGGATGCTATCATGTTTGGAAGTGCAAGGACTGGTTGTAAAATTAAACTATTTTTCCACTATCATTGTAACTTTGAATGGTCATTAAACAGGGCAGCTGAGGATACCTATATTTTTCATTATGGTGGTTTCCCCAAAATAAGACTGGGTCTTATATTAATTTTTGCTCCAAAAGTTGCATTAGGGCTTATTTTCTGGTTAGGTCTTATTGGGGGGGGGATGCAGTACTAAATGCACCTGTCCGACTGAAATCTTAACTGGGGCTTATTTTGGGGGTAGGGCTATATTATAAGCTTCCTGAAAAATAATTCTAGGGCCTATTTTCTGGTTAGGTCTTATTTTTGGGGAAACAGGGTAAAGGTTGTTGTAAAGGAAACCGGAACCACCACGTGTAATTAGTAAGAATGAATTGCTTCAATGAGCTACAGCAATTTTATAACTAGTATTACTTTCAATCTACAATGAATAATATTATTACATATCATAGATATTATAGTTTAGACTTTAGAGCCTCCTTATAGTATGATGCAATGAATTACAATATGTCAATTTTTTTAAATTCTATACCTATACTGCACATTATCAGTGCATAATAAATATTACCGTACAACTATCACCATTAACTCTGCTTGAAGAGTAGGTCACCTGATCTAGAGTTTAGAGTTTATTGGTTTTTTATACCGCCCTACTCCCGAAGGACTCAGGGCGGTGTACAGCCAAAATAAAAACAGATATATAAATATATAAAAACAAATATATAAAAGTTATATATTTTAAAAGCTTTTAAGATATAATTACAATATTGGCTGAAACATGGAAAAAACCCAAACTAATCCTGATTAAAATAATAGAAATTTAAATTTAAAAGTTTAAATTTAAAAATTTTTAAATCATGTTTTATGCCAGCCCGGCTTGTTGAAAGAGAAAGGTTTTGAGACCGCGGCAGAAGGTGCGTAAGTCAGGGATAGTTCTTAATTCCAGGGGCAATTCGTTCCAGAGGGCAGGTGCTTCCATGGAGAAGGCTCTCCCCCGGGGTGTTGCCAGTCGACATTGTCTAGCCGACGGCACCATGAGGAGACCCTCTGTGGGAGCGTACGGGCCGGTGGGAGGCTCTCGGTGGCAGAAGGTGATCTCGTAGGTATCCAGGAGCGCTTTAAAGATGGTAACCAACACCTTGAATTGCACCCGGAAAACCACCGAAAGCCAGTGCAGCTCTAGTAGGAGGGGTGTTACATGGGAGCATCGCGTCGCCCCCATAATTACCCGTGCGGCCGCATTCTGGACCAGTTGAAGCCTCCAGGTGCTCTTCAAGGAGAGCCCCATGTAGAGAGCATTGCAGTAGTCCAGATGGGAAGAGACAAGGGCAGGAGTGATTGTCCGTAGGGCATCCCGATCTAGGAAGGGACGCAACTGGTAAATCAGGCGAACCTGATAAAAAGTCCCCCTGGCAACAGTCGTCATATGATCTTCCAAGGACAGCCGTGCATCCAGGAGGACACCCAAGTTGCGAACCCTTCCTGTGGGGGCTAAGGTCTCACCCCCCATAGCCAGCGATGGAACCAGCTGACTGTAACGGGATGCCGGGCACCATCTACCTATATATACCTAACAAAAGATCTCTCTCAAACTCTGTCTTTGACCAAATGTATCCCACAGTTCAGAGGTGAAATTCAGCAGTTTCTGGCAGGTTCTGCAGAACCAGTAGTGGAAATTTTGAGTAATTTCAAAATCAGATATTTTGCCATATCCTTCCCCCAGGAGTGGAGAGGGCATGGGGATTTTGCAGTATCCTTCCCCTGGAGTGAGGAGGGAATGGGGATTTTGCAGTATCCTTCCCCTGGAGTGAGGAGGGAATGGAGATTTTGAAGTATCCTTCCCTGGGACTGGGGAGGGAATGGTGATTTTGTAGTATTCTTTCCCTGCCATGCTCACCAAGCCACACCCACAGAAACGGTAGTAAAAAAAAAATGAATTTCACCACTGCCATAGTTGCATGACAACTGCACAAATCCAGAAAACCAAGAAATGACACCAAAGAGATGTAAAATTCTACTCTTTGCTGACATCTTGTAGTCAATATGTTTACCAATAACAGGTCAATTAGGGTTAATAATAAAATTATATTTAAATAGTTCTTATCAACAATTTCTTATCAAATGTGTGGGAGAGATTGTGTGTGGTGCCCTCAGATTCAGTCCTGGGGCCCATAGGCATCCACAGGAGAAGCAGCAGAAAGTGACAAAATGTGCGTTGTAATCTTGTAGTCTGTGCAAACACCATTGTTTACATATTGGTATGTGACGCAGTGGCACAAGTGTAAAACAGCATAGCCTATATCATTCCATCAATTGCATGGTTCTTGTTTTGATATCATCATAATTAGGAAAGAACATCTATGCTTGGACCTGCACTTCTTAACCTATACATTAATGTCTCGAATGATAAAGTAGTACAGGAAATGCATCCTAAAAGTTGCAAATTACCCAGAAATAGAACGGGTAGCTAAGATTCTAGATTCTACTCATCTCTGGATAAGATTAACATATCAGTTGTAAAATGGATGGAAAATAACAGAATAAAATTACCATATTTTTCACACTATAAGGAGGAAAACAAGATATTTTTTTACAGATGACACTAAGCTAGTTATCTGTAATAGCCAATACCCTAGATCAGGGGTCTGCAAAGTCGGCTCTTTTAAGACTGGTGGACTTCAGGGAGTTGAAGTCCACCAGTCTTAAAAGAGCCGACTTTGCAGACCCCTGCCCTAGATGATAGGCTTAAGATACCAGATGGATCTTGACAGACTTAAACTTTGCTTCAGAAATCTATAATTCTGCTACATTTAGCATTCAAAGAGATTCATGATAGGATTTTAATAATAATAATAATAATAAAGTTGCATTTATTGACCGCACCCTCTCCCCATAGGGACTCGGGGCGGTGCACAGGAAAATTTAAAAACGAAAAATATACAAAATACATACAAATTAAAACGAATTAAACTCAATCAATCCTGTGCTAAAATCCCTTTAACTAAAAACATCCATTAAATATAGTATACATTTAAAAACCCATAGACAGAGAGACTACCCTAGGCCGGCCAGGCGGAAAAGATGAGTCTTCAATTTCAGGCGGAAGGAGTTAGTTCAGTGCATTCTGAACTAACTGAAGCCTCCGGGTGCACCTCAAGGGGAGCCCCATGTAGAGAGAGTTACAATAGTCCAGTCGAGATGTCACGAGGGCATGAGTGACTGTGCGAAGGGCGTCCCGATCCAATAGGGGGCGCAATTGGCGAACCAGGCGAACCTGGTAAAACGCCCTCCTGGCCACGGCTGTCACTTGCTCTTCCATAGACAGCCGGGTATCCAGGAGGACACCCAAATTGCGCGCCCCATCCACAGGGGCAAGATGTTCGCCCCCTATGGCCAGCGTTGGAGAAAGGTGGTTGAATCGGGCAGCCGGAAACCACAGCCACTCGGTCTTGGTCGGGTTGAGCCTAAGTCCGTTACTTCCCATCCAGATCCGCACGGCTTCCAGGCACTGGCACATCACCGCTACGGCATCGTTGGGGTGGTTTGGGGTAGATATATACAGCTGAGTATCATCAGCGTAGAGATGATACTCTACCCCAAAACCACGGATGATCTCACCCAGCGGCTTCATGTATGCATTAAACAGGAGAGGCGAAAGGACCGACCCCTGAGGCACCCCACATGTGAGGGGTCTCGGGGTCGACCTCTGCTCCCCTGCCAACACAAATTGCGATCGGCCAGAGAGGTAGGAGGAGAACCACCGTAGGACGGTGCCTCCCACCCCCAACCTCCCCAGCTGATGCAATAGGATACCATGGTCGATGGTATCGAAAGCCGCCGAGAGATCTAATAGGACCAGGATGGAGGAACAACCCCCATCTCTGGCCCTCCAGAGATCATCAACCAACGCGACCAATGCCGTCTCAGTGCTATGCCCGGGCCGAAAGCCGGACTGGCGCGGGTCTAGATAATCAACTTCCTCCAGGTGACGGGGAAACTGTTGTGCCACCACACTCTCGACAACCTTCGCCAAGAAGGGAAGGTTGGAGACGGGACGATAGTTTGTTAAAAGAGCTGGGTCCAAAGAGGGCCTCTTAAGGAGGGGCCTCACCATAGCCTCTTTTAGGGAAGCAGGCAAGGAACCCTCACTCAAGGATGCGTTGATAACCTCTTGGAGCCAGCCAGGAACCTCCCAATTTTACAAGTGTCAATCAGTGGAATGGGCTGTCACATGAACTGGTAAGTTGCTAGATGGTAAACTGTTGGAGATCCTCTAGTGGACATTAAGCTGTTGTCCCCTTTCCCCAATGGTATAACCCCATCAGCTGGGGCTCCATTTCTTTCTGAGAGAAGGCAGAAGAAACATAGAAGTTCAGAAGTGCTGCCTCTTGACCATCATTCATAACTACTTCATCATTTACTCTTCACAGTAGATCTACATTCTGTTGGTTTTCTTTATATTTTTAACATACACCCTGACTCTTTTTCTTATTTTTTGTTTCTCATGCTTTAGTTTTTCTGACATAATGTGTGCAATTTCTAAAGATTCCTTTCTCTTCTTTAATCAAAGTACTCCTCTTTCTAAGGTACCTTGGCAGCAGTCTTAAACACTGGGTCCTATCTAACAAAATGAAATTCATCATAGAGAAAAGTAAAGTCTTACACTTAGGCAACCAAAACCAAAAGTAACACGTACAGATTAGGTGAAACCTGGCTTCGTAGCAGTAACTGTGGGAAGGTACTTGGCATCTTTGTGGACAATCAATTAAATATGAGCCAACAATGTGTGGTAGCAACCAAAAAAGCCAATTAACAGAGGGATATAATCAAGATCAGGTGAGGTACTAGTGCCACTCTATAAAGCCTTAGTAAAGCCACACCTTTTGATCACCACACTATAGAAAAGATGTTGAGATGCTAGAAAGAGTGCAGTGATAGAGTCGATAAACACTCTGAAAGCTAAGTCATATGATGAAGAGTTGAGGGAGTTAGGTATGTCTAGCCTATCAAAGAAGGAGTAGAGGGGACATGATCAGGAGTGAAATCCCTGATTTAATTTTGGATGTTATTTGGAACTCTGACAGTAGGTTCTAGAGAACTGGTAGCAGAATTTTTGAGTAGTTCGAAGAACCGGTAGCGGAAATTTTGAATAGTTGGGACAACCAGCAAATGCCATTTTTGGCTGGCCCCAGATAAGAGTGGGAATGGAGATTTTGCAGTATCCTTCCCCTGGAGTGAGTGGGAATGGAGATTTTGCAGTATCCTTCCCCTGCCATGCCCACCAAACCATGCCCATCAAGCCACACCATGCCCACCAAGCCACACCCATAGAACCGGTACTAAAACATTTTGAATTTCACCACTGGACCTGATAGCTATCTTCCAATACTCCAGGAGACTGTCAGAAACAAGAGTGGATTAATTTATTCTCCAAAGCACCAAAGGGCAGGGTCAAGAAGTAATAGGTAGAATCTTGTTAAAGAGACATCTAACCTAGAACTAAGGAGAAATTTTCTGACGGTGAGAACAATTCAGCAATGGAACAGCTTGCCTCCAGGAGTTGTTGGTACTCCATCACTGGAGGTTCCCCAGAACAGAGCGGACAACCATTTGATGGGGATGGCCTTGAGCAGGGGGTTGGACTAGAAGACCTTCTCACATTATGATTCTATGTTTGAATGTCCAGAAATCCGATCATGGTGGCTGTTGGAACATGCAGGTTGCTATCCCACAGGTGAGAAGACTTTAGCTATTTGAAAAAGCTCCTCTAGAGAGTGTTCAACCAAGTGAGGTTCCATGAGAAACAGTATTAATCTTCATGAATAGTTTTACTATTGTTTCATGGGATGACTCTTTTTTTTTTTTGCTTCAGGTTATAATATTGCTACCTTGCAGTGAGTTGTTAATCAAAGATTGCCATGCCTCACATGCATTCCTTTTCTATAATATACACCTAGCCCACTTCTTTTCACAGGGGCAGAAACATTTTTTTTTTAACTGAGAAGGAGTGTCTATTCAAACAACATTCTTTCTTCCTTGTTTGTTCCTTTAAAAAACAACAGAGCAGGTGTATATTATTCCTTCTGGTAAGTTTTTAGTATACCATTGTAAAGGTGTTGTTTGATACCTTACACTGCCTGCTATAAAGCCAACATGAGTGATTAATAGCAAAGCCTCTGCCATTTTATTATTAATAGCAGTGTGTTGACTCAATTAAATCCAGCCTGCTTTTTTTGGCAGGCCTTTGCAATTATACATATCATTATGGGCAGCAGCCCAAATGCATCCTGGGAGGAGACCAGAACTCCACATTAACTTTTTCTGGCAGTCTCAGGGCAAGTTGGCAACTACGCTGTGTGTCTCTAACCAAGCCAATATGCCTGTCGCAAGGATGGAAGAGGGGAATTGACATTTAGGAAACGGGGAAATGTTTCCAGATACCAATTTTTGAATCGAAATTTCAGAATCTTTCATCAATTTCAGTAGAATATTTAGGTTGAATTTCAGACTTTGACCACTCAATAGGCTTTCTAGAAAAATTTCGGGTCTTAAATTAGGTATAGCAGCAGAAGCATGTTGACAGTTATGCAATTGTCCTTGTTTATAGTATTGTGTAGCCCAGGGATGTCCAAACTTGGGAACTTTAAGACTTGTGGACTTCAACTCCCAGAATTCTGGGAGTTGAAGTCCACAAGTCTTAAAGTTCCCAAGTTTGGACATCCCTGGTGTAGCCTTTATTGTCATTGTACATCATGTACTGTACATGAGGGGACGTGGTGGCTCAGTGGCTAAGATGCTGAGCTTGTTGATCAGAAAGTTTGACAGTTCGGCGGTTTGAATTCTTAGTGCTGCGTAACAGAGTGAGCTCCCATTATTTGTCCCAGCTTCAAAAGCAGGTAAAAATGCAAGTAGAAAAATATGGACCACCTTTGGTGGGAAGGTAACAGTGTTCCGTGCATATTTGGCATTTAGTTATGCTGGCCACATGAACATGGAGACGTCTTCGAACAGTGCTGGCTCTTCGGCTTTGAAACGGAGATGAGAACTGCCCCAGAGAGTTGGGAATGACTAGCACATATGTGTGAGGGGAACCTTTTCCTTTACCTTTACATCATGTATACAACAAAATTGGTTTTAGCCTCACTGGTGCAATCCATGACAAAAAATACAAACAACATAAATAGCAGAAAGAATAATCCCTATGCAAGTAATTAGAAAAAGAAAAAGAAAAACTAGTCATACATTTCTGCGTGTGTGTGGAGTGATTGTGGTTGTGTTTAAGGGTCTGACAGCCCAAGAATAGAAACTATTTTTAAATCTATTTGTTCGGCTGACTATGCTTCGATGTCTTCTGCCCAATGGTCGAAGTGCAAAGAGACACTGACCAGGGTGTGAATCATCCCTAAGTAGCTTCCTTACTCTGCTGAAGCAGTGAGAGCTGACAATGTCATCCAGTGGTGTTAGGGGGCAACCAATGGTTTCTTGTGCTGAATTGATCACTCTCTGTAGTGCCTTCCTGTCCACAGCAGTTAAACCAGCATACCATATTGTTATGTAGTATGTGAGGACACTCTCTATCACGGACCGATAGAAAGAAATCATCCGCCGTTGTTCCACCTGATTTTTTTCACAGGACTCAAAGAAATGAAGTCTCTTGTTTACTAAATCTATCTTTGCTGTCCAACTACTAAATAGGAGAGCAGACCAGCCTGGTCAATATTTTAAAGGTCTCTACTAAGTTGGTCTTTCCAACCAGTGCTGGTTCTGTTTTTATTACAGTTTGGCCCACCATGACACTAACTTGTTCTCTTTAAATGTGACTCAGCAGAGTGGGTATGGTCAGGGGTCATATTTCCATGTTATCTTGTTGAATAAAATAAGAAACTCTAAGACTCTGTTTTACCCAACCAAACCAAATGGGCATAGCCAGTTATTCTGCCTTCTGGAAAGGAACATTGGGGTTCTTTTCAAAAAAATATTACACATATTTCAACATTAACACCACATTTCCACTCTTAACAGCATTTCAGGATCACTATCACTCATGTCTACATCATGGCTATTTCAACTTTCTTTATACATCATTATTCAATGTACTGTATCCTTATTCATATATGGAATAGAAGGGTATTTTGATGGAAGCATCAATGTAAAATGACGGGCCAATTTTACTACCTTCCCTCTTCTGGCCTTCCCGAAGAGCCTTAAAACCTGTTTTTGCCAGCTGATTGGGACCTTGATGGGGGCAGTTTGTGCTGGAGGTGATTGATAGGGTTAGAAAGAGATCTTACATCCCCCCCCCCCACCATGCTGTCTGGCCCTTGGCTTAAGTCCTTATTTAAGTCGTCTTAATTTTAACTGTTATTATATGTGTCTTTTTACTATTTTATAAAGGTGACCCAGAGTCACCTTTGGTGAGACAGGCAGGGGTGGGATTCTACTGATTCGGAGAGGTTCAGGCAAACTGGTAGTGCCGACGATCAGCTGGGAGTGAACTGGTTCACTCCGATGATAAGATGGGCCTGCCCCCCCGCCCTTGTGCTTTACTGCCATATATATTCTCATCTGATTTATGTGGCAGAGTGAATTGCAGCACCTCAGCTGTGTTACTCTCCAGCAGTAACACAGAAGATAAGTTTTCTTAAACTGTGCATGCACACAGAGCATGATCACCAAACCGGTTGTTAAACCGGCAGGATCCCACCACTGGAGACAGGTGTGTATAAATCTAATACAAAGTAGTAAATAAACTCGATTAATGCAAATTCACTAGAAGGGCTTTTTAATACGGCTTTTTATCCATATTACTTGCCTAAAAGCCTGTATCGTCAGACCTTAACAGGGTTCAAAGGAAGTTCAGCCACATGTCCTTGAATGCATTTTGTAAGCCTTCTATCTTACCATGGAAAAATCTTCACAAGTGGAGTAGAAATGTTCTAGGCACCACTCTATTCCTTTGAACCAGTGGTGAAATTCAGCAGGTTCTGACAGGTTCTGGAGAACTGGTAGTAGAAATTTTGAGTAGTTTGGAGAACCGGCAAATGCCACCAAAGTGGGGAGGGAATGGAAATTTTGCAGTATCCTTCCCCTGCCACACCTACCAAGCCATGCCCACCACATCACACTACACCCACCAAGCCATGCCCACAGAACTGGTAGTAAAAAAGTTTGAATTTCACCACTGCTTTGAACACTTTACATCTCCAGGTACTCTGGCAAAAGCAAGATTTACAAAATAGCCTAAGTGAAAATCTATCATTTACATACCAAAGGTCTGAATGTATGCAATATTTTGCAGCAGAAACCACATCATGACTTAAGGGATGGGTACATTTTCTCTAAGGAAAGCATCACTTCTTTGGCCCAACATACAGTCGGCAGAAAGACATGGAAAATGACCAACTGATTCCTATAGCTTCTGTTAGTTTTATGTCTTCTTTATTTCAGAACTTAAAAATAAAGCTAAAAGTTCCCCTCGCACATATGTGCTAGTTGTTCCCGATTCTAGGGGGCAGTGCCCATCTCTGTTACAAAGCCGAAGAGCCAGCATTGTCTGAAGACATCTCCATGGTCATCTTACTAAACATGACTAAATGTCGCAGGCCTTACTAAACATGACTAAATGTCGCAGGCACATGGAACGCTGTTACCTTCCATCAAAGATGGTCGCTATTTTTCTACTTGCATTTTTTATGTGCTTTTCAAACTGCTAGGTTGGCAGGAGCTGAGACAAGTAACAGGAGCTCACTCCGTTATACGGCGCTAGGGATTCGAACCACTGAACTGCTGACCTTTCTGATCGACAAGATCAGCTTCTTAGCCACTGAGCCACCACATCTCTATTTCAGAACTTAGGTTAAGGTAATAAGAGTGTAAGCATCTCTGTCTTTGTTCTCGTGGTCTAATGAAGAATATAATGATGATATTTTCCCCCCACTATGTCTTCCAGAAATCGTGGATGGCCATACCCGCTCTGGTTCTATGGCATCTCATTTAGGGCCTTTTTTAGGCAAACTGCATGCGTGGAAGGTGATGTGCATGCGCAAATGTGGCACGTGCAAGCCAAGTTAGCACGCACGCTCACATTTGAGAACCGGTAGGGAAGGTAAGTGAATACCACCCCTGACCTACATCTACATGGAGGGAGATATGCTGTGAGGTACCTCAAGGTCCTGTCTTAGGCCCAATACTCTTCAACATCTTCACAAATGAGTTAAATGAAAGGATATAAGGGGAACCTATCAAATTTGCAGAAAACACCAAGCTGGGAAAAATAGTCACCATTTTAGAAGATATGCTCAAGATCCAGATGGAGCTTGACAGATTTGAATCCTGGGCCCTATCCAACAAAATGCAGTTCAATAGTGAGAAAGCTACACTTAGGCAAGTAAAACCAAATGCACAGGTATAGAATAGGTGGGGCCTGGATCAACAGCACTACTGTGAGAAGGATCTTGGAATCCTAGAGAACAATCACTTAAGTGTGAGCAGTGGTGAAATTCTAAAATTTTCCCTGCTGGTTCTGTGGTCGTGTCTCGGTGGGGAAGGGGTCATGTGACTGGGTGAGCATGTCACATCGAGGTGAGCATGTCACATCGAGGGGCACCTCACCTGGCCCCTCCCCACCCAGCCACTCCTTGTCATGCCCAGCCTCAATGTATCTATAGTTCTGTAAACATGTTCACCTTTTTTCAACTATATTATCTGCATACCAGGGGTGAAATTCAGCAGGTTCTGACAAGTTCTAAAGAACCGGAAGGAGAAATTTTGAGTAGTTTGGAGAACTGGCAAATATCACTTCTGGCTGGGCCCAGAGTGGAGTGAGAATGGAGATTTTGCAATATCCTTTTCCTGGAGTGGGGTGGGAATGGAGATTTTACAGTATCCTTCCCCTGCCATGCCTACCAAGCCACGCCCACAGAACTGGTAGTAAAAAAAATAATTGAATTTCACCACTGTGTGAGCCAGGAGTGTACTGCAGCTGTCAAAAAAAAGACAACGCAGTCCTAGGCTGCATCAACAGAGGGATAGTCACAAGATCAAAACAATTTGTTCTCCCAGCTTTGGTATGATGTGCAGAGTGCAGAGTAGCTAATCTTTTCTCCTCCTCATAACCACCCACTGCTTTCTCTACATCTTGCACTGCCTGTTTCTTGCTTCCTTTTTCACCCTGTTTCCTTCTCTATTGATCCCTCTGTCTCACCCACTTCTATTGTCCTCCTCTGTTTATTCCCAGTCTATTGCCTTGTCTGTGGCACTCCATTTTCCTCTGGTTGAATTATCTGCGTATGAAAGAATAGAGCACAAAAATATGTATATGTAACAGTGGTGGAATTCAGAACTATCTACTACCGGTTCTGTGGGCGTGGCTTCGTAGGCGTGGCATGGCTTTGTGGGAGTGGCTTTGTAGGCATGTCAGGGGAAGGATACTGCTAAATACCCATTCCTTCACCACCCCACTAACTTGCTTTCCAGCTCCGTTCTCCTGTTCAGCGTCAGGTCTGCAGCTATATTCCTTTTTGGATCTTTGGCCTGCCACACTTTCTATTATTCTACTATGTTGTTTCTATTGTGGGAAATTGGGAGGGGGGATGGTATGGAGTAAAATGCTATGTAGCTAAAATAAAATTCCTTTCTAGAATCCAAGGTCATCCTTTGTCTTTGCAACAAAGTAAGGGGTAGGGCCATAGGAAAGTGGATATGCATAACACAAGGTTGAGATGACCAATATGTGACAGGGTCATCTCACTCAACTTCGTGGGTGGCAGATCATCCACTCATCTATGAGGGGGACAAGCTGTGTCATATTGTCTACATCCTGCACTGATTGATATCAATTTAAAGGAAAAATATCACTGCTGTGAGCCGTGCTGTCAGTCCTGCAGCCATTTTTTCTTCTGAATCCTTGGCCTGACACACTTTCTATTATTCTACTATGCATTTTCTATTGTGGGAAAATGGGAAGGGGAGATTGTACGGGGTTAGATGCTATGTAGCCATAACAAAATTCTTTCTAGAAAGCCAAGGTCATCCTTTGTCTTTGCACCTCTGCACCTGACCGAAACGGGATGGGTGGAACTGCCAGCATGGCAGTGGGAGATTGGACCATGTGATGGACTTGCGGGTATGGGCCCATACATAATTCTACTCTACTCTACTCTACTCTACTCTACTCTACTCTACTCTACTCTACTCTACATTCTACATTCTACATTGTACATTCTACTCTATTCCTATTCCTATTCCTATTCCTATTCCCATTCCCATTCTCATTCCCATTCCCATTCCTATTCTAGGCTAGGCTAGGCTAGGCTAGGCTAATTCTATTCTATTCTATTCTATTCTATTCTATTCTATTCTATTCTAGGCACTCAAATTAAGCCTGAGACAGGTCATATGAACCTGGAGACAAATGAGGCATGGCCTCTGGCAAGTCCATTATAAAAATGGATTAAATTTGGGCCTCATATGACATGCAAGCCTAACTTTCTAAGCAAGTTTTACAAAATGTAAAACTTGCTTAGAAAGTTAGGCTTGCATGTCATATCACATCTGGGAATGATTTCCCCATAAAAGTCATCTTACAGTAATTGGCTAATGTCTTAATAATGGAAGTTCAAACTAGTAGGCCACTGAAAGCCCCCTTTCTCATTTTCTGGGTATATTACTGGGGTATAGAATATGCTTTTTATTCCCACTTTCCATCTTTCATAAGCGTGCCAAATGCTTGGATCCCAAGGCCCACTTTTTTTCCCAGGAACATCATCCTAGAAGCTTGTAGCATGTTGTTGTGACATGTAGGGCCACTTTGCTGTGCCCTGGCATCCTGCTGTTCCTAGTTTATACTGGCTCCATCTTAAAACAATCCATTATGATAGGAGGACATTCTGTGCTATCCTTCACAACTTGGACAGGCTCCATTGATGCACTCCATCTGGTTTATTTTGCTGGCAGTAGGCAGTTCACAGCTGTGGGGCTCTTTATAATAGGACAGAAATATTCACATATTTTGTCTTTGATCTCATCATGTCTTTGTTTCCTTTCTAAGGTAGTCTGATGGGGAATCAAGTTTAAAAAGCAGAAAGCATATAGCTTTGCTGAAGTTGAAAGTTAGGGTTTGTTACACTATGAGAATCTATATCTATGTCATATGAGATATATGTGTGTGTGTGTGTTTGAAATAAATTCATATACACATGAATTATGTGAATATAAATTTATATATAAATATAAAAGCAGAAAGCATATAGCTTTGCTGAAGTAGAAACTTAGGATTTGTTATCATATGAGAATCTATATGTATATGTATATCATATGATATATATGTGTGTTTGTGTGTGCGTGTGAAATAAATTTATATACATATGCATATGTATACAAATTTATATATAAATATAAAAGCAGAAAGCATATAGTTTTGCTGTAATTGAAAGGATTTGTTATAATATCTATATCTATATCTATATCTATATCTATATCTATATCTATATATCTATATATCTATATATCTATATATCTATATATCTATATATCTATATCTAACTATCTATCTATCTATATAATATATGATATATATGTTTGTGTGTGAAATAAATTTATATACATATGCATACTGCTGGAATGCACCCCTGATATACATATACTTACATATCAGTGGTGGGATTCAAAATTTTTACTACCAGTTCTGTGGGCATGGCTTGGTGGGCATGGCATTGCTTGGTGGGCGTGGCCTGATGGGCATGGCAGGGGAAGGATACTGCAAAATCCCCATTTCCTCCCAATCAGCTGGGACTTGGGAGGCAGAGAATAGATGGGGCAGGGCCAGCCAGAGGTGGTATTTACCGGTTCTTCGAACTACTCAAAATTTCCACTACTGCTTCTCCAGAACTGATCAGAACCTACTGAACACCACCTCTGATACATACATACATACATTCATACATCAAGGGCATATCTGGTTGATCTGCAGATATGTTTGTGTTGCTGTAACGTGGTGATACTTCATATCCTTTTCATGCTTTAATTATTAGTTGACCCTAAACTCAACTAATAGATTCAACTCCTTCAAAGCGCTCCAGGAGATGGTCTTTGAAAAACTTTAAGTAATACAGAATTAGATGGATCAGTGATTCAGAAGGAGATACTTATGTTTGTTTCACTCCATTGATGATTCAGTGTACATTTGATTGGTGATTACAATGGGTTACTCATGGCCAGATGAATTCACAGAAGAGTAAGCCAAAAGTCAGTCTAGGATTTAAAGTCCATTATAGTGGGTTTTTTTTAATAATCACAAACTGATTGCTTAATAACTGGTTGCTGATTGGTCATTGTTTTTTTCATTTTTGAAGAGAGGAACATTTGCCTTTTTTTCAGTCTTCTGTCATAGACACATAAGGCTGGAAGGAACCTGGGAGGTCTTCTAGTCCAAACAGGCAGAAATCTTTATACCATCCTGGATAAATTGCTATCCAATATTTTCTTGAAAACTTCAATTGATAAGCCCTTCTCGCTGTCAGGAATTTCCTCCTTATTTCCAGGCTGGGTCTTCCTTTGACATGCTTCCACTCATTATTTCTTGTCCTGTCCTCAGATGCTATGAATAATAAATTGAAACCCTCTTTCCTGTGACAGCCCTTCAAGTATTAGAAGATTGCTTTTATGTGGAGAATCCCCTAAAACAAACTAAAAGCAAAGCAAAACAAAAGGAGAAATGCAGTTGAGCATCCAAGAAGGGACTGGAAAGGAGAAAGGGAAAGAGGGAAGACAAAGAAAAAGAAGGGAAGATGGGAAGAGAGCAAAGAAGGAAAAATAAGGAAAGAGGAGAAGGAAGAAGAAAGGAGAATGAAGAAGAAGGAAAAAAGAAAAGGAAGGAAGGAGATTATAATGAGAGGAAGGGAAGTTCTGAGGGAAGTCCTGCCTTAGCACTTGGCCACCACAGATGCAATTGACACAAGTGACATTGAGCTGGTCACACCCACCCCATTCCCCCAAGGTCAAACCCAACTCTGATGTGGCCGTCAATGAAATCGAGCTTGACACCACTGTTTTATCAAGGAGTAGGCTGTGATCTACTTTGTCAAATGCCTTGTCGAGTATACTATATCCACAGTATTTACTTGGTCCACTAATTTAGTTACTTTATCAAAAAAGCCAATAAGTTTTATTTGGCATGACCTGTTTTTTACAAACTCATGCTGACTCCTAATCATCACCTTGTTCATTTCTAAGTACTCGCAACTCCCTTACATGATTATCTTTTCATGATTTCCCCAAGTATTCATGTCAAGCTTCTGTAGGTAACGGGATCTATCCTCCCCTCCCTTTTTTGAAGATTTGAACTACATCAACTCTTTTCCAGTCCTCTGTCAGTTTCCCCATGCTCCAGAAGCTGTGAAAGAATTTGTTCAGTGGTTCCAAGATCTCATCTGCCAGCTCTTTCAATATCCTGGGATGTATGCCCAGGTCCAGGAGATTTGAATTCATCCAAAGCAAATCCTTTCCTATTTTGACTTGCTTTCCTGTTCTATCTCCCACAGGTTGGAATATTTTTCCCTTTTGTGTAAAGGCAAAGAAGGAATTAAGCAATTCTGCTTTCTCCCTGCTGCCAGTCACCTTGTTGCCATCTTCTCCCATTAGCATTTCACCCCTGGTATAATGGTTGTGAGATAACATCTGCCAGCTCTTTCAGAACTTTGAGATGTAATCTGTCAGGTTGCAGAGATTTATATTCACGAAACGCTGTGGACATAATGTACTTAGATTTTGGTAAGGCATTCGACAAAGTAAACCACAGCCAATTTCTTGGTAAGCTAGACAAATGTTGAATCAACAACATTGCCACCAGATGGATCTGTTGCTGGCTGACAAACCATACTCAATGAGTAATATTTAATGGTACTACATCCATGAAGAGAAGTAAATAGTGGGGTACAACAAGGCTTCATCTTAGGTCCAGTACTCTTCAATTTCTTCATAAATACTTAGATGAGGGAATAGAAGGGAAACTCATCAAATTTGGAGATGATCCTAAACTGACAGGAATAGTCAAAAGACCCCAAAAGACAAGATCGGGATTCAAAAAGATTTTGACAAACTTGAACAATGGGCCCTATCCAACAAAAATGAATTGTAATGTTGAGAAAAGCAAAGTTTTTATTTAGGCAGGAAAATCCAAAGGTATAAGTACAGATTAGGTGAGACCTGTCTCAAAAACAGTAACTGTGAGTGGGACCTTGGAGTCCTATTGGATGATCACTTGAATATGAGCCAGCAATGTACAGCCGCCGCCAAAAACGCTAATACAATCCTGGATTGTATAAACAGAGGCGTAGAATCAAAAGAAAAGTCAAAAGAAAAGAAGAATTAGGGGTGACATGAAAGCACTATTGGAGCATTTGAGTTGCTGCCACAAAGAAGACAGGGTCAAATTAGTCTACAAAGCACCAGAGGGCAGGACTGAAACAATGGTGGGAAACTAACCAAAGAGAGAAGCAACCTGGAATTAAGAAGAAACTTCCTAAACAGTGAAGGCAAAAACAGCAGACCTGACTTTTTTACTTCTGTACCCAAATGGATTTTCAGTAAAATTATACTCTTTGATCTAAGATTTACAGCCACATAAAACATGAGGAAATAGGAGACACAAAACAAATCATAATTCTGCTTCTAGTCCTCAGTACCCCATTGTGCTCAAGAGATTTTGAAGACTAGGGGACCTAAAGTCACCCTTTCAACACTACCAGCCTGCATTTAGTGCTCGTGTAGTGTTTGTATGGTTGCAGTTTTGGTGATTAAAATATCTTTTATGATACCAGGAAAGAATTTGAGATAAAGGTACTGCTTGTATAGCATAGTGATTTGAGCAGAGATTTCAAAACTGCTCTTGAATAGACTCCAGAATCCTTTGCAAAGTGGCAGCATTTAAATGTGTCAGCCATTGAATATACAAGAGTTTATTAAAGCCAGTGCTTTAGAGTTGAGTGTCCACTATGTGTCCTTTTACTTTCTGATAATCTTACATCACTGTTTCTCAACCATGGTGACTTTAAGTTGTGTGGACTTCAATTCTCATTATCCTTCCCCATTCCAGGGAATAGGAATTTTGCAGTATCCTTCTTCCTGGAGGGTAAAGCTGAGGATTTTGTACAATACCTGCAAGACAAAATCGCTCAGATTCGGGAGCGGCTGGACTCTGACTAGGTAGGGCTAGATGAGGTGATGGAGGCAGGTCTTGAGACTGTTATCTGGGAGGAGTTTGACCCTGTGACTCCCGAGGACGTAGACAGGATTTTGGGTAAGCTTAGTGCTGCCACATGTTTATTGGACCCGTGTCTCTCCTGGTTGGTGCTGGCCACTTGGTAGGTTACACGAGGCTGGCTCCAGGGTATTATTAATGCTTCTTTGAGAGAGGGTTTCTTCTCCACCGCTTGGAAAGGGGCGGTGGTGAGGCCCCTCCTCAAGAAGCCTTCCCTGGACCTGGCGATTTTGGCAAACTATCGTCCAGTCTCCAACCTTCACTTTGTGGCAAAGGTTGTTGAGAGTGTGGTGGCGCAACAGCTTCCCAGGTACCTGGATGAAGCTGTCTATCTTGATCTGTACCAGTCGGATTTCAGGCCTGGGTATAGCATGGAAACAGCATTGGTCGCATTGGTCGATGATCTCTGGAGGGCTCAGGACAGGGATTGTTCCTCTGTCCTGGTCCTATTAGACCTCTCAGCAGCTTTTGATACCATCGACCATGGTATCATGCTGCAGCGGTTGGAGGGGTTAGGGGTGGGGGGCATTGTACTTCAGTGGTTCTCCTCCTTCCTCTCTGACCATTTGCAGTTTGTATTGACGGGAGGTAGAGGTCGTCCTCAAGGTGCCTCACTTTTGGAGTGCCCTATGGGTCGTCCTCTCGCCCCTTCTGTTCAACATTTATGTGAAGCCGCTGGGTGAGATCATCTGGGGTTTTGGGGTAAAGTTCCATCAGTACGCTGATGATACGCAGCTGTACATTTTGTCCCCAGACCACCCCAATGGTGCCCTTGACATGATGTCCCAGTGCCTGGAGGCTGTGCGGATCTGGATGGGGAGGAACAGGCTCAGGCTCAACCCCTCCAAGACCAAATGGCTGTGGTTCCTGGCATCCCATTACAGTCAGCTGGTTCCATCGCTGGCTATGGGGGGGTGAGACCTTAGCCCCCACAGGAAGAGTTCGCAACTTGGGTGTCCTCCTGGATGCACCGCTGTCCTTAGAAGATCATATGATGGCTGTCGCCAGGGTGCTTTTTATCAGGTTCGCCTGATTTACCAGTTGCGTCCCTTCCTAGATTGGGATGCCCTACGCACAGTCACTCACACCCTTGTCTCTTCCCGTCTGCACTACTGCAATGCTGTCTACATGGGGCTCACCTTGAAGAGCACCCGGAGGTTTCAACTGGTCCAGAATGCGGCTGTATGGGTAATTATGGGAGCGACGTGATGCTCCCATGTAACACCTCTCCTGCGCGAGCTGCATTGGCTTCCAGTGGTTTTCTGGGTGCGATTCAAGGTGTTGGTTACCATCTTTAAAGCGCTCCATGACTTAGGACCTGGGTACCTACGAGATCACCTTCTGCCACCGAGAGCCTCCCACCAGCCAGTACGCTCCCATAGAGAGGGTCTCCTCATGCTGCCGTCGGCTAGACAATGTCGACTGGTGACACCCAGGGGGAGAGCCTTCTCCGTGGGAGCACCTGCCCTCTGGAACGAATTGCCCCTGGAATTAAGAACTATCCCTGACTTACGCACCTTCCGCCGCGGTCACAAAACCTTTCTCTTTCAACAAGCCGGGCTGGCATAAAGCATGATTTTTAAATTTTTAAATTTAAACTTTTAAATTTAAATTTCTATTATTTTAATCAGGGTTAGTTTGGTTTTTTTCCACGTTTCGGCCAATATTTTAATTATATCTTTTAAAAGCTTTTAAAATATATAACTTTTATATATTTGTTTTTATATATTTGTATATCTGTTTTTATTTTGGCTGTACACCACCCTGAGTCCTTCGGGAGTAGGGCGGTATAAAAAACCAATAAACTCTAAACTCTAAACTCTGGAGTGGGGAAGGAATGGGAACTTTGCAGTATCCTTCCCCTGCCATGCCCATCAAGCCATGCCATGCCCACCAAAACATGCCCATAGAACTGGTAGTAAAGATTTTTGAATCCCACTATTGGTAAGGAGCCCTTCAAGGGCTTGGACTCTAAATGCAGCAGAAAAGTTGCCTCCTAGTGAGTGTTTAAACATGAAAAAAACAAAAAACAAAAGCCAAAGAAACAATACATACTAGTACATCAAGAAAGGATAACCAACTCAATCACAATTTTGGAGAAAAAAACCCCAAGATATATTATCAAGGAGAAAATCATTTCACACCACTGCAGGGCACACTGTAGGAACCACATTTCTGGAGCCCTGAAAAAGAAAATAGGCTAACACCATATTGATCTTCAAGGGAACACTGTTCTACAAGGCAGGCAGCTCCAGAGAAAGTAACTTTACATTTTAAAAAAAAGTCAAAACTTTCTTTTTATTGTTGCTGCCAATTCTACCATAACAAACACACCGAAGAATAGTTCAGCACCAAAGGTTCATGAAAGCCCCAAATTTCACATGGAATGAATTTAGATCCCTTTATTTTACTCTTGATAGGGGCGAAATCTATCCTGCTCCACTTCAGAGTTCATACATCAGCTCAAGAACAGATCTGCCAGTCTATACATTTAATGAATAAATAAATAAACTCTCCTTATCAAAAGGCCTACTTAAACCAAGTCCTGCCAAATGAATCAGTAATATAGACAACATCGGTACAATATTCCTGGCAATCCAAATAATGCTTGAATGTGCTGAGAAGGCAGTGCAGGCAGTATGTGTATGGGTAATATACTGAATATCATGTATGCATATAAAGGAAATATTGGTATTTACAAACTGTTCCATGGCTCTAATCAGTGATGGGTTACACATTTTGTTACCACTGGTTTGTCATGCTTGTCCACTTTGTGTGCATGCAGTAGCGAAGCAGGCTTATGTGCACCTTCTGCGCATTCGCTTGGCCTTCCGTGCACGTACTTTGCGCAGGCGTGCCTTCTGCGCATGCGCCTGGCCTCAAAAACGTGCCTAAATAGGACGCCATAGAGCCAGGGCAGGTGGGGAGACCCACCTGCGATTTCCACTACTGGTTCAGGTGAACTGGTCCGAACCGACTGAATACCACCTCTGGCTCTAATGTACATCACTGTTGTGAATTGCTTCATTAACTTGCCAATCCAAGTGGTCTCTCTCCTCTGGCTAATTTGCATGTCTCCAAAGGAGTTCAGGGTCAAAGTTCTTTTGAGAGGCGCTGTTTTCACATTACATTTCTGTAGGACTTGTACCTGGTATGTCGCCACATTTCCAGTCTGAATTAGCTTCAGCGCTGGGGCTTTATCAGAAGAATCCATAATCAAGAGGCCATCATCCAGTGGTGCTCAGGATTTAGGTGCTGCCTCCATAGGTTGCATGCCAAGGTGTTACTCGGAGGGAAGAGACTTGCTTGCAGTGCATTTGCTGTTTGGAAAAGCTGCTAATGGGCAGTACCCTCCTCCTAAATGCTGAGATTGCTGAAAGCTCTTGACAGTGATGGATCAGCTCTCATCTTGCCTTTCTGTCATGCTGCAAAAATGGAAGAACGGGAGAAAAGGAAGAGAAAGAAAGATGGAAATTAACTCTTTGGTCATGGGTTCTGCAGTTTTACAAGACAAGATAAAGCTGCTGCCCATACTGGGCTCAACTCACATGGGCCAAGTTCAGTCCAGCCTGTCACATCCTTCGACTCCACAATGATTTATTGGACAAACCCTCAATTCCCCAAAAAAACATGTGAACCATTCTCTTCCACCATGGTAGGAATCAGGCATGAGGAAGGGAGAACGTAATTGCCCATCTTCTTGGGTCATTAAACTGCATCATGTTTCTATACACAAACAGTGGCAAACAGGAGAGAAAAAAATTGTTTTAAGCATAAGAAACACCAGGTAGAATAACAGGCATCGACACATTCGTAATTCAGTCTAACATAGATATAAACAACTGTAGCATACGTTAGTGAAGACTGTTAACTGTGACTGAAGCAGGAGACAGACAATAGTTTTAGAAGAATGAAACATGGTGAAGGAGACAGTGTTTCCCATTAAGTGCGCATCTTTCTTTTGTCCCCTGGTCTCTCTTTCCTTAAATAGATTTGCGGACTTTCGAAACACAAGGCCCACCAGATGCAAAAGGACAATGAATATGCCACAAATAGTAATTGATTTCATACTGCCTTTAGCTCACCAAGAGGGAGGGGGAATAAACATAAACACACACACACAGAGATGAAACCTCTAGCTTTCTGGTCTGCCTAAAGTACATGTCTGAGCAACTCATTTCTGTTTGAAGGTTTTGGAAAAGTACCGTATTTTTCAGATTATAAGACACCCCGGTGTATAAAGAGATTTCAAAGAGGTAAGTAAGAAAAAATGTTTTTGTCCTCCCCAGCTTTCAGGAACACTGCAGGTTTCAGCAGGGCTGTGGGAAGGGGAAAATGCCTCTGTTTTTCCGAAAAGTGGGGCGTTTTTCACAAAAACAGGGGCATTTTCCCCTTCCCCCAGCCCTGCTGAAGCCTGCAGAGTGCTTCTGGGATCTGGAGGAAGGCAAAAATGCTTCTGTTTTTGTGAAAAATGGCCCATTTTTCACACATTTCTCACAAAAATGGGATGCAGGGGCGGGACTTCGGGAGGCCAAAAATGGTTGTATTCGGTGTATAAGACGCACCAACATTTCCACACTCTTTTAGGTGGAGGAAAGGTGCATCTTATACTCCAAAAATATGGTAATTTCCCAGGTATCTGTTATGACTGTGAATGAATCTTTCAGTTGACATTACTCTTTATATATCTATTCTGAATCCTATTTAATTGTTTTGCTGGGTGTCAGAAAGCTGCAGATTAGCAGCAGCTAGCTAGCTCTGTTTCTAAAGATGGCAAACTACTGTAGGCAGTTAGCATCTACCTCACTCCTAGGAAAATGAGATATTTGAGGAAATATTAAACGGATAGAATATTTTCCTTAAAAGGAAGGCAGAAACTCAACCCCTCCCCTTGTCAATGGGACATTAAGGCCTGAGCCAGTCTATTCTTCATAACAAAGATCTACCTCCTTCAGGCAGAACCTTAGTAGGAATTGCCCAAAGTCCCTTCATTACATCATCACCCTGCAAGGTCCCATGGGAGTCTGACAGCCAATCAGAATACAAGCTCAAATTCAAAGCCCAGCAGAGGGCATAAAACCCAGGCACTCTCAGCATTTCTTCCCTTTTTTGCCCAGGACTTCAGACCCATGTGATCCTGTCCACCATTAAACATCATTCCAAGCAGTCTCCATTTTTCCAGTGTCTTTCTTCCCACTTGGAACTGAACCCAGATAGACATTTCTTCCAACACCACATGGGAGAAATCTCAGGTTGTTGTTGTTTTTTCTTTCTTTCTAGAAAGTGCAACTTCAAAACAATTGAAAGCCCGGAAATAAGGAAATACTGCTATTTTTGCCCATCTACTTCACATTGAGCAGATTGGAAAGAGAACAACTGTTTCTGTGTTGCCTCTCCTGATATACACAGAAGCCTTTTCAAGTTCTGATTCAGGATGAACACCAGTTGAGGTGATTTACTTCCTTATTGGTTTTGTTTATAGTATTTCTGTGGTTGCCTAAGTTGAGCAATGCAACTCTGGATTGTTGTTGTTAGTTGAGAAGTTGTGTCCGACCCATCACAACCCCATGGACAATGTTCTTCCAGGCCTTCCTGTCCTCTACCAACCTCCAGAGTCCATTTAAGCACATGCCTACTCTTGTGGTCCGTCAGCAGCCTGCGGAGCTGGCAGCTGAGTCGGACAGTGAGGAGATTGGGGAGGAACATGGGCCAGTCCTAGAGTCTGGGGAAGGCTCAAACGAGGGCTCTGCATTTGAGGCAGAGAGGGGACCATGGCCATTTGGGAGTTATGTGTTGCCTCCGGAGCCTCCAGAATCGGATAGCAGTGAGGCAGAGGAACAGGCTCCCCCTCTTCCCAGTGTGCCCATGCGCAGAACTGCCAAAAGGTAAGAACAGTTAAGATAGAAGGGACGACTCGGGAATAAGGCTTGGAGGTGATTGGCCCCTCCCATAGGACATAAAGGAGGAGCAAAGGCACATGAGCCTTTGCAAGAAGCAACTTGGTTCATGCTGGTTAGTTTACTTTCTGAAGCTCCATTCTGCTCTGTGTGGTCTTGCCAAGCTAATTGCCAATTAAGTCTTTGGTGGGCATTTCAAGGAAGATAAAGGTGGTAAGCATCCTATCAACCTTATCCCGAAGGACTTTGGCAGCCTGTTGTAGGACTCTTTCCAACTATTTGGGACTCATTACGGGCTGTGAATGAATATAATTCACAGCCTTTGAAATAAAAAGAGAGTTTGGGGGACTAAGTGTGTGCTTTTTACTGTATCAGGAAACCTAGGTCAGAATGCCTACTCTGCTTCAGTGACTCCATCCAGCCACCTCGTTCTCTGTCATTCCCTTCTTCTTTTGCCCTCAATCTTTTCCAGCATTAGGCTCTTCTCCAGTGAGTCCTTCCTTCTCATTAGGTGGCCAAAGTAATTGAGTTTCAACTTCAGGATCTGGCAACTCGGGATAGTTTACAAGAAATGCAGGGAGTTTTGGTATTTCCCAAAATACGCATCCCTGCCTCGTGCCGACACCTGGCACTTATGATCCAAATGCCGTCCCTCCAAACTTCCTTGCAAGGCCAACCTTAGCGCCCCTTCCCCAGATGCCTTCCCCTTCACTCCTACCAGCAAGGCAAGGGGCCATTTATTCCGAGATATGAAACGCGGGTTGTTTCTTTATCGTCCTTTAATGAAACCCCTGTTTATTCTAGGCTTTTAATTCTTTCCATCTATTATGTTTAGACAACTCATTAACAATCATTTGTTATCATTAGATTTCAATTTTAAACTCCTTTTCCCAAGGAGGGAAGTCACTACTTTTAAGCATATTTGCATCGCGAGCTACTCTGGGGTCCCTTGGCACCATTTGAAGCTGTTTCCACCTCAACAAACCCCAGCTTGTACCATTTGAAGCCGTTTCCACCTCAACAGCCCCCCGGGTTCGTGCCTTTCCTCTAGGCCTTCTTGTAAAGTATCAGGAAAGAAGGACCACAAAACGCTTCACGACACTAATTTAAACACTTTCTTGCTGACTCTTACTCCCAGAGTCCCTTAGGGATATAGGCAACCTTAGGGGTTCAGAGACAATTGGTCATTGCATACTTCAAACGCAGTAGATCCTGCATTGTTCTTACAAACCTTACAACACACAATGCAGGAAATGTAGGAAAGGACGAACCTCTGCAGAAAGAAAGAATAATGCAGACGGCAAAAAAAAAAGGAAGCAAATTCTATCTTTTTTTTGTTTGTTGCTGGCTTAGAATTGGATGAAATCTGGACATAAAACATCGCTTAAAGCAACTGGATCAGCAGTGGTGACCGTGGTAAAGCCCACAGTCGCGTTCTTGCAGTGCTGAAGTGGTAAATATACAAAACCAGATCGCATGCACCATTTTCAGCCTTTGTGTTCAATTGTGCAACGAAATCCATGTATACCATTCATTATATACATCATGGTGTTGGAAGAAATGTGCGTCTGGAATCATTTCGAAGCAGGGAGAAAGATACTGGAAACAGGGAGGCTGCTTGGAAATATTGTTTTTAATGGTGGACAGGATCACATTGTTTGAGGTCCTGGGCAAAAAAGGGAAGAGATGCTGAGAGTGCCTGGGTTTTGCCCTCTCTGGGCTGTTGAATTTGAGCTTGTATTCTGATTGGTTGTCAGACTCCTATGGGGCCATGCAGGGGCAACTCTGTAGGCTGTCTTGAGTCCCCGGCTTGGTTGACTTTTGCTGGATGATGATGTAATGAAAGGGCTTTTGGCAATTCCTATTATGGCTCTGCCTGAAGGAGGTAGATCTTTGTTATGTAGAATAGACCAATAAACCAGTCGGAATACAAGATGAAATTAAAAACCCCAGACAGGGCATAAAATCCAGGCACTCTCAGTATCTCTTCCCTTTTGAACCCGGGACCTCAAACCATGTGATCCTGTCCACCATTAAAAACAATATTTCCAAACAGCCTCCATGTTTCCAGTGTCTTTCTTCCCACTCGGATCTGAACCAGTGGTGGGTTTCTGCAGGCTCGCACCTACTCGTGAGAGCCAGTTGGTGAAATTTAGAGAACCGGTGAGAGGGGGTTCCACCGGCGTACCTGGAAGTAAATCTGGCCCGCCGCTGCCAGTGACCCAACGGGAAGGAAAGAAAAGGAAAGGAAAGGAAAAGAAAGGAAAGGAAGGAAGGAAGGAAGGAAGGAAGGAAGGAAGGAAGGAAGGAAGGAAGGAAGGAAAGAAAGAAAGAAAGAATTTATCATCACAATTGAGTCCAAAATTTTGGTTGCTAAGCAAGAGCGTTGTTAAATGAATTTCACCACATTTTAAAAGGTGGCCACTCCCACCCTGTCACATGACTACCAAGCCACCCCCACAAAATAGGCCACACCTACAGAGTAGGTTCTAAAAAAATTTGAAACCCACCACTGATCTGAACCCATGGTTCATTTCTTTCAACAGCCCAATGTCACAACCACTCAATTCTCTCTTAACAGCCTTTTGCTGGTTCAAAAGGCCCAAATATCTTGTTCCTATTGAGGAAATTTGACTACTCATCCAACTGGACTATCCCATCAATGGGAGCTACTCTAATTTGACAATAATTTGAGAACAAAACAAAAAAAATCCAGCATAGGTCTCTGTGATACATGATGGGAAACAGGCATATATAATGATAGAAAGGTTCATTCTTGTGGTAATAGTTTTCTAATGAGAGGATTTCTATGACATAACATTGGAGCTAGAAAAAGTAGCAGAACATTTCCCCCCCAATGTTATTTGCCTTTTTTCAGACATGCTTTCAGAAGGAATGTTATGAAAAGGAGTGAGGAGTAAGGAGGAGTAAGAAGTAAAAAGGAAAAGACACAGGAGGCAAAAGAAAAAAAATGAAATCCCTATATCAACTCCATTCACTGTATCTTTCCATGTACTATAAGTTTATCAATAGAAGAGAATTTTTGTAGCTCAAGATTGAACTGTGGCGTCTTCAGGTCCTCAGTGCTCTGATGATGTTACCTATTTTGGTAATAAAACATCTGCAAGAAAACAACCAAGCTCAGAAAGCACCAAGGACCCCACATTGTAAGTGTATTACTGAAAACTATCCTCGCTTTCAGATACTGATCCACATGTGGATCTGAAGAACTGTCTATTGCTGTGTCCCTCACTTCATATTATAATTGTAACTTTATAATTCATTCTATAATATGTTTGTGTTGTGTGAACGTAATATATGAGCCCAAAGAAGTTCTTTTAAAAAAATATATAAATATTCAGTGTCTTAATTTCTTTCCTAAGTTCAATTTTGTTTGTATTTTTTTTTGCTGAATTGGAAACTGATTCAATTGCTGTTGTCACACACACACACACACACACACATACAGACACACACACACACACACACACACAGAGAGAGAGAGAGAGAGAGAGAGAGAGAGAGAGAGAGAGAGAGAGAGAGAGAGTGGGAGACAGACAGATAGACAGAGAGACAAGGAGACAGACAGACAGGCAGACACACACACACACACAGACCAAGAGACAGATACACACACACACCGGGGGGGGGGGGGGAGAGCCTTGCACTCAGGATCTTATAGTATCTTGCCTTCGTTTATTCTTCCATACAATTGGGCTTGTATTACACAGTTGTTGGTACAGAAAACATGTGGATACAATGGCTGGCTTCCTGCTGTGTATCTCCTTGCTCTATGAAAGCTAGAGAACTACGTTTTTTTACCTGAAAGTTAGGACTTTTAAAAAAATTGTAGGAAGTTAGCATCTATCACTCTCCTAGGAAAATGAGATATTTTAGGAAATATTAAAAGGCCAGAATATTTCCCCTAAAAGGAGAAGTAGAAACTCACCCTCCCTCACACACGTTTGTTAATAGGCCATTAAGGCTGGGCCAGTCCATTCCACATAAAGATCTACCCCCTTCAGGCACAGCCATTTCATCGAGTCCCTTTGGGGAGAGAGAGCGGGTTATAAATAAAATTTATTATTATTATTATTATTATTATTGCCCTTCATTGCACCACCCACCAAGTTTCAACCAAACTTAGCACACTGACAACCTACAAAGCTAGCTATGATCTCTGACATAGTGGTGGGTTGCTAACCAGTTTATGACCAGTTTGCTCGTGCTCACATGCTCACTTGAACATGCAACGCTTCTACACATGCGCAGAAGTGTCCGGGCAGGTGAGGGGAGCCTTCTGTCACCACCACTACTGGTTCAGCCAAACTGGGCCGAACTGGCAGCAACCCACCTCTGCTCTGGCAGCAACCAATCAGGATACTTTTCCAGTGCTCCAGGATGTTCAAAGCCCAGAGAGGGCATAACACCCAGAGACTATCAGCATCTCTTCCCTTTTCACCCAGGACTTTAGATCAATGTGATCATGTCCACCATTAAACCATCTTTCCAAGGAGCCTCCATGTTTCCAGTGTCTTTCTTCCATCTTGGAACTGAACCCAGAAGGACACTTCTTCCAACATTTGATAACGCAGCCTCTAAAATGGTGGACATTGGACTGCAGTTTTGTCAATCCAATGATTCTTTTGAGACCTGTACATTATGAGGATTATAAACTGCTCTTTTCTACAATGTAGAATAACACCATTTCAGGTTGCAACTGTGAAGAATGTTCCCATTATATCATTATGAAAAGAGCAAGATGGCACAACAGCCCTATCTAACCAGGGTGATTGTTCTGAGAAGACAGCCTTTTGCTCTTGTTGAAAGCAATGTCCTTCTGGGTTCAGTTCCAAGTGGGGAGAAAGACACTGGAAACATGGTGGCTGTTTTGAAAGATGGTGGACAGGATCACCTGCCTTGAAGATTTTGGGTGAAGACAAGAAAAAGGGCAGAGATGCTGAGAGTCCTGGAGTTTTATACCCTCTCTAGGCTTTTGAATTTGAGCTTGTATTCTGATTGGTTGTCAGATTCCCATGGGGCCAATCAGGGGCAACTCTGTAGGCTGTCCTGAGTCCCAAGCTTGGTTGACTCTTTCTGGGTGATGATGTAATGAAAGGACTTTGGGATTCCTATTATGGCTCTGCCTGAAGGAGGTAGATCTTTGTTATGTAGAATACACTGCCTCAGACCTTAATTGTCCATTGACAAAGATGGTTTCTGCCTCCCTTTTAGGGGAAATATTTTAATATTTCCTAAAATATTTCATTTTTCTAGGAGATTTATTTATTTATTTTTATATTTATATCCCGCCCTTCTCCACAGAGGACCCAGGGCGGCGCACAGGAATTTAAAAAACATATAAACAATAAATACATAATTTAAAAACATATTAAATTAATCTAATCCTATGCTAAAACCAATTTTAAAATTCCCAATTTAAAACTCTCTAAAATAGTCCCCATGGGAGGTTAGGCTAGGCTGGCTTGCTGGAAAAGATGTGTCTTTAGACACTGGTGGAAGAGGCGGAGGTCGGTGATGGTGCGCAATTCAGGGGGTAGGTCGTTCCAAAGGGCAGGGCCCGCCACAGAGAAGGCTCTTCCCCTGGGTGTCGCCAGATGGCATTGCCTGGCCGACGGCACCCTGAGAAGACCCTCTCTGTGGGAGCGGATCGGCCGAAGGGATGTATGGGGCAGAAGGCGGTCTCGCATATAACTAGGCCCCGAGCCATGGAGCGCTTTAAAGATGGTCATCAAAACCTTGAAGCGCACCCGAAAGGCCACAGGAAGCCAGTGCAGCTCACGCAGGATCGGTGTTATGTGGGAGCATCAAGTAGCTCCCGTAATCACCCGCGCGACTGCATTCTGGACTAACTGTAGCTTTCGAGTGCACCTCAAGGGAAGCCCCATATAGAGAGCATTACAGTAGTCGAGCCGGGACGTCACGAGAGCTTGAGTGACTGTGCGAAGGGCAGCCCGGTCCAGTAAGGGGCACAATTGGCGCATCAGGCGTACCTGATGAAACGCCCCCCTGGCCACGGCTGCCACATGGTCCTCCATGGACAGCTGGGAATCCAGGAGGACACCCAAATTGCGCGCCCTCTCCACGGGTGGGTGCTGACTTCCTACACTCTTGAGAAGGGCTGCAGACCTACTTTCCACTAAACAACTCCTTTCTGTACCAAAGCCATCCCTACCTGACCCCACCTTTTACCAGGGATGGGATTCTACCAGTTTGGAATGGTTTGGGCGAACCAGTAGCTCCGACAATGAACTGGGAGCGAACCAGTTTACCCTGATGATCAGATAGGTCCATCCGTGCTGTTTTCCTACCTTTATCTTCTCAGCTGAGCAGATTGGCATGCGTATCAGCTGTGTTACTCCTCCGAAGAAACCCAGAACTGCACACGTGGGCAAATTGCACGAGCACCGAACCGATTGTTAAGCCAGAAGGATTCCGCCGCCGCCTTCTACCCTTATTGCCAGCACCCAGGTGAGGCACTCACTCTTCCTGCAGATTAAAGGGACTGCTCAGGGCAGCAAGACACCATTAAAACCCAAGGGGAGAAGTAGACAAACCCAGATGCAACAACACGCACAATCCCTGAACTTCTTAAACAACAAGCCAAGCAGAATTTTCTTGGAAGGAGCCACATCAGCTGCCCTTGGAAACAATTAAAACAAACAGGACAGAGAAAAACTCGCGGTGGGGAGATAGGGGAGGGGAAAGAGGGGGGAAAGAGGCTTCAGTGCTCCAGCTACAGCCGTGCCAGCTTTTAGTGGGCAGCTGAATTCCCCTTTACCCTCCCCATCAGACACAGGGGCAGTTCAATTACTATTCTGGCTGGTGAGTCTCCTGGCCCTTCTTTTAATGTAAGGTTATTGTAATTGATATGCAGGTAATTGATAATGTGTTACGGTGAATAATGTCTTCAATTTTCTGCTAAATCCCATTTTTGTAGCCATCTGGGCTCCTCCAACTGCACCCCTGGGAAGCTGAGTAATAGATAGTAATTATTCTCAAGTCATTTACTTTTTCAAAGTGTTTAGTGCTTATCTGTTTTACAATTAAAATGGAAACGACCCTGATTCACTTCCTTTCTTTTTTATTTAAATAGCATTCACACACATACGCACACACACACAACTCCCATATATCCTCTAGTACCAACAAGAAGTGTTTGAATGATGTATATATAGACAGACACACACACACAAGGGCACATGGGTGTGCAAAAGTCATCCCTCTCCCTTTGTAAAAGAGTTCACACCTCAAACAGCTAGTCCTATAATCTCACACAGTTTACTGTATATATATATTACTCAACATAGATAAATAGACATTATTGGTAGCGATATATACAATACTTAGCTTGGGGTTTCATTAAAAAAAACACATTCCCTTGTCTTTGGTGATTTCAAAATTGGGGCTGAAACCAAACTGGGGAATTTCTCATGGGGTTCCATATACCCTAGAAGACAGAAAGCAAGTTTTCACATGTTTTAAAGCAGATTTCTTTTCTGTTGGACAGTCTATATGTATGGCACTTAGTGTATAGTGTTTGTATTTATATTTGTATTTATTTATTTATTTATTTATTTTCGTATTTGTATCCCGTGCCCATCTCCCACCAAGGGACTCGGGGTGGCACACAGGAGATTTAAAAACATAGAAATACAAATATACAAAATATACAAAATACAAAACCTATTAAAAACCCCCAAATTAAAACATTTATCACTAAAAGCCAGTTCAGAGTCGGGTAGATCATGCCAGGCCGGCTAGATGAAAAAAGTGCGTTTTTAGACGCTGGCGGAACAGGCAGAGGTCAGAAATGACTCGGAGTTCGGGGGGTAGGTCGTTCCAGAGGGCTGGGCCTACCACAGAGAAGGCCCTTCCCCTGGGGGTCACCAACCGGCATTGCCCAGCCGACGGCACCCAGAGAAGTCCCTCTCTGTGGGAGCGAATCGGACGTAGGGACGTATGGGGCAGCAGACAGTCACGCAGGTAACTAGGCCCCGTGCCATGTAGCACCTTGAAGATGGTCATCAAAACCTTGTAACGCACCCGAAAGGTCACAGGCAGCCAGTGCAGCTCACGCAGGAGAGGTGTTATATGGGATTGCCGGGAGGCTCCCATGATTACCCGCGCGGCCGCATTCTGGACTAACTGCAACCTTCGAGTGCATCTCAAGGGGAGCCCCATGTAGAGAGTGTTACAGTAGTCCAGACAGGAAGTCACGAGTGCTTGAGTGACTGTGCGAAGGGCGTCCCGGTCAAGTAAGGGGCGCAATTGGCGGACCAGGCGAACCTGGTATTTGGTATATTCAGAGAGATGATCCATAGGATTAGATCCATGGCTCTTTTCCATTTGTAAATTATCATCTTATGGCCTTTATTTTGTCCCTGTTTTACTTTGAGGATGAAATGGGGGGATATTGGAATTGTGAATGCCATTTAAAAAGGTAGTATTATCAGATGCCATGCCATGCTTCCCTTCCATGTGAAAAAAATGTGCCTATCACTTAAGTATCAAAATGAAAAGAAGACTAGTCAAACCTTTTGCTTCAAATGGTTTAAACTGAAAATATGAGGAGTATTTTGAAATCGTAACCCCTTTCATATTGCTTTTAGTTTCTATTTTATTTGGTTGTATTGTTGTTGGTTTGTCCTTGTTTATTTTAAATAAGCAGCCATAGGAATGCAGTGGTCTTGGAAGATGCCTAATAACTTGAAATAACAATAGTACCGTGTTTTTCCAAAAACAAGTCAGGGACTTATTTTCTTTCGACCCCCGAAATAAGCACAGCCTTATTTTTTGGGAGGTCTTATTATTTTGGAGGTGCAGGAGGTGGTGAGCGTGGTCACTTCATGGCTGCTGCTGTACTGCAATATTTTTGAGGAGGGCTTATTTTAGCTCATACGCTCAAAATCCCAATTGGGCTTATTATCCAGAGAGGTCTTATTTTGGGGGAAACAGGGTAATGGAAATTAGGACTATGCCAGAGCCTGAATTCCAAGGCAGATTAGATTAATTCTGAATAGATTTTCATTTACTTCAGGATGCAATGCAGTGGTGAGATTCAACCAGTTCACACCTATTCAGGAGAATCAGCTGTTAACTTTCTAAGCAGTTCGGAGAACCGGTTGTTGAAAGAAATATCATTTCTTTCAACATAATTATTTTGTTTTTTTCCACTTTACAGGGCTAATCCTGTAAGGAAGGCAGGAAAGAAATGTTCTTGGTGTTGTTTCTATCCTAATCTTTATTGTCCTGCTTACAGACACTGCTCTCCAATTAACTCTTATTACATTATAATAGCTAAGGTGAAGCGGCCATTGACGTAAGTGACATTGAGTTGGCCACATCCACCTAGTCACATGATCATTGAGCCCCGCCTACCCAGCTGGTCATTAGGGAAGAGAACTAGTTGTTAAATTATTTGAATCCCACGACTGATGCAATGTGGACACTAATCCATCCATTATTACTTTTGCTCTCATCAAACTTCCTCTCCTGATCTATACCTTAAAAGTAGTGCCTTAAAGGAAAAATGAGAGAAAGTTTATAGCAAGGAGACCCTGGATTCAGTGACTGATGGTTCTTGCAAATTACCAATCCCATCAAAGGATCTTGAAGAGAGATTGTGGTAGATAAATAAATGGTTTCCCATTCTTTCATTTGTAGAAATTGTATATTGATATTTTAAATTGCTTTATCAACTGCCTTCTGATAGTTTTACTGTATGGAAAAGTTAATGAATTAATCTTTATCCTCAATCTCACAATCCCTCCTAAAATATTCAACACACACATTATTTCCTTTGCAAAATCTTCTGCCATTTTATAGCACTAGCAAGAGCACTTAGACTTATATACTGCTTCAGAGTGCTTTACAGCCCTCTCTAAGTAGTTTATAGAGTCAGACTATTGCCTATTGCCCCCAACAATTTGTGTCCTCATTTTTACTGACCTCGGGAAGGATGGAAGGCTGAGTCAACCTTGAGCCGGTGAGATTCAAACTGCCGAAATGCGAGCAGCCGGCAGTCAGCAGAAATCGCCTGCAGTACTGCACTCTAACCACTGCACCACCATGGCTCATCTTATATCTACCGTATTTCTCAGAATATAAGATGCACCGGAGTATAAGACGCACCCAGGTTTTGAAGAGGCAATTTTTTAAAAAAAAGTAGGTAGGTACGTAGAGAGAGGGAGAGAAAGAGAGAAAAATACAGTAGGTAGGTAGGGAGAGAGAGTGTGTAGGTAGGTAGGTAGGTAGAGGGATAGAGGGAGAGAAATAGAGGGAGAAAAATACAGTAGATAGGTAGGTAGGTAGAGAGAGAGTAGGTAGGTAGGTAGGTAGATGTTTCCAGGTGTATTTACCCATGTGCTGAAGAAGGAAATCATTGACCACCTTTGGAACAAATCTTTGTTTCTGCAGGCACAGTATTTGACCAATGTAATTCTCATCAATCACTCTAACTAAACAGCTTTCCAAAAGGGGGGGAAAACCCCTTTTTGCACTGTGCAAACCTCCCCCAAACGGCCAGTTTTTCATGAAAATGGGCCCGTTTGTTTCCAAATAAAAGGCATGAATAGCCTTGGGGGGACTTGCAGAGTGCTCCTGGGGGGTTGGGGGGTCAAAAATGAGCAAAAAACTGGCACATTTATCGCAAAGACGGGCTGTTTTTTGGTCAAAAAATTGCATACATAGCCTTATGAAGGGTATAGAGTGCTGCTGGGGGCCGGGGGGCTCATTTCTGCCCTCCACAGCCCCCAGTAGCTCTCTGGAAGCCTCCATAAGGGTATGCACATGGCCATTTTGGTGAAGGGGCAGGGTTTCTGGAGGCAAAAAATGCTGCATTCGATGTATAAGACGCACCCAGATTTTCAGCCTCTTATACTCTGAAAAATACGATATCTTGTTGTTGTTTTTCAAAAACCTCAAAGATTTAGGCTCTTTTGAGACCTTGCAATAACCTTTGTCCATTATGGAGTCGAAGATTCTAAGGCGGGAGTGTCAAACTTTGAGGCCCTCAAACATTGAGGGCCATATCAGGATTGTGTTTTTTCCTGAGGAGCTGGGGTGGGTGTGGCCAGCTTGATGTCAATCGTCCCAAGCTCCATTTTCACTGGCAGAGGGTGGCAGGAAACCATTGCAGCTGAAAACTGAGCCTGGGAGGGCTGCACGCGGCACTCCTGAACTCCCTTTTTGCTGGCAGAGGATGGCAGGAGCCTATTGCAGCTGAAAACAGAACCTAAGACAGTCGCACATGACCCTCCTGAGCTCCATTTTCACTGGCAGAGGCATGTAGGCCTGTCCAATGCTGTTTTTAGGCTAGCCCCCAGGCCAGATCTAAGCACTTCTTGGGCCAGATCTGGCTCCTGGGCCTTGAGTTTGACACCCCTGCTATAAGCTCTACTCATTGTTGAGCTGGCAGAAATTACACCAGCATCAAATCTGCGTAACCTGCCCATGTACATATCCGGCTTCTCTGCATGTGTTCTTGGTCAAAGCAATTGATGGAGTTCTCCACCTTGGCTACCCTCTATATTCACACATCTTCATTATGCCTGCCAATCACAGCATGTCTGCAGATATAAAGTGTGTTTCGCATACCCCATTTTATCGTAACACAGGTTTACTCAAGTATAGTATTTTTTTTTAAAAAACGTGTCAGTTAATGGAATTGAATCCCTGTGGTGAGAGAAACTCTTACACCTCACTTTTCTTGATGCCCTCCTTCCATTTTAATCCAGCTTCATTTCCCCTTTCACTGAGTGTCATCTGCTACTGAGGAAAATAACCACTTGAATGGGTGGCTAAGGGAGACTAGATGAGTTGAGGTGGGTATTTTGGATGACAGATTTAGCCATCTGTCAAGTTGCCTGACTAACAGGTTTAAAAATGCTCCATCCTGTGGCCTGTGAGTGAGGATATTTCTCCACGTGAAATATCATAAAAAGTCTGTGCAAAAATCTCCCAGCTTTCATGCTTGGAGAAACATGGGTGAAGCCATAGGTTCACCATAGGTTTTCAGTGTTCCTGCTTGGATGTCCAACCTCTCATTTCACGCTATAGCAGGGGTGTGAAAGTAGATTTCTTTGAGGGCCAGGTCAGCATTGTAGTTCTCCTCTGTGGGCCAGTGGGAGGGGATGGGAGGAGGGACAGATATCTCCTGTAGCACCCTGCCAGCCAAAATGGGGTGGGGAGAGTCCATGCATGCCCCCCGCTCCCGCCCCTCGTTTTCACCCTCCATGGCCTCCTGCAGCAATCTGCTGGCTGTTTTCGACCCTGAATTTTGGCCCATTTTCAGGCTGTTTTTTTGGGGCTGCTTTTGGCCCACTTTTGGCTTGCAGAGTGCCGCAGGAGCCCATGGAAGGTGAAAATAAAGCACAGGGGGGTTGGACACAGCCCATTTAGCCACCAGAGACACCACTCGCCCAAGGGTGAAATACTACCGGTTCGGGGTGGGTGGGTGTTCACCTGAACCAGTAGTAAAAAAATACTAAAAAAGTTTTTTAAAAAAGTTCTGATGATGGCACGTCGCACAGCTGACCTTTGGGACTTTTAAAAAAAAACACTTTTTAAGCATTATTTTTTTATTACAGGTTGTCTGGAAACCTGGGGTGCTGAGAAAGAAAGAAAAAAAGGGAGGGAGGGGAAAAGGAGAGGAAGGAAGGACTACAAACCTGGCACTAGATGCAGCTTCAGAGGATAATCCAGGGCTGGAAGGCATCTGGAGGTCATCTAGTCCAACCCTGCAAAAGCAGGACATTATTAACGTGAGTTTCTGTCTTTTGATCCCCCAGTTACATGACTACATAGCCACGCCCACCCAGTCACATGACCCCACCAAGTCATGCCCACCAAGCTGCGCCCACAGAACCGGTAGCAAAAAAAAGTAGATTTCACCACTGCACTGGCCAGTCCTTTGATTTTTCCAGGCTGTCCCTGTGGGCCAGATTTAAGTACCCTGTGGGCCTTGAGTTTGACACCCCTGCTCTATGGCCTGCCTGTAGTTTGTCAGTTGAGCTCATGGGAGTGGAGGAGCTGCAGGGGAACCTCTTATGCTAGTCCCAATACCTCATGGCTAAAGCATGCCAGATTGTTTCCCCTACCAAATATTGTGTTGGTAGAAGGAAAACCTATTTGAAACAGCTCAGGCACTGAGCTTTCCCACCCCCACTAAAAATGACCACCCTGTCTGTACTTTGCCTTCCCTTGCCTCTCCCCGTCACAACCCCCTCCCCTGCCCTCTCCCCTCTCTCATGGCCTAAGAATGATCCCACTGTTGAATTGCTAGGAAGCTTTTCTCTGACATCCAGTCTGTATCTCTCTTCCTGTAATGTGACTCCATTATTCTGTGACCTGAACTCTGAAATGACAGGGAACAGGTGTTCAGCTTCTTATATGTGACCTCGTTACAGGTATTCTCTGAAGAGTGTTCTCATATCCTGCGCAGAGACATTCTGGAATAGAGGGGGCATTGCAAACCTTAGTCCCAAATAAATGAAATTAAAATCTGCTCAGGACTAAACTGTCCCTACTCCTCCCATCACTCTTTATAGCAGGGGTAACCAACTTTTGGACTAAATTCATAATTTTAAATCCCGCGGACCAGAGGTGGGTTCCTACCAGTTTGGACCGGTTCTATTGCTGCCGGTGCCATCTTTATATTTGCTTCTGCACATGCACAGAACAATATCCAGTGGGGAATTCCCCCCACCACACACACACACTTTTCTTATGTTCTATGCATGCACAAACATTTTTAGGTGTAAATTCGCATGCACACGGAGCACCGAACCAGCAGTAATACTGGTAGCAACCCACCCCTGCCGCAGACCACTAATATGATTTTTTTTAAAAAGATAAATAGTATCTAGTGCAATATTAAAAAATGTAAATAATTTTTCTGCAGACCACCAAAATTTTCTCACGGACCACCAGTGACCCACAGACCACTTACAGGGCTTAGTTTCTAGTTCCCCAGCTAACTTTCCCATCCTTTTCCAAACCTGTTTAGGTTTGGACATAGTACATGGGGTGGTACCTATGCCATGCCACTTAATATAGAAGAAGGGTTGTTCAATCTGTAGAATTGGATGAGAATTTTATTTTTTCACAGGATAAAAATATTCAATTGAAGGTACCGAAAGTTATCTTCAATTGTCATTAAATTTTGTGAAAATTTTGACCGTGGACCCAGTCATTCAGAGCTGCCAAGTGGAGGCCAAACGGCTCAGTTTGCTTTGGCAGGGGGAAGGTAAGGGGATGCTATTCTCAGTTGCCCAATTGACTTCTTCCTCTTCTAATTTATGGGTCTAAATATCCCCTGTGAAATTTATTATTGTTATATGTTACTTATTTGTTTACTAGTCAATAACTTGGCATTGTCCTGGTATTTATTTATAGGGGGAAGATGTCCAGAAAATTTCTAATGTTGGATTTTCCCACTTACCAGAGGGAGCGCCGTTGTGAAGTGCTGTTAAGCTGTTACCATGGCAACTCCACAACAATGTACAGAAGAAGCCATTTTAAGGCACAACAGGCTGTATCTTAACAGAACACACACCCTGAGAGGGTTTTAGGGGTGTATTACCCCCACAATATTTTTCTTCAGAGAGGAAATCATCTGTGTATCAAGTTTAGTTGAAATTGCTCGAGGCATTCCAGAGTTATGCTGGAACACACACACACACACACACACACACACACACACACACTTATATATCTATATAGATTAGTTGTTTATTATATGGCTTGCCAACTCACAAACTATAACTCTGGATGGTTATCATAGAGGGGGGAAAAAGGAGAAGGAAAAGCAACAGAATAAAAACAATGCAGAAAAAAAGCCTTACAGAACCAAGACTAGTCCATCCATTCCATATCAAATCACTACATATAGGGTCCTTCATCACACTGTCTCAATGCTTGAATGAAAGCAGCAGAGGTGAAATTCAGCTGCTTCTGACAGATTCTGGAAAACCGGTAGCGGAAATTTTGAGTAGTTCAGAGAACTGGCATATACCACCTCTGACTGGCCCCGCCCCCATCTATTCTCTGCCTCCTGAGTCCCAGCTGATCGGGAGGGAATGGGGATATTGCAGTCCCTGCCACACCCATTAAGCCATGCCCACAGAACCGGTAGTAAAAAAAAATGAATTTCACCACTGGAAAGCAGACTTCAGATCCTTTGGAAAACCAACAGAGGTGGAACTATCTAAATCTCAGGGGGACTGATGTTTCCAGAAAACAAGTATCATTACAGAGAAAGCAATGTCTCCTGAATCTCACCAGATGACACCAATTTATGGAAGAGATCTGGAACTTGTAAAATTACATGAAATGGGCAGAACCAACTGGAGAGAGAGAGACCCACAAGTATCTTGGATCTGTGCCATGCAGACCTTTATAGATAGTAGCCAGACCTTGAACTGCAGCTGAAAGCACAGTGGGAGACAGTGCGACTTACAAACAAGTGCTGTTAATAGAGAAATGGGATTTAAAAAATAAGAGTTTAAAGACATTTTTGAAAAATCTGCTGCATCAATTTAATTTAATTTAATTTAAATTTATTTAAATTTTATTTTAAAAGGCCCTCTTAAATTGAACTTGGATTCTGCTGAACATGTTGTTTTTATTCCCTCCCTCCCTCCCCCACCCCTCTCTCTCGGGATATTGCATATACCTATCAATTTTCCTTGCAGCCCAGGTATTTTTCTGGTGATTTCCTATCATAATAAGTAAGTGAGACCCTGCTTATGTTTTTCTAGTTCAGTCAAAAACTGATAAGCACTGCTTGTGTGACTAACTTTAACTCTGTGGAAAATAATCCACAGTAGTGGGATTCAAAAAATTTACTACCGGTTCTATGGGCATGGCTTTGTGCAGAGGTGGGTTCATACCAGTTTGAACCAGTTTGGTAGTAACTTGGCCTGCCACACCCCTGAACTTGTTCTATCAGCAGCACCATCTTGTTTTTTGCTTCTGTGCATGTGCAGAAACAATTTTTTTTATACTGCACATGTGTGCAAAGCACATCCCTGAGCGAACCAGCAGTAGCAGCAGCCAGAACCTACCCCTGGCTTGGTGGGCATGGCAGGGGAAGGATACTGCAAAATCCCCATTCCCTTCCCACTCCACTAACCTGCTTTCCAGCTCCATTCTCTTGTGCAGGGCAACAAAAGAAGACCCAGCCTGGGAGGCTGGGGGACAGCAATACACCAATCATGCCAATCAGCTGGGGGGTGGGGGGTGGGGGTGGAACCAGCCTATTTGCAGGTTTTCCAAACTATTCAAAATTTCCGCTACTGCCTCACCAGAACCAGTCAGAACTGGCTGAATAGCACATCTGAATTCACTTTTCCAGAAGCCTCTATTTTTCTTACAAGTACAGTTAATTATAAAAATAATCAGCTTGACTTTGCTATCTGATGCAGACAGATTTGTGTAGATCAGTCTGAATCATTACACAAAAACTGAAAGCAAAATCTTTATTTCCAGGGCCATAAGCCTGGTTATAATCAGGGGCCTACATCAGTGATGGCAAATTTTTTCAGCATGGAGTGCCCAAACCAGAATGTGTGTGTGTGCGCTGGAGCCCCGGAAACTCAAAGATGAGCTGGCCAGTGTGCATGGGCACACTGGCTACCTTGACTTCTGGTTTTTGGTGCACGCATGCGTGCTAATGAACTAGTCTACATACGTGCTGGAGCACAAGAAACTTGAAGACCAGGTGGCTGGCGCACGCATGCACACCAGCCAGCTGGTCTTTGGGTTTCTGGGGCTCCAACATAAACAAAGATTAGCTGGCCGGCACACATGCATGCACCAGAAACCAGAAGATCAGCTGGCTGGTGTGCATGCATCCACTGGAAACCAGAAGATCAGCTGGCTGGTGTACATGCATGCACCGGAAACCAGAAGGTGACGGTGCACATGCCCAAACAGAGGGCTCTGCATGCTACTTCTGGCACATGTGCCATAGGTCTGCTAAATAAACCTAGAGATCCTTTTCTAGAGGAATGTTTCCCCGCCTCAGAAACTTTAAGTTATGTGGACTTCAACTCCCAGAATTCCCTAAACAGCAGGCATTGTTCCATTGTTCCTGCATAAGAGAACTTTACCTAAATGAAATGGTAGCAATCAGTGATTACGAAAGCATCTCTCTTCTTTCTGCCCCCACCTCTCTCTCTCACACACACTGTAAGGTCTTGCCTCTCGGACCTTCCCAAAAAGCAGGACTCTTGAAACTGCAGTAGTTCCAAAAGGAGCTTTCATTGAAAGCTTTGTGATAACAAGAGATCTAGGCAAGAATGGAAGCTTCTCACTTAAGACCACCTATTTAAAGCAATGTAAACCAAACCCCTCCCACACTACATCATTACAGGGAAACAGAAACAGAAACTTCATATATTGTATGAACCCTGTACTGCTAACTAGGGCACACAAAACCTTGCCAGACCCAGTTCTTGAATACAGCTCGTCTGCCTGGAACCCACACTGTGTATCAGACATTAACATGATTGAGCAGGTTCAGAGGTACTTCATGATAAGATTCCTCCACTCCTCTACTCACAGTAGAATTCCCTAAGCTACCAGGCTTGAAATTTTGGACTTGGTCAATCTGGAACGGCACTACCAGCGGTCTGATCTAAGCATAGTACACAAAATTGTAGGGATTCAAATTGCCAAACTGCCGATCTTTCTGATCGACAAGCTCAGCGTCTTAGTCCCTGCTCTAAATTCTAAATATCACGTACTACAACAGATTGGAATTCTGTTTACGTGTTTGAGTGTTAATGCAAATTAACTAAGGAAGATCCCAGTAGCACCAATTTCTTGCATCCAGTGCAAAATACCTGTTTACAGTACACTTGCGCTGCTCTCCTATACCAATTCTGCACTCCTACTGCTTGAAACATCAAGTACTTCTGTTCCCTGTTCTCATCGTCCCTACAGACAGTGAGAAACTAGCACGGGCTTCCTGCAAGTCCCCTCTTCTAAAACCCCTGTGCCCTGTGCCTGCATAGAAGTTGATACTTTTAATCATTTTGTTACATTTTCATTCCCTTTAGCTTCATTGTTAATAGTGGAGCAACCTCTGTGTCTCTGCCTTTCTCTCTCTTTCTTTCTCCCTCCCCCCCATCTCCCTTTCTCTCTCTCTCTCTTTCTCCCTCTCTGCCTCTCCCCCTTTCTCTCTCTCTCTCTCTCCCCCTCTGTCTGTCTGTCTGTCTCTCTCTTTCTCCCTCCCCCCTCTCTCTCCATTTCTCTCTCTTTCTCCCTCTCTGCCTGTCCCCCTTTCTTTCTTTCTCTCTTTCTCCCTCTCTCTCTTGCTTTCTCTCTCTCTCTGTGTGTGTCTCTCTGTCTCTCTTTTTTCTCCCTCCCTCCCTCTCTCTTTCCCTTTCTCTCTCTCTTTCTCACTCTCCCCCTCTCCCTCCCTCCCTCTCTCTCTCTGTCTCTCTCTTTTTCTTTCTCCCTCCCTCCCTCTCTCTTTCTCCTTTCTCTCTTTCTCTCACTCTCTTTCCCTCCCTCCCTCTCCCTTTCTCTCTCTTGCCCCCTCCCTCCCTCTTTCTTTCTCTCGCCCCCTCCCTCCCCTTTCTATCTTTCCCTCCCCCCTTTCTTTCCCTTCCTCCTCTTTCTCTCTCCCTATCTCTTTCTCTCTCTTTCCCTCCCACCCTCTCTCTTTCTCAACCATTGCATCAAAAACTCAATATATAGCAACACATTTAAAAGCCTCCATATTAATTAATCTACAAGTCTTTGTTGATTATAGGCACGTGTGTGTATCTATATCATCCTCTACAAATTCCAGTCACTGCAACATTTTGTCTTCATTACAGCAATGAAATCTCAGGTATTTGGTTACTGTCTGCCTGTTTTCTACTGCCAAATTTCTCTTTATTTTGTGCAAATCATATTCTGCCTTTTCTAAATACTTATCTATGGATTAGTTTCTGGTGAATAAGCTTTTTCTCTTTGATTTGTGGAGTGCCTCTATTTCTGTGCTTCGAGACTTAAAGAATTCTAGTATTCTAGACACAGAGCAGTAATTTAAAAGTAAAATCCCACCCCACTCACGCCCTTCTGGCACACTCTTGAATGGGTGAAATTGCCCATTTTGAGACAGATCCTCGAGGAAGCTGTCGAAATGACCTCAAGAACTCAACCAGAAGGCAAGTGGAGGGAATATCTCTAAGGTTTGTTTTAGTATGTGAGGTACCATATTAACCCTATCTCTCTGGGCTGCCAAACAAAAGGAACTTTTTACTGCTGTCTAGGGATGTGGTGGCTAAGATGCTGGGTTTGTCAATTGAAAGGTTGGCAGTTCATTGGTTCAAATCCCTAGTGCCACATAATGGAGGGAGCTCCCATTACTTATCCCAGCTTCTGCCAACCTAGCTGTTCGAAAGCACATAAAGATGCAAGTAGAAAAATAGGAACCATGTTTGGTGGGAAGGTAACTGCATTCTGTGCCCCTTCAGTGTTTAGTCATGCTGGCCACATGACCATGGAGACGTCTTCAGACAGTGCTGGCTCTTCGGCTTTGAAACAGAGATGAGCCCCGCCCCCTAGAGTTGGGAACAACTAGCACATATATGTTAGGTGACCTTTTACCTTAGTAATCAACCAGAGTTTTGAAGTCCAGATATTATATTCCTACACATATTGGTATTGTTTTTAGATTAGATTAGATTAAGAGTTGGAAGGGACCTTGTAGGTCATCTAGTCCAACCCCCTGCCCAAGCAGGAGACCCTACACCATTTCTGACAAATGGCAGTCCAGTCTCTTCTTGAAAGCTTCCAGCAATGAAGCTCCCACAACTTCCAAAGGCAACTTCTGTTCTATGGGTTGATTGTTCTCATTGTCTTCTTATTTCCAGGTTGAATCTCTCCATGATCAGTTTCCATCCATTGTTCCTTGTCTGGACTTCAGGTGCTTTGGAATATACCTTGACCCCCCTCCTCTCTGTGGCAGCCCCTCAAGTATTGGAATACTGTTATCATGTCTCCCCTGGTCCTTCTCTTCCCTAGAAGTTTTCTACAGTATTTCATAATAAAGGGGTATGCCTGTGTATTTGTGTGAAGACAAGCATAATAATGCAGGCAACCTGTCTTAAGTAATGCAATATAAATGTTATATTAAACATTATATACATTAAACGTTGCACACACCTGATATTTTCAAGAGTCCAACATTCAAATTGGGTTGGGGATTTAGATGGAAACAAATCAACTTTTTTTTTTAAGTATTGTAACATTTCTTCACTTAGTTTCCCATAATGCAGTAAGACTGCAAATAAGAACTGGTTTAAGAGCAAAGCACCTACTCAGTAAAGCATGAGGTTGTGTGTGGATCTGCTTTAAGGGCTGCTTCCCACCTTCTAGGATAGTCTTACTTGCATGGGTTGGCAGTGGGAGACGGTATTCCACTCCAATTTATTCTGGAAGGTGATTCAGAAAACAAAAATTCAGTTCTCTTCAGTGGAGTCTCCTTGGTGCATGTCTAAAGCTCCTCTTCTGTTCTCTTCTGTTCTTTTCTGAAATGGAGAACACTCCAAAACAGTCTATCCTCTTATTTAAAGCATCCATTTCTATTCACAGTTTCTCTAAACAAGCATCATTATTGGAATGGTGAAAGCAGCATCGTTTTAAAGGAAGGGATAATGGGTATAATTGCCCACATGAAACCAGCTCCATCTGAAGTATAATTTAGTATTTGAAATGATCAGGTGGATCAATACTTGTCCTTCTAACTCTAACCCCATAGGGCTATTGACTTCAATAGGGGATATTACATATTATATTATATTATATTATATTATATTATATTATATTATATTATATTATATTATATTATATTATATTATATTATATTATATTATATTATATTATATTACATTACATTACATTACATTACATTACATTACATTACATTACTATCATTTGCTGTGTGTGTGTGTGTCCCAGCATAACTCTGGAACACCTCAAACAATTTCAACCAAACTTAGTAAACAGATGACATACTCTCTGGAAACAAACACTGTAAGTGTAAGACACCCCTAAGAACCCTCAGGGTATGTGTTCTGTTAAGATACAGCCTGTTGTGCCTTAAAATGGCTTCTATTGTACAGCACAGTGGAGTTGCCATGGTAACGGCTTCACGGTACTCCACAAGGGACTCCCTCTGGTAAGGGGGAAAATCCAACATTAGAAATTACGTTTGGTATGGACATTTTTCTGGTCATCCCTGGTTTACCTGTGTGTGTGTGTGTGTGTGTGTGTGTGTGTATCAAACTTCAAAACATCCTGGATCCTTGATTTTGCCAACCATGCTGTGATCATGTAACAATGATGATATTATGAAAAAGATTATTCTGAGTTATAAGGACAGACCGATTGATCAAAGATCCTCCTGTTCTGTTATGGCCGTCTAAAAAGCACCAGTTTCTTGGCTTGTTTGTTGTTGATCCCTTTGTTGGAATAGCTATTGGGTGGCACCCCTAATAGTTTGGCATAGCACTGAGCAACATGTAAGAACTAGAGCTTCACAGGGCTTTTGGAATCCCAACAAAATATGCAATATTAGAGATCTTATGGCAATCTGTTCTGATGTGCTCTGAACTGCCTCAGGATTTGGGACTCATCCATATCCACAATCCTGCTAAAGCTAGCTCAGTCCTGCTTTAGAATTCTCTTATAATACATTCTGATTTGCACTTTCCATTTCTGGATAAATGTATCTAGACGAATGTCATTATCAGCACAATTAATCCCACTGGGAAGGAATACCTGGAAAATTATAGTTTGTGTCCCTTGTAGGAAAGTATCAGCAAAATAACCTAATAAAATATAATCTTAATCAAATGTGATTCTGCTTTCCCAAAACTGAAAATCGGTATGAAAACAATGGCTCCATATTACATCTAGCCCATTGATCATTCCAAACTAGGCAGATATGATCTTGTAGATGACCCCACTCTATCAAGGACCTTGGAGTACTCATATCAAATGATCTAAGCCCCAGAGCTCACTGTAACAGATTGCCAAAAAGGCATTAAGAGTTGTTAATCTTGTGAAGCTTCTTCTCTGGTAATATTGTTCTGCAAACTAGGGCATACAAAACCTTTGCCAGACCAATTCTCGAATACAGCTCATCTGCCTGGAATCCACACTGTATATCGGACATTAACACAATTGAGAGAGTCCAGAGGTAGTTCACGAAAAGAGTACTCCACTCTTCTGCTCACAACAGAATACCTTATAACCACCAGGCTTAAAATTTTGGGCTTGGACAACCTAGAACTATGCCACCTACAGTCTGATCTAAGCATAGTACACAAAATTATCAGCTGCAAGTCCTACCTGTCAATGACCTCTTCAGTTTCAACTGCAATAATACACGAGCAAACAATAGATACAAACTCAAGGTAAACTGCTCCAAACTCGCTTGCAAAAAATACGACTTCAGCAACAGAGTGATCAAGGCCTGGAATGCTCTACCTGACTCTGTTTTTACATTCTCAAACCCTCATAATTTTAACCTGAAACTGTCTAGTGTGGCCTCACCCCATTCCTAAGAGGTGTGTAAGGGGGCAAGGTGTTAATAACCATCTTTAAAGCGCTCCATGGCTCGGGGCCTAGTTACATGCGAGACCGTATCCTGCCCCATACATCTCTCCGACCGATCCGCTCCCATAGAGAGGGCCTTCTCCGGGTGCCGTTGGCCAGGCAATGCCGGTTGGCGACACCCAGGGGAAGGGCCTTCTCTGTGGCGGGCCCAACCCTCTGGAACGACCTGCCCCCTGAACTCCGTACCACCACAGACCTCCACCTTTTCCGCCGGCGTCTTAAAACGCATTTATTCCAACAAGCCGGCCTAGGATAACCACCCGATTTGGACTTTTTAGTTATAAATTTTAATTAGAGAATTTTAAAATGTTTTAGCAAGGGGTGATTTAATTTAATTGGGTTTTAATAATTGGTTTATTTATTCTGTTGTGTTTTTAATTCGCCTGTTCGCTGCCCTGGGTCCTTTTGTAGGAGAAGGGTGGGGTATAAATTTAATAAAATAAAATAAATAAAAAATGCATAAGCGCACTAGCGCACCAGCCTGCCTAACGTCCCTGTCCTATTGTCCCCATTTATTTGTCCCCATTTCCTGCGTTCTTATTTATGTTTATTCTTATTCCTCTTATCTTGTGCATGAGTGACAAACTAAATAAATAAAATACATGAATAAATAAAATAAATGAATAAAATAAATGAATAAATAAAAAATAAATAAATAAAAAAGATCTATCAGCCACCTTCTAATCATTGTTTTGGTGGTGTGTTTTTTTTTACTCTATTCACAGTTTGTTTCGTATCACAACTTCTAAATACTCTGCTCTGGCCCTCTCTCTCTTGCTCACCCCCTCCATCTCTCTCTCACACACACTGACAGACACTTACATCATGCACATACTCAGATGGAACTGAAGCACCCTTATGAAGCTTTTGCTGGTAAGTGATTGATCACTGAAGTGTGGCCTTCCTTTTCTGGCATTTGAAAGTGCTTTATGCAGGAACATCCTCTCTCTCTCTTTTGTTTGGGTTTGTAAGTGTTTCTTTCTTTCTTTCCAATCCTGTTTAATGATTTTTCCTTGATGCAATTTGCAGAGGGCTATGCCAAGGCGTCTTCCCCTGCTGAGACAGAAACAAGGCTCAGAGAAAAGGCGCCGGGGGAACCGTTCAGAAGGAAGAAAAGGGCACTGGGGGAGCCATCAAGTTCCCCCGTTTATCTCTGTCACTGACATGCAGAGCAGACCTGCCTCGCCATCCTAAATTGGGACAAGGGAAAGATTGCTGCACTAGCAAAATGAAATGACAAACACAGCAGATCTGGTGGCTTGCCAGATGTGCCAAGTAAACTCAGCCAATCTATATTTGAGCAAGACACAAACACGAGTAATAGAAGAACCTTATGCAGGAAGAGAGAAGACAAAGCGTCTTTGATGATTATTAGGGGAATGGCTCAGCAACTGGCCTTTTAGCTTTTTTCTATGTTGAACAAGGTGGATTTCCCATATTTGGTCACACTGGGAGTCCGAGGAAAGGCTGAGTAGAAGATAGCATAATCCTCAAGAAAATACTAAGAGGTGAAATTATCCCTAATGTTCCCCTAAGTCTTAAAATAACTGGCCATAATAGTAATACTGTTTAGACCTATATACCGCTTCACAGTGCTTTGACAGCCCTCTCTAAGCAATTTACAGAGTCAGTCTCTTGTCCCCAACAATCTGGGTCTCCATTTTACCCACCTTGGAAGGATGAGAGGCTGAGTCAACCTTCAGCCGGTGAGATTTGAACTGCAGCTAGCAGTCAGCTGAAGTAGCCTGCAGTACTGCACTCTAACCAATGCGCCACCTTGGCTCTTATAATCAATTGCCTCTGCCATTTTGGTGAAATGTACCTGAGAGGAGAGGCGTAGTACCAGCCTGCAAGCACCAAGCATGGTTTCTTGAAGGTAGCAAAAACTGAAGAATCCCTGGAATCACTAAGTTGGGAGAGGACCATGAAGGTTTATCAAATTCCATCCCCTGCTCAGTGCAGGAGCCCAAATTAAAACATCCCCAAAAGATGGAAGAAATGTCCATCTGGGCTCAGTTCAAAGTGGGAAGAAAGCCACTGGAAACATGGAGACTGCTTGGGAGGATGGTTTAATGGTGAACAGGACCACATGGGTTTGAAGTCCTGGGTAGCTGACCACATGGAGTGGAGAGAGTGATATATTTATACCCTCTCTTGGGTCTTGCCCTAGAGCTTCCTGTTCCTGTGGCAAGGGCATATATCCTATTGGCTACCATAGGGGACATGTGCAAATCCTAGGAGTTTATGTGAGATAAGCTTGGTTGAACTGTGCTGGTGATGTAATGAAGAGACTTGTGTTCTGAAAGGCTGTTGGGCAATTTCTATTATGGCTTCGTCCTGGTTTGGATCTTGAGTGAGGGCTAATCCTATCACCCTGGAGCTGAAGGCCTTTTGTTTTGTAGATAGGATGGCCCAGACTTTCAGGGGCTATTTACAAAGGTGGGGGCTGCTTTCCAAGAGCACGTTTCTCCTTTTCTCATCCAGGGAGGTATAATATTCTGCCTTTTTAGTACTTCCTAGAATATTTCATTCTTCCAGGAGAGGGCTGGGTGCTAACTTCCTACAATGGCTTTCCATCCTCCACTTGAATGTTTCCAATGAAGGGGAGCCCATTCCATCTCTGGAAAGTTGGCTGCAGTGTTAATAACTCCCCCCCCCATCATTACATCAGAATCTACACCCCTCTAACTTAATTATTCCATTATTCTGTGTCTTACACTCCAAAGCAGATTTGACCTCATACTTTCATGTCTATAAAGAGGGCTACAATATACTCTAGTTAAGCAAGAAGCACTACCTAAGCAGATAAGAAATGGGACACTGCTCGTATTAGGTTGGCAGCCAATTACTATTTCAAGATCTTTGTTACAGACAATGTGACCAAGCCAGATGTTCCTTTTCTTATAGTATAACAGAACCTTTGGTTTTGCTTCTAAGTAAAGTGTTGGAAGAAATATCCATCTGGTTCAGTTCCAAGTCAGGGAGAAAGATTCTGGAAACATGGATGCTGATGGTTTAATGATGGAAGAGAACCACCAAGCACATGGTTCTCTGGTAAAACTGAACACATGGAGTTGAGAGTGGGGGGATATGGTTATACCTTCACTTGAGCTTCCTGTTCCTGTGCAAGAGCATATATTTTGTTGGCTGTTGTCAGACTCCCATGGAGCCATGAGAGGCCATGTTTGTCTGAGATACGTTTGGTTGAAGTTTGCTGGGTGATGCGATGTCCTTAGGAGATTGTGCAATGCAATGAGCTCTGCTGCTATATAATCCTATTATGTCCAGGGTGGTCATGTTTTAATCCCATCAGCCTGGAGCTGAAGGTGTTTTGTCTTGTAGATAGGATGGCCCAGCCATTTTAATGGGCACCAAGTATCTGCTGGGGGCAGTGATCTGGGACTGAGTTTCTGTCTCCCTTAAGATTTCTATTTCTCTTTTAGGGGAAATATAATAGTCTGCCTTTTTAAATATTTCATTCTTCTAGGAAGGGTGGGTGCTAACTTTCTACAAAAGAATTTAGCATTTGTCTAAGCTTTTCTGTCATTTTCAACCTGTTTTTCTAATCATCAAGAATATTTTAAATTTAATTTCTCTTGGCTAGGCTGTTAGCTGTGTAACCCAATTTTATCTACACATTTGAAATATTCCATCCACCTCTTTATTCAAGTCGTTAATGAAACCATTAAAGAGGACCCAAAACTGTTTCTTGTGGCATTCCACATGACATGTCTTTCCAGTTTGATGAGAATTATAGATGAGTACTACACATGATTTCTTAGTTAACCATATACTGTAATTATATCTCATACTTCACCCACTTGATCTTCTGAATATCATTAGTAAATACTTTCTTAAAGCCAGTTTGATGCAGTGATTAAGGCACCAAGCTAGAAGGCAAGAAACTGTGAATTCTAGTTTCAACTTAGGCCTGAAAGTTGGCTGAGAGAGTTTGGGCCAGTTATTCTCAGCCCATGATGTCAGGCTCATGCAACAAGTGGTCAACAATTAAGCCAATTGGTTACTTCCTGTCACACCTCATGGTTGTGGTTGTGGAGAAAATAAGAGGAGGAAGGAATTTAATATCTATTATAAAAATAAAGTTGGGATAAAAACATTTTGAAAAAATTAAGATGTATCATATCTACAGCATTGCCACAATCTTCCCTCTCTCTATAAAACGGCTGTGTGTGTGTATGCTCCAGCATAACTCTGGAACGTCTCAAGAAATTTCAACCAAACTTGGTACACAGATGACTTGCTCTCTGGAAACAAATACTGTGGGGGGTAAGACACCCCTAATACTCCTCGGGGGGGGGGGAGTGTTCTGTTAAGATACAGCCTGTTGTGCCTTAAAATGGCTTCTACTGCACTGCCGTAAAGTGACTTCTACTGTACAGCACAGTGGAGTTGCCATGGTAATGGCTTCACAGTACTCCACAAGGGGGCTCCCTCTGGTAAGGGGGAAAATCCAACATTAGAAATTATGTTTGGCCGGACATTTCCCCCCTATAAATAAATACCCAGGCAATGCCGGGTTATCGACTAGTCTACTAATAAAAGCACTCAATCAAATAATGAATCATTTTTAGTCTGGGAAGGCTTGTTCTTTGGAAAGCCATGCTGACTTAGTACTTATCACATCATTTTCACGTCATTCACAGACTGATTTTGAAATATTGATGGCTTTCAGTTTTACAGGAGTATCTGTTTATATTTATGTAGCTAGAGAACAGAAATGGTCAGTTTCTAATAGTTTCAAGGTTGCAACTCAGCATCTTGACTTTTAGGCAGGCAGTTCAAATGAAATCGATGATATTACTATAGTAAACAAAATTATCTCCCAAATGCCATTTTCCCCATTCTACTTATTTTTAATAGAAAAAGTTCAAACATTTATACAGCTGAGCTTAAGCTGCTCAGTCTTAGTCAAGCATTTTAATGCCTACTTTTTTCCCATCATCTGGTAGTCAACAATTTATTGCAATCATGCATGTAACCCAGTTTACCTGTTAAAATAGAAAGCTGATGATATGCTTTCTGTTAAGTAGTTTAAGGACTGTGTAGCCCATATCATCTTGCATCATTTTAAATAGACAGCAACTCAGTGGTGGGATTAAAAAAAAATTACCAGTTCGGTGGCTGTGGCTTGGTGGGAGTGGTGTGGCTTGGTGGGTGTGGCTTGGTGGGTGTGGCAAGGGAAGGATAATGCAAAATCCCCATTCCCACCCCACTCCAAGGGAAGGATACTGCAAAATCTCCATTCCCTCCCCACCCCACTAACCTGCTTTCCAGCTCTGTTTTCCTGTGCAGGGCAACAACAGAAGACTCAGCCAATCAGCTGGGACTCAGGAGGCAGCGAATAGATGGGGACAGGGCCTGTCAGAGGTGGTATTTACTGGTTCTCCGAACTACTCAAAATTTCCACTACCAGTTCGCCAGAACCGGTCAGAACCGGCTGAATACCACCTCTGCAGCAGGTATAGCTTACCTCTTAATATCATATCAGATGATGCTTAAAACATATATTAGAGAAAAATGAAAACAGGCAGGCTTCAATTAAATTAAAATTAAAATTAATTAAAATTCTCTCCCTCTAACATTTCTCAAATTCCTCCCTCCATATGATGCTTATATATACTAGTCTAGATGCAATATGGAAAACAAGAAATATAAAAATATTTTCAATATATTAAATAGTAGTTTAATATATCTCACCATGGTAGGGAAGATGGTGATGATGTCACCCGTGGGCCTGCTTGCCAGATGTTTATTGTTAAGATTGTCTCTCTGTCTCTCTCCACACACACACATATTCTCAACACAGCTAAATCAATATAGACAGAGATATGAGATTTAGACTAGATTTAGTCTGGACAGCCTTCCAATAGAATTGATAGGACTTTCAGCAATCTTGGAAAAATTGGGTATAGAGTAGTCCTATTTCTTATAACGTTGGCTCAGAAGAGGGAGGAAAATGTGATTTCTCTCATCTACACATATCTTCAGAGAAGTGATTACTATACTGCCTTGTAAGGTTTCTGTTTAGCCAGGCAACTATGGTTAAAACCATATCCACACAAGAATTGCCTTCAGAAGTTTGTCAGAGTTTCATCACTGGAGGCTTTGAAGAAGAGACTGGACTGGCATCTGTCAGAAATGGTGTAGGGTCTCCTGCTTGGGTGGAAGCTTGGACTAGATCTATAAGGTCCCTTCCAACTCTGTTAATCTGTTAAAGAATAGAAAATAATAATTCTTTATAGTAAAGCATGAGAAGCCATCCTTTCTATATGCTCAAATAACGAGCTAAATTTAGGGGCACAATTGCCTAGCAACTGATTAGGCCAGAGGTCTTCACACTTGGAAACTTTAAGACTTGTGGACTTCAACTCCTAGAATTCTCCAGCCAGCTGGAGGTTGCCAATCCTTGAGGGCCTTGCTGCATCCTAGGCTTGGGTTGTGGGTTATGTAAGCAATATTGAGGCCAGCATTTGCATACAGAGATGCTCCAGGCATGAAATGAGGCCTAGTGAGCCTTGACAAGTAGTACGTCCTCCTGGACTACAAATAATCTAAACCAATATGACCTATTACCCTTTCCATCAAGCACCTTGCAACGTTCAATATCTTTAAATTATTGGTAGCCACCTTTGCTTCCATGTAGCCAAGCACTTTCCTTGGAATCCCTAAAAAGTAGACAGAATGGAAGAAGGCTGCTCTGCTCCCTCAATTTATTTGTGTGTGTGTGTGTGTGTGTGATATGTGAGAGAGTGAGAGGTTGTGCATTTAAATATCCATGTATGAAAATGCAGTTGAAATGCTCATCAGAAACATGCCACATTTTTCTACCATATAAGCACATACTAAGGGTGGCTCAGTGGCTAAGATGCTGAAATTGTCAATCAGAAAGTTTGACAGTTTGGCAGTTTGAATCCCTAGCGCCATGTTTCGGAGTGAGCTCCCATTACTTTTCTCAGCTTCTGCGAACCTAGCAGTTCAAAAGTATGTAAAAAATGCAAGTAGAAAAATAAGAACCACCTTGTTCCGTGTGCCTTCAGCATTTAGTTATGCCAGCCACTTGACCACGGAGACGTCTTCGGACAGTGCTGGTTCTTCGGCTTTGAAACACCAAAGCACCGCCCCCTAGAGTCGGGAACAACTACCACATATGTGCAAGGGGAACATTTACCTTTACCTAACCACATACTGCAGTGCACCATGAAGTCCTAATCTCTCTCTTCTTTCTCTCTCTTTTTTAATTCTGTGAAAATCAGGATCATGGCAACACATTGCATCTAGCAAAAGTACTTCTCCAGCATAATTTGATCCAGGGGAGGAGGTGGTGTCGATGGCTTATACATTATACAATATTCTGCCACGACTTTTTAAATGTGGCCTTACACAATCATCTACTTGTGCAACGGACCTCAACCTCTTTTCCAGGGCAGAGAAATCCAGGCAGTTTCTGGCATCCTACAGTAGACCAGCTTTTATCAGTCACTTGCCCTCCTTCTCTTCCTGCCGATGTGGGCTCAGTAGAGAGAGAACATTAACTACACCTCTTTATTATTGAGTATAAATTTATTAGAGGCAGCTTTCCCTCTCCCACCTTCTCCTCACCTTCTCAGAAAAGTAAACATTTAATTTTTTTAGTTGTTGTTAATAGATTTAATGTTCATTTGTTGGCCGCCTAGGGGCAGGAACGTGTGACATTTCAAATAATTGTTGTTTTGAGGGTATTCTCTGGAGAAAAATGCTGCAAAAGTGTGGAGAAGATTTAAGTAAATTACTGTGTCAGCTTCTATTTATTCCCTACATGATTGCCAGAGGCAGGCCTGTGAGAGAACCATTAGAGGGCTGGCCATAAAAGAGGGAGGCAGAATTTCAAAAGCCAAAATGCCATTATAGGAAAGTTAGTGTGTAACATGTTAAATTATTCCCCAAAGTGGTAGAAAAGAGGGGGGGGAGGAAATAAGGAGCAAGCAGGAACGGTCGAATTCAAGGAAGTCTGCACGGGAGAGAGGAAGATTCTGTATGTCCCCGAGAGAAATAGAGCTAATCCCAGGTAATATTTGATACTACTGGTGTATTTACAAAATGTGCGTGTTTTTACTGGAGAAATGTGTAATGCCATGAAGAAATCTCCTGATTCAGGTACAAGCCAGGACCAGGGATGGGTTCCAGCTGCTGCTACTACTGGTTCACTCAGGGATGCCCTATGCCCTATGCACGCATGCGGAGTACTAAAAAGAAAGCTTCTGTGCATGTGCAGAAGCAAAAAACAAGATGGCGGTGCCTACAGTGCCCCCATGAGAACCAGGTCAGGAGTGTGGCAGGCCGAATTACTACCTACTTGGCCAAACCAGTCTGAACCGGTAGGAACTCACCTCTGGCTAGGACCCATAACTATGTGCTGGTTCTCACCAGCAGTGGGATTCACTTCCCTACCAGTTTGCAAATGTGCAGAAGATTGCGCATTACATCAGGGAGGGTGGATGGGGTCTCCCGCACTTGCCACTACCAATTCACCCGAACCGGAGAGAACTAGATGAATACCACCTCTGGTTCTTGCGCTATGGTGCCATATCTAGGCCATATGACAGTATTTGCCAAAAGCTGATAATAATGGATGGCCTTAACAGGGCACCAATGGGGGCTTGTCACATAGGACAGACCAAAAACTCAACTTGAGAGGCTCACGCAACATAGTCATTTTATTCATCTCATTAACTTTCCACCATTTTGCTATGGTGGAATAATGAGTGATTTTTGACAAATTGAATGATAACATTTAGTAAGAGATAACAAACACGGGGTGCAAAGAAATGGTATTTATGTTTAAATGAATTAACGGGAAAATGTAAAAGAAATATGAAATGAGACTAGTATTGTTGAAGTTGGAAGATTAGAACTCCACATACTATTTGTATTATTATTGTTCACGTTGTTTAAAAAGGACATGACCCAGTCAGGGCACTGTCCACAAAATATGTATGTTTATATTGGAAAAAATAACAAAAAATAACAAAAACATTCCCTCCTCTGCTGGGAGCAAATAAATCAATGGTTATGAATGCTGCAGGGAAAATCCTGCCCTAGAGGGAAAAATTTATAATGAGACACACCCAAGAACAGTGTTGTTGTTTTTTTTTTAAAAAAAGTCCACTATATGACAAGGTTTAAGGTCTTTTCCAGCTTTCTTGAGTTTTAAACAAAATCCAAGCAGAGGTTTCTTTCAGTATGACCATATTCAGATTGTTCAGACCAATGGAGAACTAGCCAGTGGTGAAATTCAAATTTTTTTACTATTGGTTCTGTGGGTGTGGCTTGGTGGGTATGGTGTGGCTTGGTGGGCGTGGCTTGGTGGACATGGCGGGGGAATGATACTGCAAAATCTCCATTCCCACCCTACTCCAGGGGAAGGATAATGCAAAATCTCCATTCCCATCTCTGAGGCCAGCCTGAGGTGGTATTTGTCAGTTCTCTGAACTATTCAAACTTTCCACTGCCAGTTCTCTGAACTACTCAAATCTCCACTACCGGTTCTCCAGAACCTGTCAGAACCTGCTAGATTTCACCCCTGGAACTAGCCCTACAAATGGTCAAGCAGGAGCCATTTCCAGATTTGTCCATCCAGAACATTTCCAGAATTTCATTAGCTCCTTTCCCTACAGTTTCACTCCCTGCAACCAACATTCACCTTCAGATTCCACCACATTACCTCCATGTATGTGAAACAGCTATTCTCTTTCCATAATAGTTGAAACACTAATGAGTCCCACAGGACAATAGTCTAGTGCCAGAAGGTAGGGGTGTCAAACTCAAGGCCCATGGGCCAGATCCAGCCCGTGGGGTGCTTAGATCTGGCCTGCGGGGTTGCCCTGGAAACAGCAAAGAATTGGCCCGTGGTGCCCCTGTCAGAAAAAAATGGAGCTTGGGAGGGCCGCATGATCCGTTTTCGCTGGCAGAGGGTTGCAGGAGGCAATCCCAGCCAAAAACTAAGCTTAGGAGCCCGTTTTCACTGGCAGAGCACTCGGGCCACCACAGGTGCCTGTGACATGAATGATGTCAAGCTGGCCATGGCCACCCTGGCCACACCCACCCCAGCTCCCAGAAGTCAAACACAACCCTGATGCGGCCCTCAATGAAATTGAGTTTGACACCCCTGGTCTTAGGTCTTTCTCTTTATGCCCATCATAAACACCAACTGATGGTTTCCAGCACTTCCAGAAATGGGAAATAAAAATAATCTGCAATTGCTCGTTTGCACATTTACTGTTGCATTCAGTGAAAATTTTGAGGAATCCAGAACTTTCCATCTGGAGGGGAGGGAAAGAGGTGGAAGAATGCGGAAAGTAAAGTTTGAAAATAGTTAAGGGAAATTTAACCAAACAGATCATCATAGATCATTAGGAGAAAGAAACAATGGGCATTTCCCCCAATTTCTGTCTTAATTATTATTTTCATTGTTTCTTCTAAAGGACAATTCAAATTAATATTCTATTCCTATTCCAGCACTGTGTTCAGTTCTTCATTTTTATGCCTTTCCTTCTTGTGCTCCATTTGGGTTGCCTATGGGTCAATATCAGTGGTGGGTTTCACTTATTTTTGCCACTGGTTTGCCACGTGCACGCACTCTCACTTCACACACACAAATCCGCACATGCATCCAGCCAAAAAAACATGGCTAAATAGGATGGCATAGAGCCAAGGGGAGTGGGCAGGAACCACAATCTCTTCTACCAGTTCACCCAAACCAGTCCAAACCGGCTGAATAGCACCTTTGGTCAGATTTTTATTATTTTTTTATTATTAAATTTATATACCACCCTATTCTCCGAGGTAGGACTCAGGGCGGTGCACAGAAAAGATAAAACGGGTCCAATAAACATGTGGTAGCATTCAGCCACTCCAACAACATGTCCATGTCATCTGGAGTCACAAGGTCAATCTCTTCCCACAAAATGGTCTCAAGGCCTGCCTACGTTTGCCCACCCGGACTAACCTAATTGGAGGCCAGTTCGCTCCGGATCTGAGTGATTTTATCCTGCAGATAATGTCAAAATTCCTCTGCACGACCCTGTAAAGGGTCTTCCCGCGGCCTCTGGTGAAGGAGGGAGCGGGTCACTCTAAACAGGGCAGCAGGGCGGTTATCTGCGGATGCGATAAGGGCGGCGAGATAATTGCGTTTGGCCACCCTTATCGCCACGAGGTACGTTCTCAAATGGGACCTAACACGTGTTCAGTCAGATTCAGCGCGAGTGGATCTCCAAATGCTCTCTAGGCATCTCTTGCGGCGCTTCATCACCCTCAGCTCCTCGGAAAACCAAGGAGCCAAGGTGGTTCAGTGCCGCGTGAGAGTATCTTGTCTCCTTCTCGTATGTTAACATATTTATGGAAAACAAACAAGTTATGCCCTCCAAAACTGAGTCATCTGAGATCTAGTTTTATTTCTGTAAGAATCACTCTTCATTTGCTTCCACATTGCTTCATTTGTCCCCAATCCCTTTTCCAATGCAGGAACGATTATGGAATGAACACAGGATTACTATGTCATTTCCAGCTTTGAAGAACCAGGAGATCTCTTTGTTCCAGACTGTCCTTTTGCGAAGCATGCCATATACACATGGACAATAATCAGGGGTGGGCTGCTACGGTTTCTCCCAGGTTTGGGAGAACCTCCAAATCTCACCCCTGGCTGGCCTCTCCCACCACACCCCTCCCCTCCCAAGAGTCTCCACGTGGCCCGTTTTGGACATGAGGTAAGTGCAGGGCCTGCATGGAGGTTCGGGGAGAGGGGGAAACGGCCCTCCCGGCAGCTCTGGAAGGTGGGAAAGGGGCCCATTTCTGGCCTCCAGGGCCTCCAGAGCCCGGGGAGGCAGCTTTTGCACTCCCAGAGGCTCAAGGAAAGCCTCCAGAGCCACAGGAAGGTAAAAACGCCCCCCCCCTTTCATGGTGCAGGAGGCCAACTAGGCCACACCTTCCATGGCCACGCCCACCCAGCCATCAGGCAGAGAACCCGTTGCTGAAAGTTTTGAAGCCCACCCCTACCAACAATAAATAATCAGGAAAAGAGTGGTTTGTTTTATTTTAAAACAGTTCAAATGAATCTCAAAGACATAGGTGAATCATCGCATGTTTTCAACCTCCTCAATATTTCTTTACTAATAGACTTCAGGTTTAATTGAAGGATCTTCTCTGGGTTCTGTTTGCTACCCCGTTCTCTCTTTAACCCCACTGCTCAGAGCTTCACAAAAGCCAACCCATTAAGGGTCTTCATTAGTTTGAACACCAGACAGCCAACCAACCGTCAAAGGTCAAACACAGTCACCTGTCACAACATGGCAGTAAAACTCCTAATTGTATGGGAACAAATGAGATAAAGAGATCGTACTATTATGCTATCTGATTTATTTTGTTTCCAAAGAATAATTCCTGTCTAATTTATTTCTGGAGTTAACCATGGTTATGTACTATATCAGTATGAAGCAAAAATATCTATAAGGACAATGCACAGTGTTTCAACTATGGGGCTAGATCAGTGATGGCTAACCTTTTTGCCATTGCATGCCAAAAGTGGGGGAAGCACCGGGGGGGGGGTTATGCGCAGGCTTGCCCACACCCATAATTCTACGCATGTGACCCCCATGCGCATGCGTGTGCAACCTCCCCATGCACGTGTGACCCTCGCCTTCTGCCCACTTTTGGCTCACAATGGACCCATTGTTTGCCCTCCCCAGCCTCCAGAGGCTTTCTAGGAGCCTGTGGAAGGTGAAAACACCCCCTCTGCCCTTCCGGAAGTTTGAAGAGGCTTCCCTGAAGCCTCCGGAGGGGGAAAAATATGGCCCTATGGGCAACCCAGAAGTCCATTCCCAAAGTTTTGCAGATCTTTCGGTAATATACCTGGAAATGCCTTCACAAAAATATTTTCTCACTATTCCATATTTTCATGTCACAAAAAAAACTAGCACAGAAAGCGGGGTGTGTGTGTTAAGGGGGCATTGTTTGCCAAATGTATGCTCTCTTGGCCAAACGGTGAATGCTGCCTTTTGTTGGATCCCAGTCTCTGCAGCCAAGGGCAGACTTTTGGTGAACAAGAGATTATCTATTTCAAAAGCAACTTTTCCAGAATGACCATATAAGTTGAAGGATTTGTTTCAATTTTTTTGTATGCATTATGAAAAATGGCCCCTGTGCCCTCTAGTGGAGAAAATGAAAAAGTTTCCCAGCTTTGCAAACAATGCTATCAATTGGAGGTTAAAGGGCAAACAACACAAGGATAACAACGGGGAACCGTTTTTAGTCCATTTAAAATACATAAACTGCTAATTATTATCTAACAATAGGCAAACCGAATGAAAATAATATTGTTCTTGTGATATGTTTATTTCAGGCCTTAAAATCATAGTTCATTGGCTTTCAGTCATGAATTTTTAAAAGGAGCCAGCAAAGGAAAAATGAAATTATGTTTACAGTGCAATAGATATATTTCTTATCCCTGACATGCATGAACCAGAAACTTTTTCTAGCTCTCAGACTCCACAGCAGCAGCCACATTATTCTGAGCATCGCCAGTTTTCATTTGGAAGCGTTATCAGAGGTGGTATTCTGCCGGTTTGGACTGGCTTGCCCGAACCAGTAGCCAAAATCACGGGTGGGCCCAGATGAGCCTGCCTACCCGCCGCGGCTCTATTGCGTCCTGTTTAGGGACATTTTTTCAGCAAAGCGCATGAACAGAAGGCCGAGCGCATGCAAGTGAGCGAAGTGTGGGCACACACACACACACATTTGTGAACCAGTAGGGAAGGTAAATGAAAACCAACCCTGAGCATTATTATTATGGGCAAAACTGTACAGTATTTTTCAGTTGTTGTAATACTAGATCCAGAAATAATCAATTTGCTATTAGCCAACATGTAACATGAATATCTGTCTATTTGTGTACCTGGGGAGCCCTCAAGACAATTATTTTCTGGTATTTAAAACCATGTTAGACTTAGGCTATCAAAGGGAAATGGACAGAACCAACATAATAATAACCACACTTCCATTTTTCAAAATTCCTTCTTAATTAGGAAATCAGAGAAACAAAACATAGTTCTTCAAGGACATTTCTATGTAGACCTGTGTTACTTTCCTATTGGAAGTATGGAAAGGAGGACTATTTTAGTCCTTCATATTGTTATTGGTGCAAATAACTGAAATGAATAAAAACATCCTAGCCTGCCTCAGTCTTGTGAGCCCCTGCTGTGTCTTTCTCCTTGCTCTGCCTTTATCTAGCAGAATCCCTCAGAAGTCTGTAGCATCCGCATCTTCTCTTACTAAGAACAGGGAATCTCTGTTGGGAGACCGACCCTCCCTTATAACTTCCCTTGGAGAGGTTGCTGGAGATCCCCAGAGAGGTTTTCTCACTAGGTAACACCAGGGCTGGTATTCACGTACTCTCCCTTCTGGTTCACAAATGTGGGAGAGCACGCATCCGTGCATTCACACGGCTTGAAAACGTGCCTAAATAGGATAGCATAGCGCTGGGGCAGGTGGGCAAGCCCACCCACAATTTCCACTACCGGTTCGGGTGAACCGGTCCGAACCAGCTGAATACCACCTCTGGGTAAGACTTCTGCATCAGGTCAGGTTTTGCTTGGGATTTTGCAATTAATAAAGGCCTTTCTGGCCAGAGGTGACATTGGCTTGTGGTTTGCTACCATTATTATCCTCTCACCTGCTCTCGGAGCATTTTTTTTATTTTGACATTTGGGTTTTTAGCATTACAAACCTTTGGAGCAAGGGTGTCAAACTTGATTCCATTGAGGGTCACATCAGGGTTGTGTTTGACTTTTTTGGGGGGTGGAGAAGGCATGGCCAGGGTGGGCGTGGCTAGCTCAATGTCATTCATGTCTGTGGTGCCTCAGAGTGCTCTGCCAGAGAAAATGATCTCCCCAGTTCCATTTTTGGCTGGGATGGCCTCCTGCAACCCTCTGCAAATGAAAATGGAGCGGCCCTCCCAAGCTCCATTTTCACTGGCAGAGCTACTGTGGGCCGGTCCTTCATTGTTTTCAGGCCGGCCCCATGGGCCAGATCTAAGCATCCCATTGGCCAGATCTGGCTCCCAGGCCTTGAGTTTGATACCCCTGCTTTAGAGCAAGATTTCCCAACAATGAGAGTAACTTGCCTGGGAAGGTCTAGATAGAGGCTAGGGGAGATATGAAGAACCTTTTAGTTAAATTGTTACAATAAAATCCACTTTTCCCAAAGTTTTATTTTATTGTTTTTATTTGAGTATTTGGATAGGTATGATGGGGAGGTGTATACATTAAGATTACAGTAGTGGCCAAAATCATGGAAACCTTTGGGGAAAGTGTATTTTTGAGGTTTGATGGCTAATAACACCACGTTTTGGGGGAGTAGTACCATAAAATTATATATCAATGGAAAGATAATGGAATCAAGAATGTAATGCAACAAAATGTGTTCAATTATCTGCATTCTATGAAAAAGTTGTAGCGAAATATATCCAGCAATAAAACCCAGTTAATAGAAGCAACCATTCAATCTTGGTTTCACATTATAACAGCTGCAGAACTAAAACACTTGATTCACTCCATGGGAAGATGTTGTAAGGTCATAATTCATGCTAAAGGTTACCCAACTAAGTATTAACTGACAGGATAATAATTTTTGTATATCTCATTTTTTCAATGGTGATAATTTTGGTATATCTCGTTTTTTCTATGTGTTTCACTTTTCTTCTTTATAACTGCTATTCTAATAGCAAATCCTTCATAAAACTTATGGCATTACATTCTTGATTAAATTATCTTTCCATTGATATATAATTTTATGGTACTACTCCAAAAAAGTGATGTTATTAGCCATCAAACCTCAAAAATACTGTACACTTTCCCCAAAAGGTTTCCACAATTTTGACCACTACTGTACTCAAAAGAGTTGAATTGTTACAATCGTTTGCAGCGGCAAAAAGTTTAACAAACGTGGCTGGGGAGCCTTTGTAGCATTTATTTATAGACAGAGAAATTCAAGTAGGCCCCATCCACAATAATATATTAGCTGTTTAATTACACTAGTTAAACTTTCTTCCATGGCTTTCATGGTAGCATATATCATTGTCTTCTTCAAATTAAATATACTGCAGACCATCCTGTGAGATGGGCTAAATAAAGAGGTTGTGACCAACTCAGTATCACCCTGTGAACTTCAGGAATGAATGGAGACTTAAGCATTTTTTCCCAGTGTCTCTTGGATTTCATAGAATCATAGAGCTGGAAATGACCTTGGGAATTTTCTAGTCCATATTCATGCTTTCTTCCTTTAATTAATGAACAATTGAGATCCTTTTTTATGAATATGAGTCAGAGGTGAGTTTCACAGAGATTTACCACTGATTCACCCCACGCACATGCCTTATGCATGCATGTGTGTGGCTTAGAAAATGTGGCTAAATAGGATGGCATAGAGCCAGGGTGGGAGAGCAGGTGGATGGGCCAATCCACAGGTCGCCACTACGGGTTCACCCCAATCGACCTGAACCAGCCCGAACCGGCTTAATACCACATCTGATATGTGTCCATGCAAAGTCTTTCTTCTTCCTTCTCTTGGGAGACCTGATCCAACATTTTTGATTGGTCCTAAAAGCTTCTTATTTCTTCTCTCTTCTCTAACGGCATAATAAAGTAATTCATTGATGACTGTCCACCAATAATAGTAAATTGTGACTTGCCCATGATTGAAAACAGGAGAGCAAGGATTGACCTATCAAACTGGGAGCTGCAATCTTCAGTTTTCATCTGTAGGCTTTCAGAATAATTATCTTGGACTGGAAAGATTGCTGAGCCAGAAAAGGCTTCAGTAATAAGCAAAGAAGCACCTATATCAGTGGTGGGTTTCACATTTTGTTACCACTGGCACACGTGCCCCTTCCACACATGCACCTGGCCTTCCGCACATGTGATTTGCTTGCATTTGTGCCATCTGCGCATGCGCCTGGCTTAAAAAATGTGCCTAAATAGAATGGCATAGAGCCAGGGTGGGTGGGCGATTTCTGCCCGCGATTTCTGCTACCGGTTCAAGTGAACTGGTCCAAACCGGCTGAATACCATCTCTGGCCTATATGCTTAACAGTGAGCAAAACAACTGGTTTTCCTGCCATTAGAAAATAATTTTGAATTTCTCTCATTAAGTGTTCAAGATGAACATAGTTTTGGGGACTTGATTATAGCATGGACTTCCCATCTGTTCTATCAGCCTTTAAACGAAGACTGAAAGGGCATTATAGATGGTGGTTTAACAATTTCTAAGATGCTGGAGATGCATTAGGGCAGAGACCACCCTCAGTGCTGTTGCATCCTGACAAGAACATAGTATAGGACAGTGATTTTTCTCAATGATACAATTACAGTGGTTCTAAGTGACTCATGATTGGAATGTTTAACTCCAGGTTAGTGGAAATCTCAAAGTGAATTACAAGGTGTATTGTTGGACCACTGAGGTCACCTTTTGTGAAATATCTGACATTGTGTGGAACAAGCTGATCCTTTTCCACCCCTCCCTCAAGGTGAACTGTTGTTAAAAAGCACAGCTTGGTGATCTCAGCCAAGGGCTAGAGTGGAAAATAGTTTGGCCTCATCAATCCTTGGGGCTGCTAGGAATGAGGGCTTTCCACCCCTCACAGGATATTTTCATTTTCCGTTGTTTCAAGCTGAGATTAGAATGTTAGGGGTGTTATGTAATATGACAGCAAACTGAAGCTTGGCATTAGAGCTGAATGGGGCTTTATTTTTTTTTTTATTTTTTTTTTTTTTTTTTATTGAAAAAGTTTTATTGGTTTTACATTTTTTAACAGGATAGGGTAATGGTTAGAAAGAAATTTTGAGAGCATTCACGTCAGAGTCGTCGGACCTTCCGAGACCTCAAAATACACATTAAAAAAAGTTAACATAGAAAACATTTTCCATACCACTACAAGATGAAAGCAAGTACATTTACCTAAATTCTCCCTTCCATGCTGTCAGACATTTACAAAAAGTCCGGATAGAAATATTATACAAAATTGTTCAAGAAAAATCAAGGCAAAGTTATTTTTTGGATCTAAGTCTTTTGGCTATTGTATCTTCTTTCTCTCCCCCCTGGCCCCCCGCGGGCGGGGCCGTGACCCCCTCCGTCCCCCCTGGATCTTCCCCCAGGGCAGAGGAATGTTTTTTAAGAAAGGCTTCCGCCTCAGCAACTGTTTTAATCCTCACTCTTCCTCCTTCCCAGAACACCAGCATCCCTTCGGGTGTCACCCACTTGAACCAAATCCCGTGATCAAACAATGTTTTAGACAAGAAGGAAAATTTCCGTCTTGCATCTCGAATCTTTCTAGGAATCTGCTTCAAGATAGTGACCGTTTTTAGTTGGTAAATTAATGGACTTTCTCTCTGCAATTTCAGGATTTCCTCTCTGGTTGACCTTCTAACAAATTTCACATGTATCTCTCTAGGCACTTCATTCATCCTGGCATATGCAGAATTAATTCTATAGGCTAGGTCAATGTCCCCCCTGATCTCATCCTTAGGTTTTTGTAAATAGTCTGCTAAAATTGTACTCATAAGATCAGGTAGGCATTCACCAGATTCCTCAAGAACATTCTGAAATCTCAAAAAATATGTCATTCTTTCCATATCTATCCTAGACACATGCCCATTTATTTCCCCCACCTCATTAGAAACATTTTTAATCTCTCCCTTAGCCCCTTCCAGCCCTCCTTCCAATTCTTCATTCTTCTGTGTATTCTCCAACACTTGCTTCCGGGTATCCAATAGTTCCTTTTTAAAAGTACTATTTTCAGCCCTCTGGGCCTTTATTTCTAATATCAAAGTTTGCATAGAAGTTTCAAGAGAAGCCATCCTTTGTTCCAAATTTACAAGTGCTGCTTCTTGTGCCATGGTTAAAAGTTAAAATCACTGCCACCAAGATGGCGTTTTCCGGGTGGGGCTGGTGGGGCAAACCAGGAGCTCAGTTCAATTCAGGGCTGTGAAGTTGCAAACCATTCAGAAACCAAAAGAGACACAATTTCCCAAATCAGCAAATAATAATAACGAAGGTATTCCAGAGAAGAAGTCACAAATCCATCAAAAGAAAAAAAATTTCAAAAATCCAGAGAGAGTCCTGCTTTCAAAGAGACGCTGGAAATTTTCCTTAGTTGAAATAGTCAGGCAAGGGACAAAGTGAAGCCACTTCCACCGCCCATCTCGCAGCCAGAGGGAGAGAGTAGCAAAAAAAAGAAATTTTTTAAGCTCAGCCAGACCTAGAAACAATGTTGCAGAAAGTCACAATCCACTTTCCCTTGTTAAAGACAGTCCGGAGTGAAAGTTTCCGCTTTCTCTTTGCAGAGAAGCCATTTTAACGTGCCGCTTAAATCCGAGGGGGGGTTTTTTAAAATTAAACACCCCCCTCCCAGTCCGTTCAGCCTGGCTGGCAGCAAGGAAAAAAAGGTGTTCTTTTAAACTCACTCTCTCTCGCAGCTGAAGCCTCGGCGATCCGCCCGATCTCTCCGTTCAGCCCTCTCCATTAAAGCGAATGGCACCGACAGCCGTTGGGGAAGGAAAAAACCCCCGCTAGCATGTTCCTCTCCTCCTAGGTCGCAGAGAGGAGCGCCCTCCCCACCGCCGTGACGAGGGCCGCTCCCTCTGAGCCGACCCTGCGGGAAACCTCCGGTAACCGGAGAGTTTCGCCCCCCTGGGGGGGCAGAAAAGGCAACAAAGCGGCGAGCGAGCCCTAGGCTCGCCCGTCTCCGCTGGAGCCGGATACCGGAAGTCGGGGCTTTAGAAGCCAAGAAAAGAAAGAAAGAAGGTTTACAGCAGGGATGTCCAAACTTGGGAACTTTAAGACTTGTGGACTTCAACTCCCAGAATTCCCCAGCCAGAATAGCTAGGAATAATTCCCCAGCCAGAATAGGAATTCTGGGAGTTGAAGTCCACAAGTCTTAAAGTTCCCAAGTTTGGACACCCCTGGATTACAGGTAGCCCTATCTGATCAAGACAATTCTTCCAAATTATAAGGACAAAGTTGCTATTCTTCAGTTGCCCAAATAGCTTTCTAACACTTGCAAACCAGTAGCATAAATCCTTCCCACAATTACGAGAAGTGTTTCATCTTCTTGACCATGAAAAAACATTTAAAACATGCTGATTATCTGTATCTCCTTAAGATAAATAGAAGATTAATAGGTGGCAATAGGTGGTATAATTGGCTAGAAAAGAGATGTAAAATTAATGCATAATGAATACATAGAAAGTATAAAAAAAGGAAATGGTATATATATTTAAAGAGTAACAGAGGTGTAAATGTATATATTTCATAAATGAAGTTAACTATGAAATAAAGAGGCGTATGTATAAAACAGTAGGCCTTGGAATGGCAAATTAAAAATGAGAAAATAATAATAATACTGATAACAGAAAGCTGTAAAAGTGTAACTGTGATTTTAATGTTTAAACAAATGTTGAATAAAAATTAATTTAAAAAAATGATAAACACTTTCCCATCTGGTTACATTTATCCCATGGTCAACTACCACTGTTGTAAATGTTGTTCATTTTGAGATTCATTATCTCTTTTTGGAATTATTTTAACCCATGACTCTGTTATTGATGTGCTATTCAAATCCCGATTGAGAAAGATGCCCTGATTTCCTACCCAGCAAGCATGGATATTCTTTGGGTTTTAGTTCTATCTTTCTGGCAATTTATGTCGCATATTAATGTATCTCCTCTCTTCTGCAAACTTCATTCACAAATCTAGATTGAAAAAAATTACTATGTCTATTTCTAGGTAGATAAGCAGAGTCATAAATTATGTTTGACCTGAAAGAAAATATATTTACAATTATCTTTTCTTCTTCTTTTGCACAGTTCAGCTATGGATTTCTGTGAAATAAAATATTTGATCAGATAAACTAGCTTGTATGGGTAAGTGTTGCAAAAATTATGCACAAATACACCAATACACTCACCAGGGGTGGTATTCACTTACCTTCCCTACCAGTTCACAAATGTGAGCTCGCGTACCCCATCAATGCATGTGTTCAGCCTTCCGCGCATGCACTTTGGCTAAAAAAAAAAAGGGCCTAAATGGGGTAGGAAAGAGCTGGTGCAGGTGGTTGGGGCCACCTGCAATTTCCGCGACCAGTTCGGATGAACTGGTCCAAACCGGCAGAATACCGCCTCTGACACTCCCACATTTTACAAAAAGTTCAATGAGATTTCAACTGCCAAATTGCAGGCAGTCAGCAGAAGTAGCCTGCAGTACCACGCTCTAACCACTGCACCACCATGGCTCATCACCAAACTCCTACACCCAATTGTGGTTGTTAAGTAAGGACTAGCTATGATAACTGTTCTGACCCCCCTTTCCCCGACTAACACAAGACTGGCTGCTTGCCACTGACTCTCTTGGCTGCTTGCCTGAATGACTCTGAACAGATACGAAACTTCCTAACTCGACTAAACACGAACCTGAAAATCAACACGAATAAACACGAACCTAGAAATCCAACGTTGTTCTCTGCAAGGACTTTCTTAGCAGAACACTTCCTTTTAAACCCTCTTGGGAGGGGCCAGTCATTAGACAGCTGGGACTAATTCAAATCCTTTGAGTTCACTTCTGATGCAATTGAAGCCTCTTTTTTTCAGCCCTTCTCAATCTAGCATCAGGGACAAACTGGCCTTGATCCTCCCCACTACTCCAAGACCCAGGTGCCTCCTGATGACCAGTCAGGGTCTCTGCTCTCTCAAGGTCGCCCTCCTCCTCCAGAGCAGACTCATAGGACTCCTCACTAGAGGAGTCCATCAGCAGCTCATCCGGAGCCGGCTGGGCCACAACAGATAACTATGATAGTAGACTGCAAGAAATATCTAGTTAATGGCTCTTCTCAGAGTCCCTTCTGGAAGAACAAGAGACCACTTATTTCTACACCACACCTCAAGGAAATATGATTGATCTCAAAGGCCTCAATATCCTCAATGTCATAGAATATTTCTTTAGGCATTTGATGTAAAATGTGGGTAGCATGAAAGTAAAGCTCAGATCACTGAATAAAAATAATAATAAAATAATAAAAATAATAAAATTTAATTTATAGACCGCTCCCTCTCCCCATAGGGACTCGGAGCGGTGCACAGGGAAAATCCACTTGAAGATATAAATTTGACTTATATAAAAAACAATATTTAATATTGATTTTAATGATTGTTTCACATGTGTGTTATTTTTATTGGATTATTGTACACCAGTCATTTTTGTAAGATGGGCAGCCATATCAATTTGATAAATAAATAAAACAAGATGTGACATGCAGTGACAAAATGTTGGCATCTTTTGCAACCAACCACTTTCCCTAATAGTTTTCATCATAGCTGCCCATGGCCAGGATGGGTGTGGAAAGCTCAATGTCACTCATATCCAGGGACCTGCAGTGGCCCAACTACTCTGCCAAAGAAAACAAGCTCCCAAACTCCGTTTCTGGCTGTGATGGCCTCCTGCAGCCCTCTGCCACTGAAAACAGAGCCTGGGAGGCTGCACATGGGCCTCACAAGCTCCGTTTTTAAGCTGCAATGGTCTCAGTTTTTGCTGGCAGAGGCACTGCAGGACGGTAGCCCTGCAGGCCAGATTTATACACCCCGTGGGCCAGTTTGTCCCTGAGCCTTGAGTTTGACACCCCTGGCCTACAACAATCCAAAATTCTGCCTTAACACACTGTCATCCTTCCACTGGCAAGCAAGCCAACATGTTGAAGGGGAATTATCTACGTCCATGGTTCTCAATCTCAGCAACTTAAAGATATGTGGACTTCAACTCCCAGTATTCCTTAGCCAACTTGCTGGCTGAAAAATTCTAGGAAGTGAGGTCCATACATGTATATCTGAAAGTTGCCAAAGTTGAGAAAACACTGGTTTCATTGTATTTAGGCTACCGAGTGCTGAGAATGTGCATTATGTTCCCATAGTTATTGTCAGCATCCCAAATAGCATTCAAAAGTAAATCAGAGTCCAAGGCAAAGTATTGCTCAAAGTTCCAATTTATTAAGAGAACCATGTTGGCACATCTGGGAAAACCTGAATCTGAAAGCATCCCAGTTTTTCCGACCTAGTTGAAAGTTCAAGATCTTGCCCCCACACTCACAAGTCCATCACGTTGTCCAATCTCCCACTCCCATGCTGGCAGTTCTACCCATCCAGTTCCGGTCAGGTGCAGAGGTGCAAAGACAAAGGAGGACCTTGGCTTTCTAGAAAGAATTTTGTTATAGCTACCTAGTATGTAACTTCTTACAATCCTCCCTCCCATTTTCCTACAATAGAAAATGCACAGTAGAATAATAGAAAGTATAGCAGGCCAAAGATCCAAAAGAAAAGATGGCTGCAGGCCTGACAGTTGTATTTATAAAATTGTTTTTAAAACAGTATCTTTTTTTCATGAAGACCTTAAAAATCTAAAGTACCTGCTCAAGTTCTCATTAGGAAAATGCAAATATGATCATGTTTTATATCACAGATATGAAATTTATTATATTTAATAAACTCTGTTTTAAAGCAAGCTTCACAGGTATAAAGTCCCCTTATTATTTTATAAAATTACTACATAAAACCTGATCTGCTCATAAAAGTATGTTTAGGATATAGCATTGAAAAGTACAATTTAGTCAGATATTAATGAAAATGTACTTTTAACTGTTTTTAATTGTTTTGTAAAAGGAGAAACAATTGTGGCATCTTTTTATTTGATCTAAATAGAAATAAGCAAGCAAAAAGTTAACTTTCAAACACAAGACTGTATCAACATTGCAAAGGTTCCCCTCGCACATATATGCTAGTCATTCCCAACTCTAGGGGCGGTGCTCATCTCCGTTTCAAAGCTGAAGAGCCAGCACACTCCAAAGACGTCTCTGTAGTCATGTGGCTGGCATGATTAACGCCAAAGGTACACAGAACACTGTTACCTTCCCATCAAAGGTGGTCCCTATTTTTCTGCTTGCATTTTATATGCTTTTGAACTGCTAGGTTAGCAGAAGCTGGGACAAGTAACGGGAGCTCACTCCATTACACGGCGCTAGGGATTCGAATCACTGAACTGATCGTCTGATTTCTGATCGACAAGCTCAGGGTCTTAGCCACTGAGCATAGAGTTGAATTTTATTTCTGAGAGAAAAGAAGCAGCCAATCCTCTCAGAAAACTCTCAGTCCCATAATTTCCTCTCTCCTGTTATCACAGCCTCCACTCCCCGATGTCCCTTTCCTGAAGGAACTGGGTGGTCTAGTCAATCAGATGCTCTCCCTAGCTAACCCGCCGAAAAGAATTTTCCTTTGCTGTTGCCTACTTCCTCCCTGGCCACCATCACATCTCTAGTGAGGACCTGCTATTGTTTATGACATCTGAGATCCCATTAATAAGAAAAAGGAAAGTCCGGCTCCTCCGTCAGTGAAAAGGTTACAGAGAATTAAAACCTCAGCAGATGCCACCTGGAAGCATTCACTCTGAAGCTGAGGAGTTCTGATAATGAAACCTGAGAGGAAGAGGATAAAGCCACTTGGTTCATAGAGCTGCAGATGATAGTCATTCCAGAAACGCTCATTCACTACCTAAGCTACTATGTTACCATGCTGTGCAAAATAGTGAAATAAGTAACATACCCTTTGCCATCTTCAATTATATTTTAATGTTAACTTTTTCTTCTGTGTTTCTATCCATGTTTTCCCAAAAATAAGACAGGATCTTATTTTCTTTTGACCCCCAAAATAAGCGTTTGGCCTTATTTTTGGGGAGATCTTATTATTTTTGAGGTGCAGGAGACAGCGAGCATGGTCACCTCATGGATGCTGCTGTGTTGCAATATTTTCAGGGGAGGGCTTATTTTAGTGCATTTGCTCAAAAGCTCGATTGGGCTTATTATTCAGGGAGGTCTTATTTTCAGGAAAACAGGGTATGTACAATTATAAATGAACATGGAAAAACTGGGATTTTGAAATTAAATCATTTGATTATTATAAACCAAAAATGGCTAATCTAAAGTCAAGGTTTCCTCACTGAGCGAAGGTATCTCAAAGACCTATAACGCTTCTATGTATCTATTTCAGCTACTGATGCAGAGGACATGATGGTGAGGAGACAAATGAATAGATATCTATTCATTGTAGGCAAGAAAAACAAAATGCACAGGTACAATATATGTGGTACCTTGCTCAATAGTGGTGACTGTGAGAGGGATCTTGGAATCCTGGTGGACAGTTAAATATGAGCCAGCGGTGTGCAGAAGTTGCCAAAAAAGCCAACCTAGTTCTAGATTGCATGAACAGAGGGATAGAATCAAGATCACATGATGTGTTAATACCGCTTTATAATGCCTTGGTAAGGCCACACTTGGAATACTGCATCCAGTTTTGGTCGCATAATGTAAAAAAGATGTTGAGATTCTAGAAAGAGTGCAGAGAAGAGCAACAACGATGATTAGGGGACTGGAGGTTAAAACACATGAAGAATAGTTGCAGGAACTGGGTATGTCTAATTTAATGAAAAGAAGGACTAGGGGTGACATGATAGCAGTGTTCCAATATCTGAGGGGATGCCACAAAGAAGAGGGAGTCAAACTATTCTCCAAAGCACCTGAGGGCAGGACAAGAAGCAATGGGTGGAAACTAATCAAGGAGAGAAGCAACTTAGAACTAAGGAGAAATTTCCTGACAGTCAAAACTATTAATGAAATAACTTGCCTCCAAAAGTTGTGAAAACCAGCCAGCTGATTTTTGTGCATGCAGGAGTGCTGGAAATGGGAGGAGCAGCTCCTCGGCGTGCATGTGCATGCCGGGAAGCTGAGTTTCTGGTTTCCAGTCTGCACATGCACACTGGTCAGCTGGTCTTTGTCCGTGCATGCATGCCAGAAACCAGAACACCGGGTGGCTGGTGCACATGCACATGCCAGAAACTGGAGGCTCAGGTTCCCGGCATGTGCATGCATGCTGGGGAGCTGCTCTTCCAGTTTCTGGTGCTCCCCCCCCCCCCCAGCGCACTCCCATTTCAGCACTCAGTGACAAAAATGTTCACCAACACTGCTATAGGGGTTTGGACTAGAAGACCTCCAGGATCCTTTTAGTTCTGTTATCTTGTGATTGTCATAGCCTCCAACCCGCAATTGGGGCTCAGCTTAACTTGCAATAAGGAAAGAAAAGCAACATTGCACAATTGCCTTCTTTCAAGATCACTTAACCTGCGCTGGAGATCTAACACCACTGGATCACATCCATTTTCTTGTCAACCACGAAGTACCTGACTTGTACCAACCTTTCAAATGTGAAAATACAGAAAACAAACTGTTCAGACTCTAGAAAGAGAGCAGAGAAGAGCAACAAAGATGATTAGGGGACTGGAAGCTAAAACATATGAAGAACGGTTGCAGGAACTGGGTATGTCTAGTTTAATGAAAAGAAGGACTGGGGGAGACATGATAGCAATGTTCCAATATCTCAGGGGTTGCCACAAAGAAGAGGGGAGTCAAGCTATTCTCCAAAGCACCTGAGGGCAGGACAAGAAGCAATGGGTGGAAACTAATCAAGGAGAGAAGCAACTTAGAACTGAGGAGAAATTTCCTGACAGAACAATTAATCAATGGAACAACTTGCTCCCAGAAGTTCTAAATGCTCCAACACTGGAAGTTTTAAAGAAGATGTTGGATAACCATTTGTCTGAAGTGGTGTAGGGTTTTCTGTCTAAGCAGGGGGTTAGTCTAGAAGACCTCCAAGGTCCCTTCCAACTCTGTTATTCTATTCCTAGATCTGGACAAGGAAGTCTGCCACTTCTGGTGACTTAGTCAAAACTACATATGCTTATTTATGTATTTATTTATTTGATTGTTATCCTTCCCATGTTACTTTATAAGTAACTCAAGGCAGCAAACATACATCATGTGCCTTCCTCCTCCTTTTTTCTCCACCACAACCCCACAACAAGCTAGTAAGCTGAGAAACAACGACTAGCCTAAAGTTACACAACCAGTTTTCACACCTAAGGCAAGAGTACAACTCACATTCTCTTGGTTTGTAGGTCAGAACCTTAGAAATTTCATCAATAAATTTTAAAAAGAACCTCTTTACAGATCAAACAAAGTAAATGCCACCTGGAAATTCTACAGTACATAGGTTCTTTTTAAAATTCTTTTTCCAAAAGAAAAAGGAATAGGACCTTTTCCCTTTATTATTTGCTTGTGGAATTTGGAGTTTAAAATGAATTAACCTGTTACAGTATCCCCACTCCAAACTTTTTAATTTGCCATTGGGCTCTATGCGCAACAGTTCTATTATTGGAATTTTTTTTTTTTTTAAATGTTTCTCCCCCCCCCCCCCTTTTCTGGCTGAGTTCACACAACTTGCAGTTATTGTAGCTAAAATGAGTTTTGGTCCATCAGCTTGTGGAAATCCAGCCACTGTCTTATTATGTAACACAAGCTAGGCCATTCCATCAAACTATAATTCGATTCATTTGGTTTGGTCAGTGTAGTTTATGTGAACACAACTGGGTTTTATTCATTGGGATTAAGGGTATAACAACGTATTACATGATTCCAGCCACTCGGAAATAAAAAATGAGTGGTCCAAATAAATTATATGCTAGTTTTCTTTGTGCCATTTTAATCATACTTTCCTTCCTTCCTTCCTTCCTTCCTTCCTTCCTTCCTTCCTTCCTTCCTTCCTTCCTTTTTCCTTCTCCCTCTTTCCCTCCCTCCCTCCCTTCTTTCATATCTATCTATCTATCTATCTATCTATCTATCTATCTATCTATCTATCTATCTATCTATCTATCTATCTATCTATCTATCTATCTCTTATCTATTTACCTACATGTCTGTCTGTCTGTCTGTCTGTCTGTCTGTCTGTCTGTCTGTCTGTCTGTCTGTCTGTCTGTCTGTCTGTCTGTCTATCTATCTATCTATCTATCTATCTATCTATCTATCTATCTATCTATCTATCTATCTATCTATCTATCTAAAACAGGGATGTCTGTTTTAGAGGATCCTTGAAGCACTGTCCTCAGGATCACCTGTAGTTTCTGTAGTCTGCAATTTTTTTCTGGAAATCCATTCAAACCCCCACACCATTTGAAGGATATTCATCCCAAATTGCATATCTGAAAGTCTGTAGACACAGGGTATGCTATTTATTTATTTAAAGCATTTCTATCTTACTTCCCCTTAAAAGGAGTCTCAAAACACAGAATATCCTCTGCTCTGCTAAAGGCTAAAGAAATAATTTTTCATTCAATATTGTCAGTTCACAAATCCATACATTCTAAGTCCCGTACATGTCTCCGTTGCCATCCTGCAAGGAGATAAATATATTATTTCCCATATTTATCTTTTTTTAAAAAATGCTCAGATTCCCAGCCAGAAATCACTTTAGGAATTGACCTCGTTTGCTCTTTCTTATTTATTTGTTGGTCACAACAGTTCTGTGGGCGGAAATCAGAAGGAAAAACCCTTTTGCTCTTAGTAAGAGCCAATGTGTGAATTTTCTTTTTTCTTTTTTAAAAAATAACTCCTAGTTGCTAATCCTGCCTGTGAGCAAACAATTAGCAGGAAACAAGGGCAAGCTGGGCTGCTGATTTAATTATTTGACAATGATACAGCCGGTAGGGGAGGGAGCATATCTGTGCAGAGGAGAAATGCAGCGACTTATGGGGTCAAAACAGTTTGTAAGCGCCTGCTTCACAAAAGCTGTTGTCCCCCTTGGGGCGGAATGAGATTATTAGGGCTCAATGTCTATCAAACAAAGGAGAAACAAGCCGGTGGCAATTCTTTCTTGCAGCAGGAAGTGCCTTCTTCTTTGCCTCAGCAACCAGGAGGCTGCCAAAGAATTTTTCTGCTGCTTGGCCTTTTGCAGGGCCGCCGGGGGGGCTGTAGTCCGTGCTGCAGCTGGGATAAACCAATCTGCAAATAAAATCCACTTTCTTTCTATCACCCACTCTAGGTAGACAAGGTTTAAAACTAGCGTTCTTAAAAATAGAGATGTAGAGATGAGAAGTCCTCACTAGACTAGACCACAGTGGATGGGCATTATACTTGCCTTTTTAATTTCTTAGCTGGCTGAGAAATTTCATCTCGCTTGATCTTTCTTTATGCAACGCCAAAGGTTGTTCATGTATGTAAGTACAGGGTCCCCCCCCCCCCCCCGCAACCTATTTTCCTACTCTAGCCCTTCTCCAGGGGATTGGAGGCTAAAACATATGAAGAATGGTTGCAGGTATGGGTATGTCTAATTTAATGAAAAGAAGGACATAATAGCAGTATTCCAATATCTCAGGGGCTGCCACAAAGAAGAGGGAGTCAAGCTATTCTCCAAAGCATCTGAGGGCAGGACAAGAAGCAATGGGTGGAAACTAATCAAGGAGAGAAGCAACTTAGAACTAAGGAGAAATTTCCTGACAGTTAGAACAATTAATTAGTGGATCAACTTGCCTCCAGAAGTTGGGAATGTTCCAACACTGGAAGTTTTTAAGAAGATGTTGGATAACCATTTGTCTGAAGTGGTGTAGGATTTGCTGCCTAAGCAGGGGGGTTGGACTAGAAGACCTCCAAGGTTCCTTCCAATTCTGTTATTCTACTCTGCTCTGCTCTGCTCTGCTCTGCTCTATTCTATTCTATTCTATTCTAATTCTGTTCCTATTCTATTCTATTCTATTTCCATTCCATTTTTATTTCTAATTCTAATTCTAATTGTAATTCTCTTCTCCCCTACCCTACCCTACCCTACCCTACCCTACCCTACCCTACCCTACCCTACCCTACTCTACTCTATTCTACTCTACTCTACTCTACTCTACTCTATTCTTGGAATGAACATATAACCAGAGAACAGAAAGGAAGCTTGCCTCCTGAAAGGTCCAAAGCTGCTGGAAGGAATACATTTCCAATTCATTCAGTTTTTAAAAATAATATCTATATTGCCCTCCTCTTCCCCCCCCCCCCCCCAAGTCCTTGACAATTTTTCTGATGGTAAGGGCTTCATTTGTAGCTAGCACTCATGCCATCATAGATTCTTCTTTGAATGAAGCCCCAAATCTGCTGGCAGTGAAATTGTTGGCTTCCTATCTCTAACTGCAGTAGTTCCAACCACTGTTGCTAGGAGGTAAAGGAAGTAGAGAAGAAATGAGAAGGAATGGATGCGATTTGTAAGTTAGCTTGGCCAACTGTTCCAGAGTTCAAGAAACTGTTAAAATATTGTAAGCATTCTTTTTCAAATTAATAAAAACCGTAGCTTATTTTTCCCCCCTTTCAACCCTGAGGGCAGGTCAATCAAGCTGCCACTATGAAGAAGGATGGTCATTCATAGGCATCTGTTATCAGTTACTATCATGTCAAAAGGAAGGTAGGGGCATCATGGTGTCATTTGCAACTAACATGAATATGTCATTACTGCTACATCGTGTCAACTGATGCAAATATGTACCTTTCCTCATTTATGCAATGACAACATTCTATGTTTATTGACTTCTGTGATGCCATTCTGTGTTTATTCTGTGTTTATTGCCTTCCACTGTGGACCTGTATACTGCACGAGTCAAAAAGAGGGCTGTGAAAATATTTACCGACCCCTCACATCCTGGACATAAATTGTTTCACCTTCTACCCTCAAAACGAAGCTATAGAGCACTGCACACCAGAACAACTAGACACAAGGACAGTTTTTCCCTGAATGCCATCACTCTACTTAACAACTAATTCCCACAACACTGTCAAATAATTTACTAAGAATGTATTACTATTATTCTTCTCTTCCTTACTAGTATCCTATCTCTTCCAACTTATGACTATAACCATGTTGCTTGTATCTTTCAATTTGTATTCTTGTTAATTGCTCCCTAATATGATTTGATAGCTTATTAGTAATCTTGACTATCACTAAGTGTTGTATCTTTTTATTCTTGATGAATATATTTTGTTCTCCTTATGTACACTGAGAGCACATGCATCAAAGACAAATTCCTTGTGTGTCCAATCACACTTGGCCAATAAAGAATTCTATTCTATTCTATTCTATTCTATTCTATTCTATTCTATTCTATTCTATTCTATTCTATTCTATTCTATTCTATTCTATGCTATGCTATGCTATTGTAATGGGCCTCCTAATCAGCAGACACCCATTGTGGTCCATTGCCAGACCACCTAGAAAATCAGCTTCAAACCTATGACCAGATAAAAGACAGCATTCTCTATGAAGCAGACTTTTTAGGCAAAGCTTAGCCTTAATGTCTGCAAGCAGCAAGAGGAAAATTGCAGACAGCAGCCCAGTTTATAAGATGTCCTTTCTATTGCCCTCTCTCTCTTTCTCACTCAAGTTGAACCCACAGCATCTTATTCCATTCATTCTCATGCAAATATAGGCAAGCAAGTGCAAAACTGTGTAGAAAAGGGAATCTCTGTGCCAGTTGACATTCCCCAACCTTTGGGGTGACACAACCTCATTCACCAACATCCACAACTACCGTATTTTTCAGAGTATGAAATGCACCTTTCCGCTCCCCCCACCCTAACAGAGGATGAAAATTTGAGTGCATCTTATACACTGAATGTAGCCCTCACCCACCCTTTGGCCTCTACCTCCCAGCAATTTACCTCCTTGCAGCAAACAGGAAAAATGGGGCTTAAGGAGGCTGCAATAGGCTATGCCAATCCCTGCAGCCTGAAAAAGCTAATGTTCAGGAGGCCTGTGCTGAAACTAAAATTGAAAGTGAAACTTGCTGTTTGCTGCACAAGGCAAATTGCTGGGAGCAAGAGGCAGTTTATTTTTTTGTGCTAATCAGGCTGTTTGCCAGAAGGAGGTACCGTATTTTTCAGGGTATAAAATGCACTGGAGTATAAGACGCACCAAGATTTTGAAGAGACAAATTTAAAAAAAATTTTTTGCACTCTGTAGACCTCCCCAAAATGGCTTGTTTGTCATGAAAATGGGCCCATTTTTTTTTTCAAAAAAAGGGACAGAATAGCCTTTAGGAGGCCTGTAGAGTGCTCCTGGGGGGGGGGAGAGTGCAGGGGGGGGGGGCAAAACATACAAAAAATGGGCTGTTTTTGTAAAAGAAAAAGGGCATGCATAGCCTTTAGGAGGCTTCCAGAGTGCTCCTGGGGGCGGGGGCGGGGCAAAATTGAGCAAAAAATGGCCCGTTGTTTGATCATTTCTGCCCTCCCCAGCCCCCAGGAGCACTCTGGAAGCCTCCTAAAGGCTCTGCATGGCCATTTTGGTGGATTGGGATTTTGGGAGGTGAAAAAAATGCTCAATTCAATGTATAAGACGCACCGGCCTCTTTTTGAGGGAAAAGGGTGCATTTTATACTCTGAAAAATATGGTAATAACTATAAATGCCTATAGAACGTTCAAATTATCAGACTTATTTTTTAAAGACTGCTTTATTATTGTTCTAGACAACTTAAAATGAAGAAGCTTTTTAAAATAAATACTTTATCTGAAGAGGCCCAGTGATATTGTATCTTCTTTTAAATAGCAGAGAATAATGTATATGCCCAGAAAGCCACATCAATTTTAACAGCATCTATACAGTATAGCAGGGTTCTCCAACCTTTGCAACTTTAAGTCTGAAGGACTTCAGCTCCCAGAATTCTCCAGCCAGCTTTAAGTCCTTCAGAGTTAAAGTTGGAAAGGTTGGAGAACCCTGCTATACTGTATAGTCTGAAATGTAACACCACAAACAGTGTATATCGTTTCAGTTGGTTGCAAGGAGGCAAATTGTTGGGAAGCAGAGACAGATTTCCCCCCTTGTTTTCCTCCCCAAAAGCTAGGTGCGTCTTAAACTTTGAAGTGTCTTATACTCTGAAAAATATGGTATGCGTCTTAATATGCGTCTTAAACTTTGAAGTGTTTGAAGTGAAAAATATGCGTCTTAAACTTTGAAGTATCTTATACTCTGAAAAATATGGTATTCTCAAAACATATCTTCAGATTGTGTGTGTATATATATATATATATATATATATATATATATATATATATATATATATATATATATATATATATATATATATATATATATATATATATATATATATTATATTTATTTATTTATTTACGTTTGTGCTGATAAATGAATAAACAAGGGAGACTAGTATAGATCTATTTCAAGCTATTTAGCTCTCATTAGCTAGCCATACCCTTACTGGGATTAGAACTTGGCCTATTTACAAATATATAAACAAAACATGTGCTATATGACAAACTAAGAGTCTTAGCCACTGAGCCACTAAGAATTAGGGCAGTAGTATATACCGTATTTTTCAGAGTATAAGACGCACCTTTTTCCTCTAAAAAGAGGCTGAAAATCTGGGTGCGTCTTATACATTGAATACAGCATTTGTTTTGCCTCCTGAAGCCCCTCCCCTTCACCAAAATGGCCATGCATAGCCTTATGGAGGCTTTCAGAGAGCCCCTGGGGGCTGGAGAGGGCAGAAATGAGCCTAAAATTGGCTGTTTTGTCCCCCCCCCAGCAGCACTCTACAAGCCTCCATAAGGCTATGCATGCAATTTATTTGACCAAAAATGGGCCATTTTTGCAAAAAATGGGCCATTTCTTGCTCGTTTTTGCCCCCCACCCCACCCGCAGGAACACTCTGCAAGCTGCCCCCCAAGGCTATTCATGCCTTTTATGTGAAAAAAAATGGGCCCGTTTTCGTGAAAAACGGGCTGTTTTGGGGAGGTTTGCAGAGTGCAAAAACTTTTTTTCTTTTCGGAAAGCTGTTTAGTTAGAATGGTTGATAGGAATTATATTGGTCAAGTGCTATGCCAGCAGAAACAAAGTTTTAAGTGCTACAGCGATTTCCTTCCCCAGCACATGGGTAAATACACCTGGAAACATCACCCTACCTACCTACTTTCTCTCTCTCTCTCTCTCTACCTATCTACTGTATTTATCTCTCTATTTCTCTCTATCTATCCCTCTCCCTACCAACCTACCTACTCTCTCTCCCTACCTATCTACTGTATTTCTCTCTATCTCTCTCTATTTTTCCTCTCTCTCTCTCTCTTTACCTACCTACCTAACTACACACACACTCTCTCTCCCCCTACCTACCTACTGTATTTTTCTCTCTTTCTCTCCCTCTCTATTCCTCTATCTACTTACCTACTTTAAAAAAAAAGTGCCTCTTCAAAACCTGGGTGCGTCTTAAACATTTGTATGAGAAGGTTAATCTGGAGCCACTAAAGACCCACAAAAATAAAAAAAATCAAGAGTCCAAATATATAACATATGTATGTGTGTGTGTGTATCACTATTCCTATGTTGTATGTTTGATAGCTGCAAAGAAAAAAGAACATCTTCTTTTGTTGCCCTGCATAGGAGATCCGAGCTGGAAAGCAGGTTAGTGGGGTGGGGAGGGAATGGGATATTTTAGTATCCTTCCCCTGCCATACCCACAAAGCACGCCCACAAAACCACACCATGCCCACAAAGCCACGCCCACAGAACCAGTAGTAAAAACTTTTGAATCCCACCACTGAATTAATCCATCTTCACATTCAAACAGAGATTTCCACAGGGTAGAGCTGAAAAGACAAAATGGCAGCCAGAATGCAATCAGTTATGTGAAGCATGTGTAATACACTTAAAAAAAACAAAAAACGATGGAGATTCAATCACACAATGTAGCCCCTATCTTGATTATTTTTTTTTGCCAAATGCTGCAGGGATCCACATCCAAATAAAACTAAGTATCAGCAGAAATATAATAAAATTATCTATTCCAGATCCTAATCCTGTCTTTTGAAAATCGTCCCTGTTTATCTCACCTTTAAAATAGCTTACATCATTGTACTTTTGTTTCTTAAAATTAACTTTTTTTAAAGAAATCTTGATTTGTTTCTTTTAAGATATTATTGACTTTATTTTATTATTTATTTAAGATCTACTTTCTCTTACATGCTTCTTGTTGGAAGAAGAGTGCTATAGAAATAAAATTAATTAGCTAATATATAATCAGTTCTTAGGCATTTAGGAAACATAAAAGCATTTATGTTTTTTGAAAAAAAATATAAACATAAAAACAACACGATACACATAAGCATTACTAGAGAATAATAATTTATATGTGGACCTAAACCTCCACATTTACCAGTATGCTTGCATACATAATAACACAATGTTAAAGATGGAATTGATTTAAATTAAAATTTACATTCAAAATATTACTATGATTTCATTGAATTTTGCAAATCCAAAATACTTTTTACAGTCTCAAATATGGAAAATCTTCAATTTAACAGAATAATTGGGTGGGAAGGATCTTGCACAACTGACATGAATATATCATTATATAAATTCTAGAGAGTTGTCTAGATAACTTCAGGCATCATAAACTTGCCTATAATTTGGGAGAAATGACCAAATGGACATCTTGCCTGTTGCATTCAAATATTTTTGTGGTTTTACTGGATAACTATACTGAAGTTGCTATGCACACTAAAACTTTGGATAAGGCTTCAGATTTCTTTAAATAAAAAAAAATAACAAGAAAATTTTACAATACCAATTTTTTAAACACAGATTACAGAAGAGTTGGAAGGGACCTTGGAGGTTTTCAGATCCAACCCCCTGCTCAAGCAGGTCACCCTATGCCAGAGGTGTCAAACTCACGTCATCACAGCGTTGTCACATGATGTATCACAACTTTCCCCATTCATTAAATTGGGCATGGGCATGGCCAGAGTGTGATGCATGTGGCCTAGAGGCCACAAGTTTAACAGCCTCGCCCTCTGCCATCCTGGACAAATGGCTATCCAATCTCTTTTTAAAACCTCCATTGATGGAGCACCCACAACTTCTGAAGGCAAGCCAATCCACTGATTAATTGTTCTCACTGTCCGCCCCCCCCCCCGAGACTATTGGTTAAGACAGGGGTTAGCAACCTTAAACACTCAAAGAGCTACAAAGATCCTAACCGGAAGCCCCCCATCAGTGGCGTAGCGTGGGTTGTCAGCACCCGGGGCAAGGCAAGTAATTTGCGCCCCCTAACCCCTGGATTTTAGCACTTGAGTCTCTTCCACTCCATCGCCCGCCGCAGGGCCCCCGCCCGCCGCCGCCCCCTCCTCGGCAGCGGCTGTGGCACCCGGCGGCGAGGCAACCCCTTCGCTCATCCTTCTCGGTGCCTTTCTAGCCCTCCCCCGGGGGAAGCAGCGGCATCGAGGACGGGGAGGGCGCAGCATGCGGAGCGGCGGGGAAGCGAGAAACGGGAAGGGGGGAGAGGAGGGGTGCAGGAAGATCCGACGGCAGCGGGGTAGGGGAGGCAGCCGCAGCCGGCAGCTGGCCTCCCTTCGATCCGGAGAGCGGGACGCCTCTCCCGCCCTGTCAGCTACATCTCAGCGCATTCACAAGACCGCTGCTGAATCAGCTGGAACGCGCGAGCTCTCCCCACCTTCCGCCCACCGAGCTCTCTTCCTTTTCCCTGCGATTTCCCGCCCCCTCCCGGTTTCCTGGATTCCGGATCCCCCCTCCCCCGCCCGAGAAATAATACTAATAAAAATATGAAAAATCCCCTAAGATCCTTTCCCCAAGGAAGAAGACGGGGCGACGGGGAGAAAACGCCTCCTCTTGCAGCCGCTCTTGCTTCGGGCGACGCTTCTCCGGTCCCTGCGGTGGTGGCCACATTCCCCGGCTGCCGCTGTTCCTGCCTTACTCGATCCCCTTTCCCGAAGCGACGGGGAGCTGCGAGTGCGAGCGCGCCCCCCCAGATGTTGCGCCCGGTGCGGCCCGCACCCCCTGCACCCCCCACGCTACGCCACTGCCCCCCATTCAATTCTGGAGCCGAGCAAATGTCTGGTTCTCCCATCATAGAGTCTCCTCCGAACACAGCATTTTTTTCCTCTACCTGTCCTAACCGAAAGCCCTATCAATTGTGGAGCTGACTGGAAAACCTGCCCCTTGCCATAGAGTCTCCTCCTGGCACACTGTGCTTTCCCTCCACCAACTGGAAGCTCCTCTTAAAATAGTGGCGCTGGCTGGTGACAGAGAGCCACAGCAGGGGGATGAAAGAACCACATGCAGCTCCACAGCCACAGGTTGCTGGGTTAAGAGATTATCTGATAAAAAGTTGGCAATTACACTTTTCCTTTCTTCAGAATTAGTGTCATTATATACAGAAACCATATCAGTGTAGAAACTTGTTTTAAACTATCAGTAACATTCATTTGCAAGTAACTAATACAAAAGCGCTTTCTTTAAACCCTGATTACGAATGGTGTAAACTGCTTACAGCTCTAGTAACATTGAAAAGAATGGGCATGGATGAGTAGCTTTACTGTTAAAAGAAATCCCTTCTTTTTCTCTTTCCTTTTTGCATATAGTAAATAAATTCTGCTATTCGAAAAAAGAGGAAATCAAGCAGGATCTGATAAAGAGTTTCAGTTTATTGGTTTTTTATACCGCCCTACTCCCGAAGGACTCAGGGCAGTGTACAGCCAAAATAAAAACAGATATATAAATATATAAAAACAAATATATAAAAGTTATGTATTTTAAAAGCTTTTAAAAGATATATTGGCCATGGAAAAAACCCAAACTAACCCTGAATTAAAATAATAGAAATTTAAATTTAAAAGTTTAAATTTAAAAATTTTTAAATCATGCTTTATGCCAGCCAGGCTTGTTGAAAGAGAAATATAGTTCTTAATTCCACCAGTTGCCCAGTGAATTTATTTATTTATTTATTATTCACATTTGTAACCTGCACCCATCTCATCACAAGGGACTCGGGGCGGCGAACAGAGAATTAAGATAAATATACATAAATATAAAATATTACTAAATAATAACTAAATTAAATCAATACCCTGCTTAAAATAAATTTAAATTTAAAACCCATAAATTAAATTAAATTAAAACAGTGGGTGCGGAGTAGCTCATGCTAGGCCGGCCAGATGAAAATAGTAAGTTTTTAAGTGCCGGCGGAACAAGCGGAGGTCTGAGATGGTACGGAGATCGGGAGGTAGGCCGTTCTAGAGGGTAGGGCCCACCACAGAGAAGGCCCTTCCCCTGGGAGCTGCCAACCGGCATTGCCCGGTTGACGGCACCCGGAGAAGACCCTCTCCCTAGAATCGCAATTTCTTGGGCAAAATAAAAACATAATGCATCAATACCTACTTCTCTTTTTTAATAGTCCTGAACCAGTGGTGAAATTCAAATTATTTTACTGTGGGCGTGGCTTGGGCGTGGCAGGGAAAGGATATTGTAAAATCTCCATTTCCACCCCACTCCTGGGAGAAGGATATTGCAAAATCTCCATTCCCACTCCACTCTGGGGCCAATCAGAGATGTTAATTGCCGGTTCTCCAAACTATTCAAAATTTCCGCTACCAATTCTCCAGAACCTGTCAGAACCTGCTGAATTTCACCCCTGTCCTGAACACTATATTTCCCTAAAGGAAGAGGATCAGAATTTAAGACAATTCTTCTCCACTTATTTAAGGATTAAATGCAAACACATTATCAGTCTCCCTTCAGCAAACCTAATGTAATTCTTCAGTTTTAGAGGTAAATTATTTGAGGAAAAGCTTCTCCTCTGTTACATGTTTATCTATTTAGATTAAAATCATGAAACTTAAAAAATTCCATCCAAACCGTCAAAATTAAAGATGCATTGAGCCACTGAGCATCTCTGAGCCATATGAGGCAATCATCGGGTTGCTGTCAGAAAAGTGGGTTAGAAATCTAACAGATACTGTATGTGAGTAAAATGACCAGATATTCACTAAAAGTTTTTCCAAACCACTCTATTTCCAGAAAGCAGAAGCAACCAGATTTCTAGTGTCTGTTATATTCGGTTATTCATCTGCTTCTTGATACCCAAATCCAAGGCAGCAATTAGCAATGTCCTTGAATGCAGCCTATGCAGGGGTGGGCTGCTACAGGTTCGCCTGGGTTCGGGAGAACCCGTAGCTAATGTTATGGCTGGTTCAGAGAACCTCCAAATCTAACCCCTGGCTGGCCTCTCCCATCCCTCCCCTCCCAGGAGTCTCCACACAGCCCATTTTGGATGTGAGATAAGTGCGCAGAGACTCGGGGAAGGGGAAAAACGGGCCTACCAGAAGTCCTGGAAGGCTGGAAATGGGGCCATTTATGGCCTCCGGAGGGCCTCCAGAGCATGGGGGAAGCAGTTTTCACCCTCCCAGCGGTCTGAGGAAAGCCTCCAGAGCCTGAGGAAGGCAAAAATGCCCCCTGCTGCTGCTATAGTGCAGGAGGCCAACTAGGCCATGCCCACTATGGCCACGCCCACCCAGCAACCAGGCAGACAACTTGTTGCTGAGATTTTTGAAGCCCACCCCCGAGCCTATGTTAAAGAAGTTACCAGATGAGGGAGAACAAACTGAAATTGCATCCCAAAAAGGCACGGAAAACTTAACGAAGGCACAGAAACATGGGTGTTCTACCACAAAGCGGTGTCATGATGCAAAGCTGATTTTGTACATACATTTATGTCCTGCTGCATGTTTTCTCACTGCACTATTTCTTTCCCTCTGTGGAAGGCTAATAAAGTGGCATTTCTGTGAAAGAGTGAAGTTGGATTGGGCTTTGATTCTCCATTGAATTTGACAGTGGGAGCTCTAGCACAATTATTTTATTTTTTTTATTTTATTTTATTAAATTTATACCCCGCCCTTCTCCAAACGGACCCAGGGCGGCACACAGGAATATTAAAATACATACAAAAGCACATAAAAAAATTAAAAAACTTATTTGATAAAGATTCTGCGCTAAAACCAAATTAGGTTTAGGGCACCTGCTTGCATCCTTTTATGAGGGTGGCAGATAATCCAGGCCTTGTGTACATCCTGTCATGATTAGTACAGTGCTCTATGCATGGGCTATCCCCAAGGCACGTCTGAAAATTGCACCTGGTCCAAGGGGTAGGGATTACATGGTGGCTGCATTGCCAGATCTTTATAGGATCTGGTGTGAAAGTTGCTGGCAAGCAGGTGATTGGCCTGTAGTTGTCTGGTGCTGCCCCTTTGGTTGGTTCTTTCATTATTATGATTATTGTTATGGTTCATGACAGTCAGCCAGATATGTAGACTATATTTGGCATTTTTATCCCTCTATCACAAGGGTGTCAAACTCAAGGCCTGTGGACTGGATCCAGCTCAGAGGGTGTTTAAATCTGGCCCACAAGGCCATCCTGGAAACTGTAAAGGACTGGCCCATGGTGCCTCTGCCAGTGAAAACAGAGCTCGTGAGGGCCACATGTGGCCCTCCTGAGCTTCCTTTTCCCTGGCAGAGGGTTGTAGAAGGCCGTCGTAGCTAAAAATGGGGCTTGGGAGCCTGTTTTCACTGGCAGAGCATTCAGGTCACCACAGGCACCCCTAACATGAGTGATGTCAAGCTGTCCATAATCACCCTGGCCATGACCACCCCGGCCCCCTAAGGTCAAACACAACCATGATGCGGCCCTCAATGAAATCGCATTTGACACCCCTGCTCTATTGAGTCCTTTCCAAGAACACGGAATAGGGAGATATTGTTGTTTGATGGTGTTATCTATTTGTCTATCTATTTATTTGATTTTTATCCCACCTTTATTACTTTATAAGCAACTCAAGGTGGCAAGCATGCATAATACTTCTTCTTCTTCCTGTTCCCTCCCACCCCTTCAATGATAACCGTGTAACTTGGGCTGAAGTGAGAGACAATTACAAAGTCTCCCAAATGAATTTTTCTATTCTTAAGGAAATGCTAGAATTCACATTTCTTCCTTTTTAGGCCAACATTTGAACAACCACACTGAACCCCCATACCTGAATCACTACACCACACTGGTCTCCATCATATGTCATGGTCTGAGATGTGTTTCACATACTGTTACCACCGGTTCGCTCAGCAGCGGAAATGTGAGGGTGCACATGCCATCCGCGCATGCATGTGGCATCACAAAACACAGTAATTCACTCTCACTCACATGCCATCCATGCATGTGTAAGACATCAAACAACACGGCAATTCTCTCGCACACACCATCCATGCATGCGTACAGCATAAAAACACAATGATAGGTCGCCACTACAGGTTCACCCGAACCGGTCTGAACTGGCTGAATACCACCTCTGGTCATGGTGCAAGGCTCTTAAAGGGAACAGTTTGATTTGAAACCAGTGGTAACTGTTATAATTGGTATGACCAGCTTACTGTAGTAAATATTAGGCTGTAAATGTGGAGTCCACTGCCACTTACATATACTATGTGTTTCTGTTCTCCTTCCTATCACTACTCTCTGGAAAAATATATGGTATATACTCATAAATATATTCCTGACTTTCCCCTCCTTTTTTATGTACCTTGGAGTCAATGTTGGTAACAGACTGGTCGAAGTCCTCCAGTGGTTTGCCATTGCCTTGTTCCTAGGGCTGAGGGACTGTGACTGGCCCAAGACCATCTAGCTGGCTTTGTGCTAAAGTGGGACTGGAACTCCCTGTCTCCTGATTGTTTTCACCACAATACCACACTGGCTCTTGAAACATTTATTGGTGAGGAAGAAATATATACTGGTGCCCAACATAGACTTTTGCAGAACAAAATTCCACATTATTGTTGCTGGTAAAATCTTCATTTTACTATTCTGTGGTCTCAGGACACTGACCTGGCTAGAGAGGTTGTGTGAATGTCCCTTTGGCCTTTGGTTCAAAGTCCTTATCTACAAAAACAGTTGCCATTCTTTTCTGGATTCCTTCTTCTGATCCTTTCCAATTTCCAGTGTTCTTTTACTTATTCATTTTTTGTAGGCTGAATCCATTCATGGATGTGCTAAGTACAAATGTGGGAATACAGTTCTAATCACATTTCTCTAGCTATTCCACATGGTTTCTCAGCTTCTTAACTGAAGAATTCTAGAAACAACAAACACTGTTTGGGAGAAAGTGGAGCCAGAGAACTAAAATTAGCCCACGAGGGAAAGAGATTTGAAAGCAGCACTAAGAAATACTGGGAAATAGTAAGCAAGGCGGTGAAAGCTTCTCATTGTAAGAGAAATTTTTATTTTTTAACAGATGCTAAGGCAGATGGCACAGAATTAACAAAAATGGGAGAGGAAAAAAGTAGAGGAACATTACTGGCTCCAGAGAGAGTGGACATTAAAAAAATAAAGAATAAGGGAACGAAAACAAGTTTAAGTACCCTCTCCAGAGAAGTGGGGGAGCACCGAGAGGCCAAGCAGGGACAAAGCAGTGAGATAATAATAAGCAAAGGCGTGAAATTGCTAAAGCAAAATTTGTGGGACTCGGGAGGGGGCATAAAGGCCTCACTCAGAAATTACGGATATGACTTTTTCGGTTTTTATCATTAATAATCATCAAGACGGGGAAAAGGAGACAGAGGAGAAAGCCGAATGCATTTAGGGTCTAGACCGAGATTAAAATGAGGAGAAAGGTAGCAACAGAAAAATGGGGAGGGGGATAAATGCACGCAAAGGGGGAGGGATGTAAAGGAAGAAATGATTTTTTTTTAGCAAGAACAAAAAGGAAATTACATAAGAAATAAAGAAAATAGTTCCACTAAGGACCTGACAAGCATTTAAAAAACACAATGGGACCACCTAGCAGATATGCATCAAACCAATGCAGGAAAGGAAAGTGTGAAGAGGTGGGGAAATGAATCAGGTTGCGATCAAGTAACAGAGATGTTGGAGAGGCGGGCAGACAAAGGAGGATGGCTATCATCTCTGAAATTGATGGAGGATACATCAGCTTAAGCTCTTTAAACAGAAGTATTATAGATGGGTTAGTCACAGGTGGAGTTAAGGCCTGCAGAGGGAGATTAGCCCAAATTGAGTGGCTTTTAATTTCTTTCTAATGAGAGGCTGTGGCTGGGGAGTCAAACAAATGTCCAATTCAGCTAGTCCTGAAGGCAGCTTGAATGCAAAAGCTAGTGACTTTCCACAGGTACAACACCAAATAATACATGAGCTGGCCCCAATAAGCACCAGTACTGGGGAGAGTCATGTGCTGGGAGATCTCTTCAAGCCCAGTGGGGTATATTTGAAATAAGTATCAGTTCGGCCATGGAGGTTGTCAAAGAAGGATGGATGGATGGATTGGCAGGTACACACATACTCTATTTAGCAATTAACCTGAATTGGAATGATTTCTCTTTCAACTTTTGTCACTGCTCTTCCCAAATGCAAAAGTGCTTAAAGTAGCCAACAAAAGCTTAACTAGAAGTAAAAAAAAATATATCTAAGATCTAAGCACCAGATTATATCTATGTGAATTTGAGTTGTCAAGGATAGTCACAATGTGAATGCAGATTAAATATATTTCCTAATCTGTTACTGAATTCTTCTGAGGATAGAGGTTGCGTCTTCAGGCAGAGAGTGCGAAAAATGTATTCTTAAAAAACGTGTCTGCACTTTCAGTATATTTGAAATGAACAAAATCTGTTCTATACAAGTAAAATAAAAATTACAGCTATTCAGGTTCGTCTTGGACCTATGTTATTTTTTTTTTAAGGATAATTTCATGTTCTTGGGTTTCTGCATTCTATAAACTTCTCTGCAAAAGCCAATCTACACCTTCAGCTCTAAGATAAACTTTCATGCAGAGGTTAAGACAAGGCGTTGCTTCCAGCTTGCTGCTCCGATGGGGGGAGGGTTGGGTGGGAGTGGGAAGGGCCCCTTCATTTCCTTTTAATACTTCATCCTCTCTTGCCTCTCCCAAGCGAAGCACTGTTATAATTCTTCATGGTAATGATTTCAATCGGGCCAGATTCCCATGGGTTGCCAGCTGAGACTGTTCCCTTAAGAGTGACGCCTCTTTCAGAGCCCATTCATGTTCATTTATAAAGGTTTGATTGGGCTTGTTGTCTGGTGAGGAAACTCATCCCTCTACTCCTCCCATTTGCCTGCCCCTCCTCACCAACTCAAGGCTGATTTATAAGGGCACAAGCTGCTCGCAAGAATTAAAATCAAATGAAGTATGGCAGAGAAAAACAGGGGCACCAAAGGAGGCTTGTAGAGTTCAGACTATCGATGATTGAGGATCTCTTAGGCCTCATCTCTGGGAGAGAATCTCCTCCCCAGCTTTTCTCCTCCAAATTATTTATCTCCACTTGGTTGGAATCATTGATGAATGCATTGCCTTCTTGTGCCCCAGTCCAGGAAAACTGCAAAGCCATAGAGATGGAAAACAACAAAAACTATCACATACACAAACGTACTGGTAAATATCCTGGCTAATCCTGTGTTGCATTATAATAACAGAGTAACAGAGTTGGAAGGGACCTTGTAGGCCATCTATTCCAACCCCCTGACCAAGCAAGAGACCATATGGAACTTTGTGGTACCTCATTGCTTACTTCCCTCCATGTAGATGTAGTACCATTAAGGACTACTCATTGAGGATGGCTTGTCAGTCAGTTACAAATCCATCTGATGGTGATACTATCTATTCCACTTTTTCTAGATTACCAAGAAATAGGTTTTGGTCTACCTTGTCAAATGCCATGCTGAAGTCTAAGTATACTATGTCCACAACATTTCGCTGGTCTACTAATTTAGTCACTATGTCAACGAATGAAATAAGACTGGTTTGGCATTATCTGTTTTTAACAAACCCATGCTGACTGCTGGTTATTACTTTACTCATTTCTAGATGTTCAAAGATCTATTCTTTATTATCTTTTCCAGTATCTTCCCTTGTATTGATATTAAGCTGATTGGTCTGTAGTTTCCTGGGTCTGGTTTCTCCCCCCCCCCCCTTTTCCCAATTCTTTGGTAGTTTCCCGGTGCTCCAGGATTTTTGAAAGATATGGTACAGTGGTTCTGAGATGACATCTGCCAACTCCTTTAGAACTCTGGGATGTAATCTGTCAGGTCGCGGTGATTTATATTGATCAAGATCAGACAGGTGTTCATCTTACCATTTACATATAGTGCAACTCTTCCTCCTCTTTTACAGGGCCTGGTGTTTTTTTTAACAATTTGTATCCTTCTATCAATACGTTCCAGTAGAGGGTTTAATCCCACAAGTTTCAGGGATTCCAACTATATCATATCTACAGTATGTCATGTATTAATAATTCAAGTTCACACTATTTGTTCCCAAAATTTTATGCATTTGTATATAGGCACTTGAGATTTTTATGTTTGACTCTGGGTATGCTTCCTATGTCTCCTATTTGGTTTTTGGGTTTATCTTCCTTCTCATCCCTCCTTACCTCATTATTTGAATTGTTTTCTAGGGGCTTTTGCTTGGAATTGGGACCTGGAAATACTAATGATTGGTCACCCCCCCCCCCTCAATTTTAGTTTAAAGTCCTCCTGATAAGTTGAGCCAGTCATTTCCCAAAAACATACTTCCCAGTAGGATGCTGCCCATCTCTTGCCAAAAGTCCATCATGAAGGTAGTGCAGACCACGGTCCAAGAATCCACCCTAATCATCTTTGTTGTTCTTCTTTGGACTCTTTCTAAACTCTCAATAACTTTTTTATATTGTGGTGACTAAAACTGGATATAGTATTCCAAATGTGGCCTTCATAAGGCATTATAACGTGGCACTAATCACATGATCTTGATTCTATCCCTCTGTTAATGCAGCGTTGGACTGCATTGGCTTGTTTTGGTGGCTGCAGTATACTGCTGGCTCACATTTAAATGATTGCCCACAAGCACTCCAAGATACCACAACCATTTGGAAAAAATAATTCAAAAGGAGATTATAAAATTACAATGGAACAATTGACCAAAGGAGTCATACTTCCAGTCTTTGTCAGGTCTGCAGCCATCTTTTCTGTTGCATCTTTGGTCTGCCACACTTTCTATTATTCTACTATACATTTTCTCATGTGGGAAAATGGGAGGGGGGATTGTACGGAGTTACATATTATGTAGCCATAATAAAATTCTTTCTAGAAAGCCAAGGTCATCCTTTGAACCTCTGTACCTGACCGGAACTGGATGGGTGGAACTGCCAGCATAGCAGTGGGAGATAGGACCATGTGATGGACTTGTGGGTGTGAGGGCAGGATCTTGAACTTTCAGCTGGGGGGGGGGGACTGGGAAGCTTTCAGATTTGGGTTTTCCCAGATGTGCCAACATGGTTCTCTTAATAAATTTGATCTTTGAGCAATACTTTGCCTTGGACTCTGATTTAATTTTGGATGCTCTTTGGAACTATGACAGTCTTACTATTCAGATGGTTTAAAAATATTCTGATGAGTTTAAAGTGCACATAAGTTAAGGATTCCTTAACCACGTGTTCAGTCCTGCTGAACAATAGTTGAAGAATTTGTAATATAACTCAGTGAACATAGCAATATGTTTAATATACTGTATAAATTTTGAAAATTCCTCATTGCCCCTGAAGATCTATACCAAGGACAAAGACAACACTAGAGACACTATTGGAGCTTATGAACCAGGGGTGGGATTCAGCCAGTTTGGACCGGTTCAGGTGAACCGGATGCTAATTTTACATCTGGTGTGCTGAATCAGTAGTTGAAAGGACTGGCTGGCCCCACCCACACTGCTCTGCCCTTTCCAGGAGTCTCCAAGCAGCCCGTTTTGGATGCCAGGTAAGTGCAGGGTCTGCACAGAGGCTCTGGGAGGGCAAAAAATAGGCCTCCTGGAACATCTGGAAATCCATAAATGAGCCCAGGCGAGGCCGTTTTCAACCTCCCAGATGCTCAAAGTAAGTCTCTGGAGCCTGGTGAAGGTGAAAATGCCCCCCCTGTGGTTGAGGAGGCCGAGTAGGCTACACCTACCATGGCCATGCCAACCCAACTGCCGGGCAGAGAACTGGTTGCTAAAAGTTTTCAATCCCACCTCTATTATGAACTAAAAGCTTTCTCAGCAGGATGAACTCAGCAGGGTGCTCTAGGAAAAGATATCCACTCTGTCTCTCAAAATGCTTTTTGCTGCAATGAGCATCATTCCAAAACTTCCTGAAACAGCCACAAGCTGAAGTTAATAAAATACTCTCTCTAATCTGCAAAGGCATCAAAGAAGTTTCTCAGTCTTGCAAGGCTCTCAGTGAAGGGAGTCTACTGTCCCTTGAAAAATAATTAATGTAGTTAATGATAAGAGTAATAAAGCAAAACCGAAACATGATAAATGTAAAGAAATTATATTGTTTTAAAAAAAACACTAGTGAAAAGCGAATGTGTCAGGTTAAGACATTTGTTTCCTTGTACTTGCTTATGATATTTTGATTCAGTTTTTGGGGAATCTATCATCTTGAGTGGGAGAAGTGGCTGATTAGTAGTGGAAGTTGCTGTGTGGATTATGGTAAATTACAGTGACAATTCTAGCAATAGCAATAGCACTTAGACTTATATACCACTTTACAGTGCTTTCCAGCCCTCTGTAAGTGGTTTACAGAGTCAGCCTCTTGCCCCCAACAATCTGGGTCCTCATTTTACCCACCTCAGAAGGATGGAAGGCTGAGTCAACCTTGAGCCTGGTGAGATTTGAACTGCCAAATTGCAGGCAACCAGCAGAAGTAGCCTGCAGTACCGCACTCTAACCACTGCGCCACTGAGTCTCAGTTACGCTTTGTATCTGAACAGTATGATATTCTGGGTTAATAATTTCTTTCTTCATAAGGTAGCATGCCAAGCCTTCAGAGATCATTTCAGTCTGAGACCAGTCATGTGGCAACTTACGTTGCTTATGACCATGTTGCCTGCTACTGACCAGCCTCTTCTGGGCAGAGGCCCAAACTGCAGCTGGGTAGGACTAGGTCACAGATTGCTGTCCAGGTCTGCTGTTGGGGGTGGTTTATAATCCTTTAAATAGAGTAGAGGGTGAGCCAGGATAGTTGAAGGCCTTTTGCCATAGTGAAAATTCTCTTCTGTGGTAGACCACATGGTTTGATCATCCTAGTAGCTGACAGTCTCCATTTCTTTCCTTCCTCATTCATTTTTTCTGATGTCTATCTCCACAGGCAGAATTATATAAATTGTTTCATCAAAAGACATTCATGCTGCATTTATTCTTCTCCTTATGGGCACAAGATAAAAAGAAAAGTTGATTTCATTCTCAACCTTTCAGAACATTCATCCCCCAGAACTTCCTACTCTCTCTGTCTCTGTCTCTCTCTCCCTCTCCCTCTCTCCCTCTCTCCCTCCCTCCTTCCCTCTCTCTTACACACACACACCAGACTATGACAAAGGTTTGAAGCTAGTTTTGCATAACTAAATTAATACTACCATAAATCATAGTTGATAACTCCTGGAATATTATGCATTCCTGAAGGCATTGTTATGATGGCAGGGAAAATAAAAGAAAATGGCATTTACACTATAATATAAAGGATTGCCTACATTAAATAAATAATTTACATAATTATATGCATGCTGGTTGATTCCCAAGACATTTTTTATATACTTACCCATGGTTAACTAAACTATGGTTTACTGAAATAACCATTTTTTTAAAGATTGTGTGACACACTGAACCATAAGTTAATAATACCCTGGTTCCCTGAAAATAAGACCTCCCTGGATAATAAGCCCAATCAGGCTTTTGAGTGCATGCGCTAAAATAAGCCCTCCCCCGAAAATAAGCCCAAAGATATTGCAATACAGCAGCAGCAGTGAGGTGACCATGCTTACCACCTCCTGCACCTCAAAAATAATAAGACCTCCCTGAAAATAAGTCCAAGTGCTTATTTTGGGGGTCAAAAGACCCTGTCTTATTTTTGGGGAAACACAATAAAAACTAGCTTAATGTATGACTGTGGCTCAACATGTTGATATTTGGTATACAAATTCCTTCAGTTGTTTTAAGGAATGACCTACATGCTGAAAATATAGCAAGATTCTGTGATCTTATTATTATTTTTATTTATTCATTTTTTTACAATATCTTGATTATATTATAAATTGTAGGGCTTTGTTTGAGTGACAGTATGCAAATGGAAAAGTTTGAGAAGATGTGAGAAGAACACTAGGCAAGGACTGACCAAGCCTTGTTAAAAGATCTAAATGTAAATAGTATCCATAGTACTTCAGAGCCATCACACAGAGGAAAACTCTAAAGAAGTTGGGAAGCCTTGAAAATGTGTCATCTAGTGAGAGGCACAACCTGATATCAGTCCTGCCCATTATTAAACCCAGAGACAACTGGACCTTTCCTAAATAGATATAATTCTTTATTGGCCAAGTGTGATTGGACACACAAGAAATTTGTCTTTGGTGCATATGCTCTCAGTGTACATAAAAGAAAAGAAACATTTGTCACAACTCATAAGGTTCAACATAATGATAGTACAATAGGGTACAATAAGCAATCAAATCATACTAGGAAACAATCAATATAAATTGTAAGGATACAAGCAACAAAGTTATAGTCATAGTCATATAGGTGGGAGTAAATGGGTGATAGGAATGATGAGATGATGATGATAAAAACAATGAGAACAATGAGAAAATGATCTCTATTATGTATCTGAATGGTCATCTATTTGGCAACTTCAAATTTCAATCAATAAATGCTCTGTCTTACATATTGATAAATGTAATCAGAATGTCAAGTATAAGCTAGATGGTATTGATCTAGCACACCTTGTTAAGGACCTAGGTATACCTATTTCTGATTATCTACTGTATGCTCCAAAGTTCACTGTAACAACACTGCCAAAAAAGCATTAAGAGTTTTTAACTTAATTCTATGAAGTTTCCTTTCTGGAAACATTGTGTTGCTTACTAGAGCTTATAAAACTTTTGCTAGACTAATCTTAGAGTACCGTTCAACTGTTTGGAATCCCCACCATATTTCTGACATCAGTACAATCAAACAGGTTCAGAGGTACGTTATGAGAAAGGTTTTGCACTCTTCTGTACATAATGGATTTCCCTACGCTACTAGGCTTGAAATTCTTGGTTTGGATAACTTGGAGCTGGGTTGCTTGCAGTCAGACTTAGGTACTGCATACAAAATTGTACGTAGTAATGTTTTGCCTGTAAATGACTTTTTTTGTTTTAATTGCTTTAATACGCAAGCTAACAGCCGCTTTACACTCAATGTTGACTGTAAAAAAATAAGATTTCTGTAATAGAGATGTCACAGTCTGGAATGCTCTACCTGATTCAGTTGTCTCAGCTACACATTTTCACAGTTTTAGTTGCAAATTGACTTCTGTGGACCTAACTTCATACTTAAGAGGTCCATAGAGGGGGCGTGCATAAGTGTGTTAAGCGTGCCTATCATACCTGTCATTGTATTTTTATATTATTCCTGTTTTCGTTTCTGTTTGACAAATTATAATGAATGAATGAAGAGAAGCCCATGCAGAAAGAGTTGGTAGAATCTGAAGACTGATTTCACTATAAGTAGGATTCACAGTTGATAGACAGCAATCACTGGGATTCTTCTATAATAGCTTGTTAATTTGGTTTATAAAAACTCTTAACTCCAAAGACGCTGTGCAAGATGCGGGGATGTGGTAATGAAATATCTTGCTCTTAAAGTATGCTCCTAGGATGAAGGCAGCATGGAAAAAGACTGCAAATGGCTTACCAGTTTGACTAGGATGTAGTATTTTAAAGTCCTTTGATTTATATTTGTGCCACTGATCTTCTTTGATTTTTATCAGTGTATAATTTTGTTCCATCTACCCCAGATTTTTTACTACTATGCATTCAAATGGATAATGAAATACAACCATGAAGACCCTGTAGAAGGCAAAGACAATCTGACCCTATCTGTTCAAAACTACCAATTGGTTTTGTACTATTCTTCAGCTTTATTCCCAAACTCATGCTTTATTACTTTACTTTATTGATTCATCAGTTGGCCATATTGAAGGATGAGAATCAGCCTCAGTAAGGTACAAATAAAATGACATAAAGCAAGATCCAGTGAGATGTGATGGAATGGACTACAGTGAAATTAAATAAACTAAATTATAATGAATAAAATAAAGATAAAAAGTAAGATAAAAGTATGAGAAATATGATGCAAAAATATATAACGAATCTTAATTTTTTTTTAAAAACCTATATGTTTAGCTGAATTCATCACCACTGCATACAAGCCCAATATTTTCTGTAAATCCTGTTCTATTGAACAGCTTGGCCTATAAACTTAACAGTTCTAGTGACTACCTGTATTTTGTGCCCTGAAGGACATAAGATCATCTTTTGTTAGAGTCTCAGCGTACAGTTCTGTACAGTTCTGTACGATGATAAGCAACAGGGAGAAAGCAGAACTATTTAACTCTTTTTTTGCATCTGTCTTTACACAAAGGGATAAAACAGTCCAACCAATCAAAAACAGCACCACAAAAATCAGATTAGGAACACAAGTTGAAATAGGGAAGAAAATGGTAAGTGAGCACCTGTCTGCCCTGGACGAGTTCAAATCACCAGGACCGGATGGATTGCACCCCAGGGTTCTGAAGGAACTGGCAGACGAGATCTCAGAACCACTGAACTATATCTTTCAGAGATCCTGGAGTACCGGGGAACTGCCAGAAGACTGGAAAACAGCTGATGTGGTTCCCATCTTCAAAAAAGGAAAAAAAACAGATCCAGGAAACTATAGACCCATCAGCCTGACCTCAATACCAGGAAAGATTCTGGAAAAGATAATTAAACAACAAATAAGTGAACACCTAGAAGTAAACAAAGTAATAGCTAAAAGCCAACATGGGTTTGTCAAAAACAGATCATGCCAGACGAATCTGATTGCATTCTTTGACAAAGTGACAAAATCACTGGACCAGAGGAATGCTGTTGATATAATTTACCTGGACTTCAGTAAGGCATTTGATAAAGTAGACCATAACCTACTATTAGATAAAGTAGAAAATTGTGGGTTAGACAGCACCACCAGCAAATGGATTCGCAACTGGCTGACCAACCGCACTCAACGTGTAGTCCTCAATGGAACTGCATCTACATGGAAGGAAGTATGCAGTGGAGTCCCCCAAGGCTCTGTTTTAGGCCCAGTACTCTTTAACATCTTCATCAACGATTTGGATGAGGGGATAAATGGGGAACTCATCAAATTTGCAGACGACACCAAGCTGGCAGGAATAGCCAACACTCCAGAAGATAGGCTTAAGATACAGAAGGATCTAGACAAACTTGAACTTTGGGCACTATGTAATAAAATGAAATTCAATTGTGAAAAAAGTAAGGTCCTACATATAGGCAAGAAAAACAAAATGCACAAGTACAGTATAGGTGGTACCTTGCTCAATAGTAGCAACTGTGAGAGGGATCTAGGAATCCTAGTGGACAACCATTTGAATATGAGCCAGCAGTGTGCAGCAGCTGCCAAAAAAGCCAACACAGTTCTAGGCTGCATAAACAGAGGGATAGAATCTAGATCACGTGAAGTGTTAATGCCACTGTATAGTGCCTTGGTAAGGCCACACTTGGAATACTGCATACAGTTTTGGTCGCCACGATGTAGAAAAGACGTGGAGACTCTGGAAAGAGTGCAGAGAAGAGCAACCAAGATGATTAGGGAACTGGAGACTAAAACATATGAAGAACGGCTGCAGGAGCTGGGTATGTCTAGTTTGATGAAGAGAAGGACCAGGGGAGACATGATAGCAGTGTTCCGATATCTCAGAGGGTGCCACAAAGAAGAGGGAGCCAAACTATTCTCCAAGGCACCTGGGGGTAGGACAAGAAGCAATGGGTGGAAACTAATCAAGGAGAGAAGCAACTTAGAACTAAGGAGAAATTTCCTGACAGTTAGAACAATTAACCTCTGGAACAGCTTGCCTCCAGAAGTTGTGAATGCCCCAACCCTGGAAGCCTTTAAAAAGATGTTAGATAGCCATTTGTCTGAAATGGTATAAGGTTCCTGCCCACGCAGGGGGTTGGACTAGAAGACCTACAAGGTCCCTTCCAACTCTGCTATTGTATTGTATTGTATTGTATTGAATCTTTGCTGAGACATATAATTGACAAAAGGGGATGCAGTGGCTCAGTGGTTAAGACATTGAGCTTGTTGATCAGAAAGGTCAGCAGTTTGGTGGTTCGAATCCCTAGTGCCACATAACAGAGTGAGCTTCCATTACTTGTCTCGGGTTCTGTCAACCTAGCAGTTCGAAAGCATGTAAAAATGCAAGTAGAAAAATAGGGGCCACCTTTGGTGGGAAGGTAACAGTGTTCAGTGTACCTTCAGTGTTTATTCATGCCAGCCACATGACCATGGAGACATCTTTGGACAGTGCTGGCTCTTCGGCTTTGAAACAGAGATGAGCACTGCCCCCTAGAGTTGGGAATGACTAGCACATATCTGTGAGGGGAACCTTTACCTTTATTGATTAGTCAGTTGGCCATCTCAAAGGATGAGAATCAGCCTCAGTAAGGTACAAAAAAAATTAAGCAAGATCCAGTGAGATATGATAGAATGGACTACAGTGAAATTAAATAGACTAAATTATAAAATAAAATAAAGAGAAAAAGTAATATAAAAGTATGTGAAATATGATGCAAAGATATATAATGAATCTTAAAATTAAGCAAACTATGTTTAACTGAATTCATGACCACTTCATGCAAGCCCAATATTTTCTATAAAGCCTGTTCTATTGGACCTCCCCGCCTATAAGCTTAAGAATTCTACTGACTACATGTATTTTGTGCCCTGAAGGACATAAGATAACCTTCTGTTAGAGTCTCAACATACAGGTCTGTCAAAGTACCTTTGCTGAGACATATCATTGACAATTGAATAGGGAATGCACAGCATCTTCTTCTTGTGATGCTCCACAAATGCTTGTTCTCTTCAGATATAGCACTTGTTGGGAATTGTCCATATTTGACCATTGAATCCAGCTGCTCCAATCTTGCTCTGGTAAAGCTAGGCAATAGTCGTGAGGCAGTGGTGGGTTTAATATTTTTTACTACTGCTTGCGTGGGTGTGGCTTGGTAGGCGTGGCTTGGTGGGCATGGCAGGGGAAGGATACTGCAAAATCCCCATTTCCTCCCGATCAATTGGGACTCAGGAGGCAGAGAATAGATGGGAGCAGGGCCAGTTAGAGGCGGTATTTACTGGTTCTCTGAACTACTCAAAATTTCCACTACCGGTTCTCCAGAACTGGTCAAAACCTGCTGAATACCATTTATATTTTGAGGTAAACCCATTGTCCAATATATATTTTTTTCTGTTTTGAAGGATATTTTATTTTTTGCCAGCTATGTCAATGACCGGATGTTTGCTAGTGACTCAAGATCAGCTTGGATGTGAATATCTAAAACTCTTTGTTTAAATATTGCCTTGGCCTGATGAACAGCTGAGGATAGACATTGTATTGAGAGACCATGATGTGGAGAAGTTGATTAATATATGTGGTAGGTTGAAGTGTGCCCATCTGTTCTTTAATACACATTTTTGGTACTCTGTCAGATTCCATTGAGAGGATCATCCACCAGTAATTAAAGACTTTGATTGCTCTTGGACTATAGATGGAGTTGGGTGCCTGTTTCAGTTCATACAGCTGCTGCAGATGTACTATCGGTCCCTAGAATAGTTTTTAAAAAGCACACTTAATTTTGTTCAAGTAAGGGAACTGCTCCATATCTAAAAATTTGCTACAATTTTTATCTCATGAACCTTTAAGATGAGTAGCATTTTAACTCTCATTATCGCTGAGTAATTTAATTAACATTTTAGAGCTTGGTATTGTCTTGTAATAAGAAAGGCTGAGCACCAAAGAATTGTGGCCTTTGAACTATGGTACTGAAGAAGACTCCTGCAAGTCCGATGGGGACTGCAGCCAAGAAATCAAAAGGCGCTTGCTCCTGGGGAGGAAAGCTATGGCAAATCTAGACAGCATACTAAAAAGCAGAGACATCACCCTGCCAACAAAAGTGTGTATAGTCAAGCCTACGGTTTCACCAGTAGCAATGGATGGCTGTGAAAGTGGGGCCATAAGGAAGGCTGAGCACCAAAAAATTGAGGCCTTTGAACTATGTTGCTGCAGAAGACTCCTGCAAGTCCCGTGGACTGCAAGGCGATCAAATCGGTCAGTCCTAGAGGAGATCAACCCTGTCTGATTTTAGAAGGCCAGATCCTGAAGATGAAACTCAAATACTTTGGCCACCTAAGGAGAAGGAAGGACTCCCTGGAGAAGAGTCTAATGTTGGGAACGATTGAGGGAAAAAGAAGAATGGGACAACAGAGAATGAGGTGGCTGGATGGAGTCACTGAAGCAGTAGGCGTGATCTTAAATGGACTCCATGGGATGGTAGAGGATAGGAAGGCCTGGAGGAACATTGTCCATGGGGTTGTGATGGGTCAGACACAACTTTGCAACTAACAACAAGAACATTGTCTTGTAAAACTTTGTGGGAAGTAGTTGGCCCAAGACCCTGTATTCATGAAAATCCCAGTAAATACGAGAAGGAATTTATTTGTTTTACAGGCTCTTCATCCAAGTGCCAATTCTATTGAGGTCATCTTTCCCCGATACTTTGGGTTTAATTTTATTAATATTTGAAAACCTAGAAACACAATAGGCACCAAATTTCCTCATCTTCTCAGGTTTATCTGGGTGTATGCCACAAGAACTATGTCATCTGTACACAAAAGGAAATTTATTTATTTCGAAAATTCATATGGCTGCTCCGCTCACTCATGCGATTCCAAGTAGTTTACAAAGATAAAACCCCAGAAGAAAAACAAATACATTCCTCACCCCTCCTGGTGACAACAATTAGATCAACCACTTGATTGACTCCTTATCATTCTGGGTTCTCCAGACCCATTGGTAGGACCACGTCTTCGGGTGTCAAAGTTGTAGACAGTTTTATTTCTGTACTAGCTGATAACCAAGCATTGCCTGGGTATTTATTTTTAAGAGGGAAATGTCCATGCCAAACATAATTTCTAATGTTGGATTTTCTCTCTTACCAGAGGAAGCCCCCTTGCAGATTACTGTGAAACTGTTACCATGGAAACTCCACTGTGCTGTACAGTAGAATCCAGTATGGCAGTACGGCACAACAGGCTGTATCTTAACAGAACACACACCCGAGGGATGTTAGAGGTGTCTTACTCCCACAGTATTTTTCTCCAGAGAGTAAGTCATCTATGTACCAAGTTTGCTTGAAATTGTTTGAGGCATTCCAGAGTTACACTGGAACATATATATATACATGCATACAGCCTTTTATATATAGATTGATGATTGATGATGATTGATAATATGTCTATGAAGGAACTTTGATATGTGAGAATGAAGAAAACCTGAGATGCCAATGACATAAAGATTAAACAGCTTCAGTAGCAAGGGGGACTCTCTCTCTCTACTAATGAAGAAATTTCTGGATTAATTGATTCCTTCCCTGGAGTGCCTTCTTTGCTATAATTATTGACTGTGAAAAGTGTTTCTCTTCTGGGTCTTGAACTTTTTACAACTTTCATTTGAACTGTTTTTCTCATGACTTGCTTCAACGGCCCCACCCAAAAAACGCCATCTTAGTGGCACTGACTTTAACAGCTTACCATGGCATCAAAATCAGAATTGGCAGGATTGGAACAAAGAATGCCATCTATGGAATCAGTGTTACAAGCTCTGGTGCAGGAAATTAAAGCTTTGAGAGAAGACAATAGCAGCTTCAAGAAGGATCTTCTGGAAACACGGAAGCAAGTGCTGGAGAACACACAGAAGACTGAGGAGCTGGAAGGGGGGTTGGTTGGGGCAAAGGGAGAACTTAAAAATGTCAACACTGAAATCGCAGATTTGTCTGGTCATATGTCTAGGATGGATTTTGAAAGGATGTCATATTTTTTAAGATTTCAGAATATTTCTGAGGAATCTGGTGAATGTCTTCCTGAACTCATGAGTACAATTTTAGCAGACTATTTACATAAACCTAAAGATGAGATCAGGGGGGACATTGACTTAGTCTACAGAATAAATTCGACATATGCCAGGATAAATGAAGTACCCAGAGAGATACATATTAAATTTGTCAGAAGGTCAACCAGAGAAGGAATTTTGAAGGCGCAGAGAGGGGGGCCGTTAATTTACCAACAAAAGGAAGTCGCCATCTTGAAGCAGATCCCAAAAAAGATTAGAGAGATGAGAAGGAGGTACTCCTTCTTATCCAAAAAAGTGTTTGACCACGGGATTGGTTTAAGTGGGCGATAAGATAAGATAAGATAAGATAAGATAATTTAATTTCTAGACCGCTCCCTCTCCCCAAGGGGACTCGGAGCGGTGCACAGGGAAGTTAAAACAATAAATACACATAGAAATACACATAATTCAATAAAAACAAATTAAACATCAAACCCTGCGCTAAAATTCCCCAATATACTAAAATCATATAACCCTATAAAACTATAGAAGAGAGGCTACCCTAGGCCGGCCAAGCAGAAAAAGTGCATTTTCAATTTCAGACGGAAGGAACGGAGGTCCGTGGTTGTTCTAATATTGGGGGGGAGGTCGTTCCAGAGGGCAGGGCCCGCCACAGAGAGCGCCCTTCCCCTGGGCGTCGCCCGCTGACAAAGTCTAGTGGACGGCACCCGGAGAAGACCCTCTCTGTGGGAGCGAATCGGCCGTGAGGAAGTATGCGGCAGGATCCGATCCCGCAGATAGCTAGGTCCCGAGCCATGGAGCGCTTTGAAGATGATAACTAACACCTTGAAGCGCATCCGAAAGACGACAGGTAGCCAGTGCAGCTCGCGCAAGAGCGGTGTTACATGGGCAAACCTAGCGGTTCCCATTATTGCTCGCGCGGCTGCATTCTGGACCAACTGCAGTCTCCGGGTGCACCTCAAGGGGAGCCCCATGTAGAGAGAGTTACAATAGTCCAGTCGGGATGTCACGAGAGCATGAGTGACTGTGCGAAGGGCATCCCGGTCCAATAGAGGGGCGCAACTGGCGTACCAGGCGAACCTGGTAAAACGCCCTCCTGGCCACGGCTGTCACTTGATCTTCCATGGACAGCCGGGTATCCAGAAGGACACCCAAGTTGCGTGCCCCATCCACAGGGGCAAGATGTTCGCCCCCTATGGCCAGCGATGGAGTCAGCTGGTTGAACCGGGCAGCCGGAAACCACAGCCACTCAGTCTTGGTCGGGTTGAGCCTGAGTCCGTTACTTCCCATCCAGATCCGCACGGCTTCCAGGCACTGGCACATCACTGCTACGGCATCGTTGGGGTGGTTTGGGGTAGATATATACATCTGAGTATCATCAGCGTAGAGATGATACTCTACCCCAAAACCACGGATGATCTCACCCAGCGGCTTCATATATGTGTTGAACAGGAGAGGCGAGAGGACCGACCCCTGAGGCACCCCACATGTGAGGGGTCTCGAGGTCGACCTCTGCTCTCCTGCCAACACAAATTGCGATCGGCCAGAGAGGTAGGAGGAGAACCACCGTAAAACGGTGCCTCCCACCCCCAACCCCCCCAGCCGATGCAATAGGATACCATGGTCGATGGTATCGAAAGCCGCCGAGAGGTCTAATAGGACCAGGATGGAGGAACAACCCCCATCTCTGGCCCTCCAGAGATCATCAACCAAGGCGACCAATGCCGTCTCGGTGCTATGCCCGGGCCGAAAGCCGGACTGGCGCGGGTCTAGATAATCAACTTCCTCCAGGTGACGGGGAAACTGTTGTGCCACCACACTCTCAACAACCTTCGCCAAAAAGGGAAGGTTGGAGACTGGACGATAGTTGTTTAATAGAGCTGGATCCAAAGAGGGCTTCTTAAGGAGGGGCCTCACCATAGCCTCTTTTAGGGAAGCAGGCAAGGAACCCTCACTTAAGGAAGCGTTGACAACCTCTTGGAGCCAGCCTCGTGTCACCTCCCAGGATGCCAGTACAAGCCAGGAGGGACACGGGTCCAATAAACATGTGGTGGCTCGCAGTCGCCCACGTAACCTGTCCATATCCTCGGAAGCAATGGAGTCAAACTCCTCCCAAACAAGATCAGTCTCGTGGCATCCCACTGGGCCATCAATGGGGGCTAGCTCGTTCTGTATCTGAGCGATTTTCTCCTGCAGAAAAATCACAAATTCCTCTGCTCTACCCTGTAACGGGGCTTCCCGCACCCTCTGTTGAAGGAGGGAGCGGGTCACCCTGAACAGGGCGGCAGGGTGGTTTTCTGCGGATGCTATGAGAGTAGCACAATGATGACGTTTGGCCACTCTCAGCGCCACAATGTAAGTCCGTAATTGGGCTCTTACCTGTGTCCGGTCAGATTCAGAACGGGTAGCCCTCCATCTTCTCTCTAGGCATCTCTTGCGGCGTTTCATCACCCTCAGCTCCTCGGTAAACCAAGGAGCCAGGGTGTTTCGCCGCCGCAAGAGAGGCCGCAAGGGCGCGACCCGATCCAAGGCTCCCGTGGTCGCAGTATTCCATGCGGCCACGAGGTCCTCCATCGGGGCGCGGGTCAGGGGTACAGGAACTGGCCCAAGCGCCGTTTGGAACCCATCAGGGTCCATCAGGCGCCTGGGGCGGAACCAGATTGGTAACTCAGGTTCCACCTCCCCGCGGAGGGGAGCAGCGGTCGGAAAGTCGAGCCGGAGAAGTGAGTGGTCGGACCATGACAAGGGTGTGATGACTATATCCCCTATACCCAGATCACTCTTCCATTGGCCAGAGACAAAGATGAGATCTGGTGTATGTCCACCCTCGTGAGTGGGGCCTTGAATTAGTTGGGTCAGGTCCATGGCCGTCATGGAAGCCATGAACTCCCGAGCTACCTCGGATGATTCGCCCACCGATGGCAGATTAAAGTCCCCATGACTAAAAGTCTGGGGGTCTCAACTGCCACCGTAGCGATCACCTCCAGGAGCTCGGGCAGGGCTGCTGCTACATAGCGGGGAGCCAGGTATACAACTAGCAAGCCCAATTGCCTCCCTAGGCCCCACTTCACACAGAGGGACTCACAACCGGTAGTCTGTGGCACAGTGGTCTCTCTCGGCTCAAGACCTTCCTTTACAATGACCGCTACCCCACCGCCCCTGCCTAGGGCCCGGGGCTGATGAAAAGCGCAGTAACCTGGTGGGCACATTTCAACGAGGGGAAGTCCTCCCTCGTGGCCCAACCAGGTCTCCGCAATTCCTACCAGGTCCGGCTCCCCCTCTGACACAAGGTCATGCACGAGGGGGGCTTTGTTGACAACGGACCTGGCATTGCAAAACATCAGCCGCAGGCCCTGGCTCTGTACTCCCTGGCCACCTAGCCTGCGGGGGTTGAGGCACTTGACCGTTTGCAACCAACGGTTTCGCGCCCCAACCGGGAGGATAAAACTTGTCTCCCCTCGGATGCCGGAAGGGATGTTGGTGTTCTGGGATGAAGGAAGAATAAGGATTAAAACAGTTGTTGAGGCGGAAGCCTTTCTTAAAAAACACTCCTCTGTCCTGGGGGACGATTCAGGGGGGGCGGGGGGGGGGCACGGCCCCGCCCGCTGGGGGCCAGGGAGGAGAAAAAGAAGATACAATCGCCAAGAGACTTAGATCGAAAAAATAACTTTGCTTTTTTCTTTTTATTATTAATATTGTATAACTTTTATATCTGGATGTTTGCACACGACTGCTAGCATAGAATTGAGAATTTAGGAAACATGTACTTATTTTCACCTTGTAGTATTTTTGGAAAAATGTTTTTTCAATATTTTATTATGAAGCTCTGGAAGGGCCAATGATCCTGACGCGCAAGTTCTTAAAATGTTTCTGTATTCCCTACCCCTTTGGAAAATTGTAAAAACCAATAAAACTTTTTCAATATAAAAGTAGCAAGGGGAATCCTTCTCTAACACCTTAATAAATAGAAATGCTCTGTGTAAGAGAGCCATTGATTTCCATATGGACCTTTAAGCATTTATGTATGTAGAGAGCATTTACTAGGTTTAGAAGTCTAGTTTCCATCTTTAGCTTGGCAAAGTCTTGTATCTACTCCAGATGTTGCGCTTATGCTGAAATGGATAATGAAATCATGGGGCCCTAAAAAAAAATCAGTGACAATCTGATTCTTTCTGTTTAAAACATTAAATTTGTCCTCTTTAACTTTGTTCCCAAACCCTCATGCATTTTGTGCTGCTTTCATAAAATAACTCTGCAGATCTACAAAATACTCCCCAAAACAACATGTCCCTAATCTCAGCAAAACCTTGTCACAAGTATGTCTATTCAACTCCGATATTTGTTGGAGCCAATTTGATGTAATATTTCAGGCACCAGGTTAAAAACTAGGAGACAATGACATAGTCCCACCTTACACAAGAAAGCTGGCTAGATAACTTTGGGACGATCATTCTCTCTCAGTACAACCCACTTCACAGGGCTGTTGCTGTGGGGAAAATAGAAAGTGGAAGGAATATTAGATAAGTTTCCTGCCTTCAGTTATTTATAAAAATAATAAGGGTGGGATAAAAATAAATAAATACTCCAATGTTTGTACTATCATGAATCACATCAGATCAGACCTGAGTTCCAAGTTTAACTATGGGGAAGCATTCTACATTAAAATATACGTTAAAATTTTATACCAGTTTATACTGTTTTACTAGATAAACTTTTATACTGCCTTTCACAAATGGGCACCTTTAATGCTAACTCAATATTAATAAGACCCCCATCTCCTGAAATTAATAGTGCCAAAGAATCTTTTTTCCTCCATGGTTTGTTACATGCTGCCTGTTTCTATTTCTATGTTCTCAAAAATAAATAAATAATATGCCATTTGTGGGGATATACCAAGTACTTCAAAACTAGTATGTGCTTATCCACAGGTGGGATTCAGCCGGTTAGGACCAGTTTGGGCGAACAGGACGTTAAGTTTACATCTGGTTTGCCAAACTGGTAGTTGGAAGGACTGGCTGGCCTCGCCCACCCCATCCCTCCCAGGAGTCTTCACAAGTCTCCAGTCTTGGCTAAGGATGTTCACTGTTCCCCACATACTGTTTTGTGGGGTGCCTCAGCGTTTTATCTGCTTCCTATTCCTATTTAACATCTACATAAAGTTTTTGGCAAGAGTGAGTGGCCATAAGTTTTGAACCATAGAATTTCAGCAATGGAATGGATCTTGGTGGTCTTCTAGTCCAACCACTTGCTCAAACAGGAAGCTCTATACCATTCTAGAAAAATGGTTGTCCAACCTCTTCTTGAAATCATCCACCCACAACCAGGGGTTCTGCCCAGCTTTACTGCTGGTGCGCTCGCTCCCACGTGCAGTTCAATTAAAATTGTTCTGTGCATGCACAGAACTAAAAAAAACAAGATTATAGTGGCAATGATCAGGGAACCAGTTCAGGAGCATGGCAGCTCTGGGTCTCTGCCTAATGTAAATAATTAGATTGAGGGCCAAAGTGGTATAGAAAGAAATGAAGAAGCAGATGCTTCCTCAATGGGGAGCCAAATGCCTGACTGCCCTTCTCTTCTTGGAGGAACATTGTGTTGGATGGGTCTAGAACAGGGGTGGGTTCTGGCAGACACTACTGACAGTTCACCTGTGTGCACTCTGAGCGTGCATGCACAGTGCAATTAAAATTGTTCTGTGCATGCGCAGAACTGAAAAACAAGACGGTGGCACCTATGGCACTGCCCGGAGAACCAGTTTGGGGGCATGGCAGGCCTGGGTCGCTGTTGGTTCCAGCGGCCCAGGCCGCTAAACCACTACCAGGTCAGCTGAACCGGTCCGAACCAGTAGGAACCCACCACTGGTCTAGAAGAGTCCTTCCGTTCTTCAAATAAAAATATAAATGAAGCTATCTAAAACAGACTGGGCAGATTTATTCATTTTGTTTTTCTATTTTGCTTTTCAGGCAATTATTATCGAAGAATTGCATCAATTAAAAAGGAGACTGTCTCCGCATCTTGTTTTCCATGAGCAAAAACATTCATTTTCTAGCCTGAATCTGGCCTACCTGGATGAACAGCCACAGAACTAAATCCAGCAAGAAAGCAACAACAGAAATTCACTTCAGCACAGCCCATGGAAGTACCTGACAACAAAAATACAGTGCTCTGGCCATTGGCATGAGGGTCTTTTCTCACAAATCCTGCTGAAAAGACTCATAGGCATATGTTTTGCATTTTTTCAGCCGACCTAAAACACATCACTCACTGAATATGTCAATACAAAATGAACTCTTCTCCTGACAGAAGCCTAGTTTCCATTCTTCCTTTGACAAGGACCACATATTCAACAATGAGTTCTTTCAAGCTTTCTTTTTTTTAAAAAGGTTTTTATTGGGTAAACACTAAAAATGTTGGACATGGTATGACTTTTCTGGCATAGTCATTTCCATAGAGTTCTTAGATTTTACAACAATAACAGTTTATATCCATTACATATGTATGTGTAATCTGTCAAATTGTCTACCCATTAATCCCTTTCATTATATATCAGTACATATACATATCCAGTTGCTACTTATCATGCAATATTAATACCATATTTCCAATTCTTATCTGTGTTTTTCTGTCCCAAATTTTTTTCCTCATTTCTAACCATTGGTACCATTTGTCCCAGATTTCATGATATTCTGTTTCACCCTTGTCCTTGAGATCTAGAGTCAGTCTGTCCATCTCTGTGCATGTTAGTATCTTATCTATTATTTCTTGTCCCAAGGGGGTGTTTTTGTCTTTCTATTTCTGTTAGAAGGTCAATCTTGCTGGTGTTAAAATATGCAACATTAAATATAATCCACCTTTCCTATGCTTTTCTTTTAGAATCCCTAATAAAAATATTTCTGGCCTCAACTCTATCCTTTGATTTAAGGTCTCTTCCAAACACTTTCTTATCTGGTGTCAAAAGGCCCTAGCTTTTGGGTACCTGCACCATGTATGGTAAAAGGTTCATCAAGCTAGGGTTTCTTCACCGGCTTTCAAAACCCACTGATTCCTTAGAGAGAATGGAGAGGAGCAAGTTTGGTTGAACATCAGGATGGATCCAACTTTCTAGAGGCCATTAGACCGGTGCCAGAGAAATAATGACTTATTTTGACCTTGACACTAAACTTTGGTGGATGGAGATTAGGATTGTGATTGCTTCTGTGCTATTGGCTCATATTCAGCTTGGGATCCACCAGGATTTCCCCCCATGTATTATAGAAAGCTGTGGCTTCATTCTTCTTACGCCAATGTCTTTCGGGTCTTGAAATTCATCTTGTTGGTTTCTATCTATTGTTTCAGTTTGTCTAAATAATGATCTTTCTGGATGCTGTCCAGTAGTGAAATTCAATTGTTTTTACTACCAGTTCTGTGGGCGTGGCTTGGTGGGCATGGGAAGGATACTACAAAATCTCCATTCCCACCCCACTCTGGGGCCAGCCAGAGGCGGCATTTGACAGTTTTTCGAACTACTCAAAATTTCTGCTACCGGTTCTCCAGAACCTGTCAGAACCTACTGGATTTCAACCCTGATGCTGCCCATTATGTCTGATATTCCACTGTATTTGTATCATGTGCAAATGTGCAATAGTTTATGCTCCCTCAGGCAAGCCATGTATAAATCACAGTATATCCTGGAAGAAAGCCCTACCAATCAACTTTTCCTCCCACCCTGATATGAAGTTATTGACATACACTCTGCTCAAACAGTTCTATGCCCACAGAATGAATGGCACTATAGTCCAGTTCACATTTCGCTATCTTCTTCTGTGTCTTAAGAGGGATTGTATCAAAGGTGATACTGAAGTTGAGGTGCATTCTGTCCATAACATTCCCACATTCAACTAAATGGGCCACTGTGTCACGCAATGGAACCAGGTTGACTTGGCACAATTTGTTCTTGATAAACTCCTGCCGGCTCCTGCCAACAATGCATTCATCTCCAAATACCCACAAAACCTGCTGCTTAATCTTCTGTTGCAGAGATTTATTTGTCATCAGCTCAATCTATAAGTGAACTGGGTCCTCCCCCACCCCTTTGAAGACAGAAGCAATATTTGCCCTTCTTCGTCCTCTAACATTTTGCCTATCCTCCATGGTTCCTCAGTTATCAGAAAAAGGGACTGTGAGATGACATCAAAAGCTGTCTATGATGCTCTTCGTTGGGTACTAGAGCAGTGGTAGGTTTCTGCAGGCTCGCACCTACTCGCGAGAGCCGGTTGGTGAAATTTAGAGAACCGGTGAGAGGGGGTTCCACCGGCGTACCTGGAAGTAAATCTGGCCCGCCGCTGCCAGTGACCCAACGGATGGTTGCTAAGCAAAAGCGTTGTTAAATGAGTTTCACCACATTTTTAAAGGTGGCCACTCCCACCCTGTCACATGACTGCCAAGCCACGCCCACAAAATAGGCCACACCTACAGAGTAGGTTCTAAAAAATTTGAAACCCACCACTGTACTAGAGGCTTAGGTTTATTGATTGTAGACTAGTGCTAATTGTCTTTTTATTCACCTTGGATTTCCACTCTTGTAACAATAGTTCTGTTTATGATTTTCTTTTTATGACTCTTGACATAGCCAAAATTCCCTCCTTTTGTCACTTGAAAGTTTCCTTGGATACCTAATTTTCTTTTGCAAATTAGCCTTTCTGACTTTTTCTTCAGATAGTAGCTATTTATTGATGTGCTTCCTTACATTCATTTTCAATTTTCCATGCATATTTTTTTTTACACTTAGCTCTTATCCATAATAGTTTCCACAGTAGTTCCCCTCATATCTGGTTTTATTACTCATTGGCATGATGTGTACTTGTATTTCATGTTCTTTCTTTTAAGAAGTTTCTAACCATCTTATGTTCCCTTTATGCTGATGTTTTTTGTTCATAGGATCCCACATAGTCCTCTCAGCTCATTAAACTTAGGCATCCTTACATTTTCAAAGAAATAGTCTTAAGGTTTATAACTAAAAGGTTTCCCAACAAAATTTGGCAGTGTCACTTGTTACTAATTTTTTCCTCAGCCTATCAGTATATATTGCTACAGGCACACACTTTGCTTTTGAGTGACCAAAATTTCAGGCGTGCCAGCATTTAGTCAGTTTTATTGAAAGATGATTAGGAGTTGATGGAATTTCTGAAATTTAAAATAAAAGTTTTTGCACTCTGCAAGCCTCCCAAAAACGGCTCGTTTTTTGCAAAAACGGACCCATTTTTTTTTCTTCAAAAAAAGGGCATTAATAGCCTTTAGGAGGCTTGTCGACTGCTCCTGGAGGGGACAAAAACAAGCAAAAAATGGCTCATTTTTTGCTCATTTCTGCCCTCCCCAGCCCCCAGGAGGTCTCTGAAAGCATCCTAAAGCAGGTGTCTCCAACCTTTGCAACTTTAAGTCTGAAGGACTTCAGCTCCCAGAATTCTCCAGCCAGAATTCTGGGAGCTGAAGTCCTTCAGACTTAAAGCTGCAAAGGTTGGAGACCTCTGTCCTAAAGGCTCTGCATGGCCATTTTGATGAAGGGGTGGGGTTTCAGGAGACGAAAAATGCTGTACTCAGTGTATAAGACGCACTCAGATTTTCAGCCTCTTTTTTGAGGGAAAAAGGTACATCTTATACTCTGAAAAATACGGTATTCTTCATCAGGAAAAAATAGTTATGGCATAGGTTTTCCTGCATGGAAAAGATCCAGGTTTTTTATCTCTATTTCTGATCTAATTTCTATTACAAGTAGAAATTGATGCTTATACAGAAACTCATTTGTTGCCATTTAATTGTTTATGTCAATGATGGTGAACATTTTCGACACTCGGTGTGTGTGTGCACTCATCTAGGCCGCAATCCAGAAGAGGACCTACCCAGGGCGCATTTGGGTGCCCGAAAATGACTTCTGGTTTCCAGCGCATACATGCCAGCTAGTCTTCGGGTTACTAGCATGCATGAGCTATCAACTATCAGCTGACCGGTGCACATGCTGGCATAGGAAAACAGAAGATCAGCTCTTCCAGTTTCCGGCACTGCCACATGCATGCCAGTAATCAGAAGACTAGTTGGCCAGCATGCATGTGCACACCAGAAACTGGAAGTTCATTTTCAGGCATACGCACTGGGAAGCTGAACATTGCATGCACATGTGGGCCAGAAACCAGGAAGAGGGACAGGCGAAGCCACGTGTTCCAGGTGACATGGCTCCATGTGCCTCTTCGGGCACACATGTCGTAGCTTTACCATCACGGGTCTCTGTCCTTCATCTTAGCTTCTTCCTGTCCAAGTCTATGCCATGTGAGGAGACTATAGTCTGCTACCAATACTAAACCTTTCTTGTTACAATAGCTTTTTCTTCCAAGATGGGTAGGGGCAAAATAAGTTTACTTTCACAAGTTCCCAGGAATGCATTGCATAGAATGCCATTTCTTGTGAGTAATATTAATTTACTTTTTTCATTCAGGATCTCTTTGGAAGAGGACCTTGAAAGTGTTTTAGTCCAAATGGTGGACACAAGAGGTGGGTGGCTGCCGGTTCGGCCTGGTTTGGCTGAACCAGTAGTGGAAGTGAGGCCTGGGTCACAGAACTGGCAGTGACACAGGCTTGCTACGCCTCCAAGCCGGTTCTGGGCCCCGCCATTTTGGATTTCAGTGACTGTGCATGTTTGCAGCACGTGTCTGGTGCGCGTGCGGGTTGAGAATCAGTAGTAAAACTGACAGCAACCCACGCTGGGTGGGTGGGCTTTTGTGTATAGGAAAAGCAACCCTCTCCATTCAGCCATTTCCTCATGCATAGTTGTGAGGCTGAAAAACAACTTCTACAATAACAAGGAGTGCCTCCCTGTTTTATAATACTAATACTAATACTAATACTAATACTAATACTAATACTACTACTACTACTACTACTACTACTACTACTACTAATACTACTACTACTACTACTACTACTACTACTACTAATAATAATAATAATAATCTTTATTGTCATTGTACTAAAATTACAATGAAATTGGTTGTGGTAGTATGGCAAAGTAACTCGGTTTGTGGGCAGCTCTGCCTTGCCATAGGGAACATAAATATTTGAGATTTTTATTTATTTTTTAAGTTAAAGGTGGATTGAATTAAGAAAAAAAAGGGCCTCCCCAGTGTGATGGCTATCTGGAATGTTGCCAAAAGCTCTCCACATGGCAGCTACATTTTCTGTATTGATCCTAAATATACAGTATTTAAATGCTAGAACGTCTAGTAAGGTCTGCAACATGCTACAAAATTTAGGAATGTAGCAGGCTCTGCTCAGGTGCAACCTGTTAAATTGCAGTTTTTAAAATATTGCTGTTGATTTGGGGCAGGGAATTAAAAGTCACAAGTTCATTCTATTGGGAAGAATTTTATCCCTCACTCACGTTTTATTTGTTTTATTTATACAACATTCAATTTTCATCAAAAGAGTGTGGGTACAATTAAGCTTAAATAATCATATTATTCATCTTTGTTGCTGCAATTCCTCACCATCATATTAATTAAAAATATAATAACATTAATATTTAACATTCGACATCATCTTCTTTAACAACTCTCCTCTTTACCATTTCCTCCAATTTTATCTCCTCCTCCTATTATTTAGCCATTGATAAAATATGTCCCATATCGAAAAGTATTCAGTTTCTTCTTTATTCTTAATAGCATTAATATTAATATAAATATTGCTGTTGATCGGGGGCAGGGAATTAAAAGTCACAAGCTCGTTCTATTGGGTAGAATTTTCAATGGCTAGAAAAGACAGCAGGAGAAATTTCCTTCCTTCCTTCCTTCCTTCCTTCCTTCCTTCCTTCCTTCCTTCCTTCCTTCCTTCCTTCCTTCCTCCCTTCCTTCCTTCCTTCCTAGAATGCAAAAAATAAAATACTTCTTCTTTTGCTTCTGATTTTCTCTAAAAATCACCCCTTATTAGAGAAGTCACAGAACTGTTTATGGCAGTGGTGAAATTCAATTTTTTTCATTACTGGTTTTGTGGGTGTGGCTTGGTGGGTGTGGTTTTGTGGGTGTGGCAGGGGAAGGATATTTCAAAATCAACATTCCCTCCCCATTCCAAGGGAAGGATACTACAAAATCTCCATTCCCTCCCCATTCTGGGGCCAGCCAGATGTGGCATTTGCCGGTTCTCCAAACTACTCAAAATTTCCGCTACTAGTTTTCCAGAACCTGTCAGAACCTGCTAGATTGCTGCTAAAAAGTAACTAAAAAGGGGTCATTCTCATCATCACCATCACCATTATCATCATCATCTGAATGCATGTTCCATCCTGAGAATTAAGTAGCTGCTACATGCTTCCCAGCTGCGGAAATATGAGCACACACATGCACGCTTCACTCATGCGCATGCCATCCATGCAGGCATGTGGCCTTCCATGCGTGTGCATGGCTCCAGAACCATGGTGATACATCACCAAAATAACATTGGGGCAGGAGGGTGGGGGCGGGCCCACTCATCAGTCAGAACTACTGGTTCATCTGAACTAGTCCGAACTGACAGCAGCCCAACAATAGTTACTATTACAACTGTAACTTGTTCTTTCATGTTAGGAGAAGATGCTAGATTGCAATGTTATTTGTATGCATTCCAATTCCAACTGGTAAAACCATTCTGGGATATTCAATGCTTATCCAGGAATTGGCAACCTTGCAAAAAGACCCCGGGGGGGGGGGATTACATTTCTGTAATATATGGTTTATATAGACTGGGCATAAGATTAGGATTTCATAATGTTAATAGTTTCTTGTTCTCCATAAGATTTATAAAGAAACACACCACAATTTTTGGCAGAGAACAAAGTCAGTTATTTCCTTTTTCTTCCCAAACCGATCCCTTATTTTGGCTAACAGCTATGTTTTCCCCCCCAAGATAATTGCAGGTGGACAGAAAGTGGGATAACCTCTTCACAAGTACCTTCCATCACTATCAGTAGTGGTATTCAGCCAGTTCGGAACGGTTTGGGTCCAAACTGGCTGTAAGCCATCCTATTTAGCCACATTTTCCAACCTGTGTGCATGTGTGAAAGCCATGCATGTAAGCAAAGTGCATGCGAGGAAGGCATGCGCCCTCACAAAGTGAGCATGCAAACATGCATGCTTGCAGTTTCGGTGTGTGGAGGACCAGTGGTAAAATTATGTGAAACCCAACTCTGATCACTACCTTCTTATGTCTTTGTAAAGTCTGAAGAGCAATTGTCTTTAAGTTTTAAGCTTTCTTCAGCCCTTGTAGGCTGCTATTCTAAGCATTATTGTGTATTGTCCAAGTCATAATATAATCACCCCATATCCCAATTTCATGTAAGAAAAGAAATGAAGATAAAAAGAATGAAGATGGAATAAAGGTCAGGAATACCATGTCATCAATATTGCATCTTTCTTATCCAGCCATTCAAGAGGCCAAAGGGCACAATTCTATCCTAGCAGGCCAAGGCATCCTGTGGTTGAACCCCAAATATATCTCTCAGCCACAACCTAGCCTCGTGATGGCGAACCTATGGCACACATGCCACAGATGGCACGCAGAGCCTTCTCTGTGGACATACGATCCGTCGCCCCAGCCTCAGCTCCACCGTGCATGAACATACACCTCCTGCTGGCAGGGTCTCTGCTACGCATGCACGGTGGGTGGAGCATATGTTGGAGATGCTCATGCATGTGGGTGTGGGGGGAGCATGGCAGGGCACATGCAGAGGCGGGGGAGCACAAGGGAGGGGTGCGCATGAGGGGGGTCGCACATGGATAGCATTATAGGTGCATGCGTGTGCGCTTTTGGCACACAGCGACAAAAAGGCTAGCCATCCCTGGCCCAGCCTGAGGCACCTAAGAGTATCTGTTTAGTTCAATGGGAGTGTTTTAGTCAGAAATAGAAAACACACGATTCTTTTTATGAACCAATGTTCCTGTTCCACTAGCATTGTACTAAAATGTTTCCATAATTGACCTATTAAAATTGCCCCAGATGAGTTTAGATAAAAGCTCATTTTACTTCCTGATTAATTGACTGAGCCTTCTAAAAAAACAACACACACAATCTGGGCTTTTGCAATTTTGCATATAACATGACAAACATACCCTAATCAGATAAAGCAAATCTTCAAGATGTTTGGTTGTGATAAGAACAGAGAGGAAACCAGTAAAAAAAAAAAAAAAAGCTGATGGCCGGAGCAGCAGGCCCTTCTGTGCCAGTAGCTGGTGTGATGTGAAAACAGGATTATATAGATAACCATCAATAATTATGCAGGTTAATAATTATGCCACTGCTATGATAGCAACTCAGAGATTGCTTTCCTTTTGCAATAAAAGTGCTCCTTATTAATCTTTCTGCACATTCCAATTCCCAGCAACTTTGCTCTTCTATTGATCTACAATTTGCTTGACATGTCTGCAGGCTGAACTGATCAAAGTGTGGAAAGCATATTTATTTCCACGGAAGGTATTCACATGAGCAACTGAGCAGGTCAGAGTCGCAGCATCCCTGGTTCTCGCCCAAAGCATGTATCCTGGCTGCTGTTCTCGTATCATATCCCAGGGGATCCTACCGTTCCTAAACAGAAGAACCGGGCTCAGGAGGAGAAAGTAGAGGTTCTGACCCCACGTGGCCTGGAGTTATATCCAGTGGTGGGATTCAGCCGGTTCGCACCACTCCGGGAGAACCGGTTGTTAACTTTCTGAGCAGTTTGGTGAACTGGTTGTTGGAATAAATCATTAGGGCTGAGAGCCGGTTGTTAAATTATTTGAATCTTACCACTGGTCATACCCTAGCCTAGTGAAGGAGGGATGGGCTATTGGGTGGGGCAGCAGGGAGGCCCTTTTCCCCAGAGTCTCAGCCTGGGGTATCGCCAGCTTAAGACTTCCAGCTTTCTTTCTACTGGCCAAAAATGATCTGATAAAGAGGGAGAAAACATCAAGAGAGAAAGAGAAGCGTGACCAGAGGAAGGCAGAGAGAGAGAGAGAGAGAGAGAGAGAGAGAGAGAGAGAGAGAGAGAGAGAGAGAGAGAGAGAGAGAGAGAGAGAGAGAGAGAGAGAGAGAGAGAGAGAGAGAGAGAGAGGTGTAACAATGTGCATGTTGGGAGAGAGAGAAAAATGACAGGAGCTGAATTTTCAGCGCCCTCACTTTAAATCAAGATAAAAGACTGAAATGGAAAATAACGGTCCACAGAAACCCCTGGACGGCTTTGGGCACTAATGGAAACACATGGCTTAAGGCTGTGGTGTTGTCAGCTTCCCCGTACTCTGACATTCCTTTCTGATAATCCGGCCTGCCATAAAATTAGAATAGCAAATACCTCTTGACAAAGATGCATGTTTCCCTCTATTGTGCCATCATAAAAAAAACCTCCACTGGTGACTCGGGGAGCTGCAAACTTCAATTTAAATTTACAGTGCGGCGGAAGGAAAGTGATATGCACTCAAAAATTTTAATAACCTATTAAGTTACGACTTCAATTTCATTTTATGAATATTTTCCTTGGGGAGCACTGCTATCACAGAGAAAGATAGAAATTTAAAAAAGATAAATAGTGCCATTAATCTCCAACATTTCTCTTCCATTATCCTTGAAAATTAGGAGTTATTTTTGTTCAGATCTTCATGTAATTAGCTCCCTACACTTGATTCACTAGCCAGAAAATGACCATGTTCAGAAAATTAAAAATTTGTCATTAAGTGGAATTTAACATAATATCATTTATCTTTATCTATTCCCCAGCTGACAGCAGGAGCCTTGGAAGTGGTACAGGGCTTCTGTGTCAGACTGGGAAAGGAACTGCTTGACATCACAGGGAGCTGCAGAGAGAAGGCAAAAGAAGCCACAATGGGAGGGAGGAAATGGCTGGGAGGAAGGAAGGAAGAACAAAGAAGAGAAGATGTCAGGCAAAAGACGATGTGATGGCAAAAGAAAGCTAAAGGATAATGAAGAGACAGCATGGAAAAGAAGGCAGGGAGGCGATTAGGGACTGTGCAACTTTTAAGTACTATTCGGAGTACTAATTCAAAATCAAGCTAAGGGGCTATCAAGGGGGAGGGGGTCAACCTTAATTAATTCCTTAGTTCCCACTCAAATCCTGCTCTAAACCAAATCTAATTCTCACCCACACATTGTTACCATTTACCATCCATCTCTGGAGCCAAACTTCACGTGTAAAGTGGAATAAGGACAGCTTGTGGTGGAGGTCCCAGTTCGGAATGGAGGGTGGGCTGTAAAATGCCAAAGAAGGAGAGAGAAACAGAATAGGATGAAAAGCAAAGGTGGAAGACAGAGTGGAGGAGGAACTCTTGAGGGAAGGAAGGGAACAATGATGGGTCCAGAGAAAAAGAAGCCCAGGGAAACTTGCTAGATCTAGAGCAGAGGTGTCAAACTCATGGCCCATGGGCTGGATGTGTCATGCACTGGACACGTCCACCCTCGGTTTAGTGAAAGGGAGGAAATCATGATACTTTTATTTATTTTTATTAAATTTATACCCCGCACTTCTCCTTGTTAGGACCCAGGGCGGCGCACAGGCATTATTTAAGACACAAAATACAATAAATATCAATTAAAATGTATTAAATTAATAAACCCGTGCTAAAACCCAATGTTAAAACCTTTACAAAATTATAAATTTTTCTTAAAAAGTCAGAAACGGGGGGCTATCCTAGGCCGGCTTGTTGGAATAGATACGTCTTAAGACGTTGGCGGAAGAGGCGGAGGTCCGAGATAGTGCGAAGGTTGGGGGGTAGGTCGTTCCAGAGGGCCGGGCCCGCCACAGAGAAGGCCCTTCCCCTGGGTGTCGCCAACCGGCATTACCCCGCCGACGGCACCCGAAGAAGACCCTTTCTGTTGGAGCGGATCGGACGAAGGGATGTATGGGGCAGGAGGCGGTCTCGTATATAGCATGTTGTTGTCACGTCACGTGACGTGACAACAACATGACGACACAAGTTTGACACCCCTGATCTAGAGGAACAGGAGAAAAAAGGGTAATGTCACTGAAAAAAGATTCTTTCCTTTTTTTCTGCTCTACAGTTGCCTGAGCTTGTCTCCCAACAATGTAGGGGCAATGGTTTCCCCCTCCTGTTCTCACACACCTACTCCCAGATGCACCAGAGGATACGGAGCTTCACATTTGCTGTCACAGCATGTCACACAGAGGTGGTATTCTACCAGTTCGGATCAGTTCAGACCGGTTCACCCAAACCGGTAGCAGAAATTGAGGGTAGGTCTGCCCATCTGCCCTGGCTCTATTTTGTCCTATTTCGGGATGTTTTTTGAGCAAAGTGCATGCACAGAAGGCTGGACGCATGCATGGCTGGGGCATGTGTGAACAAAGTGAGTGCATATATGCATGCACACACACATTTGTGAACGGGTAGGGAAGGTAAATGGAAACCACCCCTGATGGCACAATGCAGAGATGGGTTCCTACTGGTTTGAACCAGTTTGGCCAAACGGGTAGTAACTTGGAAGCCTGGGTCACTGGAACCAGTAGCAATACAAGCCTACCACACCCCTGAACTGACACTACCATCTTGTTTTTGCCTTCAGTGCATGCGCAGAGCAATTTTTGTTGCATTGTGCGTGCATGCACACTGTGCATGAAGCGCGGGGGGGGGGGGAGTGTCTCTGAGCGAACCGGAAGTAGCAGCAGCCAGAACCCACCCGTGGCACAGCACTGGGACCTAATACATATTTTGTATCTATGTTTTTATCCTTTGCTTTATTTTCCTTTCCTGTACACAAGCAAGTGTGTATTACCATCACTTTTCCTCCCCCTGCCCCATGACAACGGGGCTAAATCTAAATCTTCCACTGCCGCCAACGATCCTCTGATTCCTGAGGGAAGAATAAGTCCAACCCAGGGGCCTTGATCTAATGATACCCAGCGGGGTTACATTTTATGAGGCTGTTTTCATATTTTAAACCTTCACGGAGCCTTGGGAAATTTCTAGATCAGGGGTCTGCAAAGTTGGCTCTTTTAAGACTGGTGGACTTCAACTCCCAGAATTCCCCCACCAGCAAAGCTGGAGGGGGAATTCTGGGAGTTGAAGTCCACCAGTCTTAAAAGAGCCAACTTTGCAGACCCCTGTTCTAGATAAAATGGCTGACTTCCAAGAGGTAAGCATGTCTATTTGAGTAAACAGTTTGTGAGGGCATATCAGAGAGATCATAATGACTCCTTTACTTGTAGACCTACAGGTTTGGGTGTGTCTTTCACTTCTTCTTTTGCACCTGTCTTTAAAGTTATTTAAAGCACCCTAACATTTCTGCCCCTATAGCAAGGTTTAAGTGTATAAGGACTGGGAAGTGCATTCCAGAACAGGCATTCTGAAGGATCTTTCCTAAGTAAAATTTTGCTGATAATAGAATATATCCTACAGTAACCCCACACTTAAGGAACACAGTGGCTCAGTGGCTAAGATGCTGAGCTTGTTGATCAGAAAAGTCGGCAATTTGGTGGTTTGAATTCCTAGCACCGCATAACAGAGTGAGCTTCCATTATTTGTCACAGCTTTGGCAAACCTAGCAGTTTGAAAGCACGTAAAAAATGCAAGTAGAAAAACAGGGACTACCTTTGGTGGGAAGGTAACAGCATTCTGTACACCTTCGGCATTTAGTCATGCCGGCCACATGACCACGGAGACATCTTCAGACAGCACTGGCTATTCGGCTTTGAAACGGAGATAAGCACCACCCCCTAGATCTGGAAACAACTAGTACACATATGTGGGGGAACCTTTACCTTTAACCCCCTTCTTAAACTGTCCCTCATTATCTGATTTTTGAGATCATGCCCTACAAGCAATTCAGATCCTTGGCTAAACCTAGTAAAGGTTCAGTCATCCTGTCCCGCCAAATCTCCTCCAGGATGGCTAGTTTTAATTCTAACTTGTCTCTTCCAATCGTTGCATCTCCTTTTTCCCTGCTCCTCTTTTAGTTTTTTCTTTAAATGGCTGCTTCTAGTTTTCCTCGTTCCTGTTTCATCCATATTCTTGCCTCTCCAATCCTCCCCTCCCCACAGCCTTAAAGCAGGATAAATGAATATGGATATCGCACAATAAAACCTTCAGAATGGAGAGTTTTGTGCAAGTGAATGGCAGCCAAGCCTGAGAGACTGAAAATTGGATAAAGGGATTAAAACAGTAGCACATTAACAGGAGATTTAGAGTGTAATAAACTCATTTCATAATAATATGTGCATTGGGGCCAGTAATAAATCATGGTGGAATCCCTCCTTTCGCTGTGCTGAAATGAGGCAGTGACCCGAATGCTGGGTAGGATTTCAGTGAGATGTGGATTAATTTCACAGGGTTCTTGGCGAAGAACAGAGCGGCTGCCATTGCCATATAGCTTCAGCTGGCTGGCTCCTGCAAACCACATAGGAAACAGAGGAAGCCAAGCTGGGAATCAGGTGAAACGGGATAGCAGAATTTGTGTGAGGGAGTGTCCAAGTACAGAAAGGTCCACATCCTTCCCTTTCCCTTTCTAATGTGCTTTAGGGGTGTGCAAGTATCATTTCACTGGCTAAAATGCTGAGCTTGTCAGTCAGAAAAGTCGGCAGTTCAGCAGTTCAAATCCCTAGCATAGCATAACGGAGTGAGCTCCAGTTACTTGTCCCACCTTCTGCCAACCTAGCAGTTTGAAAGCATGTAAAAATGCACATAGGAAAATAGGAACCACATTTGGTGGGAAGGTAACAATGTTCCGTGTGCCTTCGGCATTTAGTCATGCTGGCCACATAACCACAGAGATGTCTTCGGACAGCATTAACTCTTCGGTTTTGAAATGGAGATGATCACCGCCCTCTAGAGTTGGGAATGACTAGCACATATGTGCGAGGGGAACTCTTACCTTTTAAGTATCATTTCAAGATCAGTGTATAAAGGTTTCACATAGAGGTGGGTTTCACATAAGTTAACAACTGGTTTGTCTAGTGAACTGAAAATGTGAGTGCGCGCAGTGTCCAAAACACAGAGAGTTCATGCCATGGTGAGTAGAGCAGGCTAGGTGCAGAAATCAGCTGGGCTGTGAGGGCGGAGCAAGTGAGCCAAGGAGTGAGATATAGTGGCATGATAGCATAGGGCCAGGTGGACAGGCCCAGCTGGTGGTCGGAACTACCCGTTCACCCAAACTGGTCCAAACTAGCTGCAGCCCATCTCTGGTTTCATTGTTTGCTCCTTTGGACAGGGATCTCCATGGTCTTGGAACACCAAAGGAACACCTCCAGAGGACATTTTTCAAGAAAAATCTGAAAGGTGATTCCATTCAAGGGAAAGGCAGGGAATGGGGATAACAAGCAGCAGGTTCCTTTGGGAAACCTCCTTTAAGTCCCTTCATCCACATTTTGAACTCAAAATAAGGAATGAAAGCCAAACCCAGTTATCAGTCTCTAAAATGCGGCTAACTGTTGGATGGGAAGCTAATGTCAGAGTTCACTAGGAAAAGTAGGAAGGGGAAATTCTTATTCCAGCCACCTTTCCTAGAGGTCCTAAAAGTAAAGGATAAGGAAGAATTACTGAACAACAGGTCATCATTTCTCTTTCTAATCAAGAGAATCATGAAGTAAGATGGAGAGCAGAAATGGGTTCAATCTGTAGATTAAAGATTAACAGAGTTGGAAGGTACCTTGTAGGTCATCTAGTTCAACCATCTGCCCAAGCAGGAGACCCTACACCATTTCTGACAAAAGGCACTCTAGTCTCTTCTTGAAAGCCTCCAGTGATGAAGCTCCCACAATTCCTGAAGACAACTTCTGTTTCATGAGTTGATTGTTCTCGCTGTCAGAAAATTTCTCCTTATTTCTAAATTGAATCTCTCCTTGATCAGTTTCCATACATTATTCCTTGTCTGGCTTTCAGGTGCCTTGGAAAATAGGTTGATCCCCTCCTCTGTGTAGTAGCCCCTCAAATATTGGAAGACTGCTACCATGCCTCCCTGATCCTTCTCTTCACTAGACTAGCCACACCCAGTTCCTGTAACTGTTCTTCATATGTTTTACTCTCCAGTCCCCTAATCAGGGGTAGGATTCAGCTGGTTCAGACTAATTCAGATGAACCAGTAGTTCTGGTGAGCAGTTGGCCCTGTTCACCCGTCCCTTCCCTTTAATGCCCTTTATTTCCATGTTTTTTAGCTCAGCTGATTTGTACGAAACAGGGGATTGCCCTTCATCAGCTGTTTTACTCACTGGCACTGACATAGAAGGTATGTTTTTAAGCTTAAAATGGGCATTTTTTGAATACTGTGCATGTGTGCAAAGCACACAGTAGGCACATGTGTGTACAAAGTGTGCATGTGGGTGCAAAGCATGCACTAAGGTGCATGCGTACGCAAAGCATGTGCTCACCAAACCGATTGTTAAGCCAAATGCATCTCACCACTGTCCGTAATCATCCCAGTGGCTCTTCTCTGCACTCTTTCTAGAGTCTCAACATCTTTTTTATAGTGTGGTGATCAAAAGTGGGTGCAGTATTCTAGGTGTGATCATATGTACTTATCTTAAGTAAGACAGAGAGCATAAATGGGTTCAATCTGAAGAGCAACAGCTGAGATGGAGGTTCTTTAAAGCAGGGGTCCCCAACCCCTGGGCCACGGACCGGAGTGAGCGGCAGAGAGAATAGCTCTGCTATCCTGGTGGCTGGCTGGGGTGCTCCCTGGGGGCAGGACGGGGGCAATGGCCTGTATTGGGGGGGGGTTGGGGCACCACCTGGCCCTGCGTGGGGGGAAGGGACTGCCAGGTCCTCCTGCCCAGGACGTACCCCGTCCTTCCCTGCCCCAGCCAAGGATCCTTCGCCCGGGACCCCTGGCAGCTTTCCCGCCCGGTTGCACGCAAGGGGCCATCCCCGGGTCACGTTACCATGAGACGCGGGTTCCCGCCTCGGGTTCCACATGACCGCCAAACGCACGCACAGCCCATGTGACTCAACTCACATGCTGGAGGCTCCCACCGGTCCGTGGAATTTTTTTTTACATGAAACCGGTCCCTGGTGCCAAAAAGGTTGGGGACCCCTGCTTTAAAGGCCAAATGCGAGGCAAGTTGGAAATGGCCAAGACAATGGAATGTGGAGGCCAGAATCTTTTTCCTTTCCTAACTAAGATCACTGTGTTAACAGAAAGAGGAACAGAGTGAACTGGGCTACAGGGGTGGATTGCATGGGGAATTACGCTTCCTTCTTCCCTTTCCCTTCTACTCAACAACTCTGAAACAAAACAGTTCTTTCTCTTCTGTAACAGCAGAGGGAAAAACCAAACTATTTTCTGACACCCAGCTGATTGTTGATCATGTGGGAGGAGAAAAAACTGGCTGGGAACTGCTGACTGAAGGCTGGAAGATGCCCATTTGCACCTTCCTATGCAATAAAATGTCATCAAAGTAGCTCTGTGCAGCATGATTACATAACAGAGAGAGACCCAGGCTGAGTGGGTCATGTGTCAAACTTACCTCCATACTGATTAGAAGTAAACCCCAGGTTATGAGCGTTCCCTTAGCAAACGTTTGAACTTACACAATAAGCACCTCCTAGCGCTGTGATGGTGAACTTGTGGCTCACTGCCACAGGTGGCACGTGTAGCCATTTTTAAGGGCACACAAAGCGTTCCCCTGCCAGCTCCAGGGCACTGGCTAGGGATTCAAACCGCCGAACTACCGACCTTTCTGATTGACAAGCTAAGCATCTTAGTCACTGAGCCACCGCGTCCCCTTTAGCGTAAGAAACTTAGCTTCTAGTCCTTCCCATATTGCCAAGGTACACCAAACAGTCATGCAGATGACACAAATCTGGAAAGTGCCTAACACTTTAGAAAAGAAACGATTCAAAGGGTTAGGTAAAGGTAAAAGTTCCCCTAGGACATATGTGCTAATCGTTCCCGACTCTAGGGGGCGGTGCTCATCTCTGTTTTAAATCTGAAGAGCCAGTACTGTCTGAAGACATCTCCGTGGTCATGTGACATGGAACTCTGTTTAATATCCCATTATTTCAGTGATAGTGTTTCACCTAAACTTTAATAGCCATTAATCCTTGATTTTCAGCTTTCATAGCTATATCTAAATGTACAAATTCAACATGTTTTGAGTGTTGACAAAACACAATACTGTTTTGCCAACACCCTTGATAGACCTGCTTAATATTGAGATGAGACAACCATGACCTGGATGACTCTCTACAGACTTTTAGCTTTACAATTTGGGATGAACACCCTTCGAATGGTGTAGGAGTAGGAATGGATTTCCAGATGAAAAATTGCAGACTACAGAAACCAAGAGCACCACTCAGGTGACCCTGAGGACACAGATAAACCTCCAATTGCTTCAACCACCCTCTAAAATACAGGTGTCAAACTTGCTGTGTCACATTGATGTCACATGACAGATCGCAATGTTTTTTGCCTTCACGGAGCTGTGATAGGTGAGGGTTGTGCTTGATGCATCCAGCCTTCGGGCTGCCAGTTTGACATCCCTGCTCTAAAAGGATGCAAATGACCAACTGTCTGCAAGGTATATAAATCCTTTCATTCCCTACTATCCTGTCGGAGCTGAAGAAGTTTCTTGGGTAAGAAGTGAAATGTCTTCAAAGAATAAACAAGAAAGCCCAGTTGTCTCCTGAAAAAGCACTTTTGGGATTTGGATGGGACAGTATTCAAATATACCTGTATCTATAATGTATCTATGATTCATTTGTGATTCAAGAGCTATGGAAACCGCTTTTATAATCAGATCTGCATAGCAGCCTTATCTGTCACAGAGTAAGTTGAGTCCTTGTAGACTTGCTCCAATTTGGTGTAAACTGAGAACCTGACTTAAACTGGGGTGTCATCGTACACAGTGATGGGATTCAAAAATGTTTAGTACTGGTTCTGTGGGTGTGGCTTGATGGGCATTGCAGGGGAAGGATACTGTAAAATCTCCTTCCATCCCCACTCCAGGAGAAAGATACTGTAAATCTCTATTTCTTCCACACTCCAGTGGAAGGATACTGTAAAATCTCCATTCCCTCCCTACTCCAGGGAAGAATACAGTAAAGTCTCCATTCCCTCTGCATTCCAGGGGAAGGATACTGTAAAATCTCCATTCCTTCCCCACTCCAGGGGAAGGATATTGTAAAATGGGGGGGGGGGGCAGGGGCAGCCAGAGGTGGTATTTACCAGTTCTCTGACCTACTCAAAGTTTTCGCTACCAGTTCTCCAGAACTGGTCAGAACCTGCTGAATATCACCTCTGATCATACAGTACCTTGCTGTGGCTACAACTCCCCTCAGGCAGGATTATTTTCTCTGACTTGTGTTGTCTTTCATGAAGATCTGCCTCCAACTGCTGGTCCAGAAGTTCAGCATATTAAAAGGCAAAAGGCATTAGATCACATTAAAATATTTTTTTAAAAAATTACATTTGAATACTGGTTTAATAAGAAAAGCAGAAAAGATGTTGAATTCAGAGACCGACAGATTCATCCTCAAACTTGCAGTCAATGGCCATAATCTCAGGAAACATGTTCCTTGTTGCTATGGACCTCATTTTGTAGGATTATATTTTTGCTCTAACACAGGGGTGTCAAACTCAAGGCGGAGGGGCCGGATCTGGCCCACAGGATGCTTAGTTCTAGCCCATGGGGCTGCCCTGGAAACAGGGAAGGACCCACCCACGGTGCCTCTGCCAGCAAAAGCAGAGCTCCGTTTTTGCTGGCAGAGGGTTGTGAAACCATTGCAAACAAAAATGGAGCTTGGGAGCCCTTTTTCACTGGCAGAGTGCTCAGGCTACCACAGGCTCCCCTGGCACGAGTGACATTGAGCTGGCCATGCCCACCCTGGCCACACACCCCATACCCCCCCCCAAGGTCAAACACAATCCTGATGCTGCCCTCAATGAAATCAAGTTTGACAGCCCTGCTCTAACACAATAAACTAAGCAGTATTCATTCTGGTGGGTCTTTGACTGGGAGACCACCAAGTAATAACAGGTTTGTAAGTTATTCTGGAAAACGGCAAGTAGTGGCAAACTACTTCCCTTTGGCTGAGAAGAATCCTACTTGAATATGTACAATACTTGAGTCTGACTTGAAGGGACTTCAGAGCAAACCAATATGATTGGCAGTTTCACTACCCAATCATCAAAAGCTGTATGCTCGGCCATTGTTCCATCTCCTCCACACTTAAAGAATGTAGAATGCAGTGATGGGATGCTGCTGGTTTAACAACTGGTTCAGTGAGCGTGCTTTATGCACACATGTGTCTAAAGAGCTGAAAATGGAGCATTTAGAAGCTCAGCTGCTTACCTTCCATGTCAGCAATGGTAAGTAGAACTGGGGGGGGGGGGTTGTAAATCAGCTGTGCCACGTGATTGAGATGAGCTAGAAAGCAGGAAATAAAGGACTGGATAGGGCAGGGGTAGGCAGAGGGTCCAACTGATCTTCGGAGCAACTGGTTCACCCAAACTGGTCCAAAGCAGCTGAATACCACCTCTGGTAGAATGCTTAACAGAAGAGCCACTAGAAATAAATTACAACAGGTTCCACCTCTTAGGAGATAAATGGAAATCATTGATCTGTTGAAATGCTTATAACTTAAAACATTTCACTTTAACAAATCTTCTTAAAGCCACATGATTTATGCCCAGTAAAAATTACTTTATTTTGAATCAACTATCCAAGAGCTTGACACCAAGTGACCCAGGCTGATTTTTAAAAGCTACCATATTTTTCGGAGTATAAGACGCACCGGAGTATAAGTCACACCAAAATTTTGAAGAGGTAACTTTTTTACAAACATTTTTTGCACTCTGCAGACCTCACAAACCCTCTGCACACCTCATTCTTTTGTGAAAAATGGGACATGCAGAAAATTTGGGAGGCCTATAAAGTGCTCCTAGGGGCTGGGTAGGCCAAAAATGAGCAAAAAATGGCCTGTTTTTTGCAAAAATGGGCCTGTTTTCTGCCAAAAAAGAGAGGCATGAGTAGCCTGTAGGAGTCTTGTAGAGGAGTCTTGTACTGGGGAGGGGGGGCAAAAATGAGCAAAAAAGGCCCAGTTTTTCACTCATTTTTGCCCTCCTCAGCCCCCAGGAGCACTTTGCAGGCCCCCCAAACTCTCTGCACATCCAATTTTGTAAAGGGGGCAGGGTTTCAGGAGGCCAAAAATGCTGTATTCAGTGTATAAGATATACCCAGATTTTCACCCTCTTTTTGGCGGGGAATGGTGCATCTTATACTCCAAAAAATATGGTAAGTAGGGAGGGATTTCAGGGTATTTTCAGGATGTGATTTTAAAAAATTCAAAATGGTTCCCTTGATGAAGCGACTGAAGTTTACCTGTTTTTTGGGTGACACAGGGCTTCGATCAAACCGCTATGACTGATATCTTGACTTTTTTTTAACGTAAAACCTTCTGACACCTTTGATGGACCAGATTAATATATAGATGAGAGAATTGAAAAACATATTGAAAGAAGACATGGCTAACCAGGAGCTATAGTGGCACAGTGGTTAGTGTGCAATATTGCAGGCTATTTCTGCTGCCTGCTGGCTGCCTGCAATTTGGCAGTTCAAATTTCACCAGGTCCAAGGTTGACTCAGCCTTCTACAGTATCCTTCTGAGGTGAGCAAAATGAGGCCTCAGATTGTTGGGGGCAATAGGCTGACTCTGTAAACCACTTAGAAAAGGCTGTAGAGCAGGGGTCCCCAACCTTTTTTTCACCAGGGACCGGTTTCATTTTAAAGAAAATTCTGCGGACCGGCTGAGTGGCTCAGCAGTCATGTGACTGGGTGGGCGTGGCCAACTTGGAAAATGTGAAACTCACTTAACAATGATCTTGGTTAGCAACCAAACTTTTGGCCTCAACTGTGGTCATAAGTTCTTTCTTTCTTTCTTTCTTTCTTTCTTTCTTTCTTTCTTTCTTTCTTTCTTTCTTTCTTTCTTTCTTTCTTTCTTTCTTTCTTTCTTTCTTTCTTTCTTTCTTTCTTTCTTTCTTTCTTTCTTTCTTTCTTTTTTCTTTCTTTCTTTCTTTCTTTCTCTTTTTCTTTCTTTCTTTCTTTCTTTCTCTCTCTCTTTCTTTCTCTTTCTTTGTCTCTGTCTCTCTTTCTCTCGCTATTTCTTTCTCTCTTTCTCTCTTTCCCTTTCTCTTTATTTCTTTCTCTTTTTCTCTTTCCCTCTTTCTCTCTCTTTTTCTTTCTCTCTTTCTCTCTTTCTGTATCTTTTTTTGTCTCTTTCTTTCCTTTCTGTCTCTTTCTCTGTCTGTCTTTCTCTCTCTCCCACTTTTTTTTTCTTTCTTTCTCTTTCTTTCTCTTTCTTTCTCTGTCTCTCTCCTTCATCCGCCCATCTCTGTCACTCTGTGTGTGTGTGCATGTGTCTGTCTGTCTTGCATTCACTCAATCACTCATTCTGTGTCTCTGTCTAACTTTCTCTCCCTCCCTCCCTCTCTCTGTCTCTCTATGTGTGTCTGTCATCGTCGTCCCCCCCCCAGCCTCCTCAGCCCGCCTGCCGCGCTTGGTCGCTCGTTCGCTCGTTCAGGCTCCATGGCTGGGTAGGAGCCGGGCTGGAGAGGAGGAGGAGGGAGGAGGGGGCAGCCCATTGGGCAGAGTGTGCAGGAGAACGCAGGAGGATGGTGGGGGCTCTTCCTCCACCCTCGTCGACGGAGGGACTCCTGCGCGCCGCCGGAGCAACCCTCCCTACGGCCGCCAGTTCCCTCCCCTGCCCGCGGAGCCTCCGCAGCCCCTGGAAGAAAACGAGTGGCCGGCATGCCAGCAGGGGAGGGAATCGGTGGCCGGTCCAGTGGCACCCAGGAGTCCCTCCGTCGACGAGGGTGGAGGAAGAGCCACACTCCAACGGCGCGAACAGCCACGCCTGCGTTCTCCCGCGCGCTCTGCTCAGGGGGCTGCCCCCTCCTCCCTCCTCCTCTCCAGCCCTGCGGGCCGGCTCCCACCCAGCCACGGACCGGCACCGGTCCGCAGCCCGGGGGTTGGGGACCCCTGCTGTAGAACACTGTTAAGCAGTATATAAGTCTAAATGTTATTACTATTTCCCTTTTATTGTCAAGCTACATGGATATGTCATAAAGTCACTAGCTGGCTTAAGAAGAATAATGTTTGCTCAATTCACTTTGATTTGTTTTACCTAGGTTAGTTCTGTTCTAAGTGTCTTGTGTTAGCCTGTGTGTCATTTCAATCTTTTTAATCCATCTTCCCATGCTTGGCATCGATTTCCCTTTTAGCCATAACCGTTCTTTTCACAGCAATTTAAATGCTGAAATTCTCTGGTGCTTAGCCAAGCTTGAATGCAACGGATCCAGAGAGATCCCAAATTTCCTTGCAGAAACTATACCATCATTACACAATGTGAATGGTTTGATTTTCAAGCTTTTTAGAGCAGGTTGAAAATGACCACTCTTTTTATCTTATCAGTTCTTGGTTTTCTTACTATGTCTTAATCCCTCGTGATCTTTTTCAACTATCAAATGTTTTTAAACTGGAAGGATTTCCATTTGTATTTCTATTGTACTTGATTAATCCCTTGCTTTTAAACCAGAAACTCTGAGTGACATATGAGTTAAGCTATCTGTTAAATAGGGGACACAGTGGCTCAGTGGCTAAGACACTCAGCTTGTCGATGAGAAAGGTCAGCAGTCAGGCAGTTCAAATCCTTAGTGCCGTGTAATGGAGTGAGCTCCCATTACTTATCCAAGCTTCTGCCAACCTAGCAGTTCAAAAGCATGTAAAAATGCAAGTAGAAAAATAGGAACCACCTTAGTGGGAAAGTAACTGCATTCTGTACACCTTTGGCATTTAGTCATGCCGGCCACATGGCCATGGAGACATCTTCGGACAGCGCTGGCTCTTCGGCTTTGAAAGAGAGATGAGCACCATGCCCTATAGTTGGGAACAACTGGCATATATATGTGAGGGGAACCTTTACCTTTACCTATCTGTTAAATAGGATGTAAGTATATATATTTTTGTGTCATAAGAACAAAGCCTACGTGGGATGTCATAGAGACGGGCGTGGTAGGCTGAGCCACTTGCGATTTCCTCTACCGGTTTGGATGATCCGGTCCAAATCGGTAGAATACCATCTCTATATTGGCTTCAACTAATCCCTGATCAAATGTTTTCCTGGGAGTCATACTTTGTTAAAATTATGTGCTAACTCTTTCCTACTTTTTCAGTTTTTATCATTTTGTCATATAGTATTTTTATCGTATATAAAATACCTTCTAACATCAGACTAGCGCTTACTGGATTGTACTTTAGGAAACGTGTAACATTTTGTTTTGAAAAAGTGCCTCTGATCAGGGCTCCGGTTCTCAAGTGATCCTTCCACACAGTATGTCAATGTCCCTGCCAAGCTCCTAAGCCTGTTCCTACAAATGGCAGCCTCAGGATGGCCCACCAGAGGCTTGCCATTTTGGGGTTTGACACTGAGCCATTTTTGAACATATAATAAAAGGATAGATGAGATTTGTCTGCTAATTATCAGCCCATTAGTCCTTCAGTATAACCTATAAGGTTTATGCTAAACATCTATGCAATAAACTTTCCAATTGGCTAGATATAGAATATATTTTGGCAGATGAGCAGACAGACTTTCAAGCTGGGGTCTCTATTTAGATAATGCTCTTATTTTGTAGCAATTGTCACTGCAATGTTATGGATTTGAGAGGAAACTAGACTTAGGTATTTGAGGAGCCAGTCTCCCTTTTTTCAGCTAGCAAGGTATCTAAATCAAACAACAGCCTACAAATTCGGAAAAGCTTTCACTTTGTCACATTTTTATGTGTTTCAATAACTATTTTTGAATATTTTTAAGTCCTACATTATTGAAATTTTCCTGTGTGCTGCTGAATTTGCAGTATTATTAATCTTCCATTGAGGTAATTTTTTAATAAACATTTTAAAGTAAAAAAAAAAGATTTGATTACATAATTAATTATTCTATCAAAACATGGTCACAGAATGGCAAAAAATATTTGCTGCTCCATTAGAAAAAAAAGTTAAAACAGGCAGGTCCAGGGATCCTTTCTAAGGAACAAATGTCATGTCAAACAAAAACAATCAAGAAAAGGATAATACATGATAGCATTGTAATTTAAAGTCCATTCAATATTTTTTTTAGTTAATGTCCTAGAGTAGAAATTGGATACGTGAATTTCTGATTCTAGCTTAGGCATGAAACCAACTGTGAGACTTTGGACCAATAACTTTATCTCAGCATAGGAGGAAGATAACCATTTTCAAAACTCTTGCTAAGGAAACTTCATCAACTTGTCCAGAAAGTTATCTGGAGATGAAGAGGCTGATTGAACACACCAAAACAAACAAAACAAACATACACTTCTGTCATCTACCCAGAGGTTCCACCTATTCAACCAGAATTAAATGTTTCAAAAACTTTCAACAATAAGAACAGTTATGAATCAATGACTCCTTGAGATGGTGGACTTCCCTGTACTGAATGTGTTCAAGAAGAAACTTGGTCACTCTCCACCTAGAATCTGAGCTGGCATGGGAGGGATAAGATCAAGTGGCCTCAAGGTTCCCTTTCTTTGATTCTGTGAAAAATTAAAACTTTTGAAGGAAACAGTTTGAATAGATTTCCTTTTTTAAATATTAAATGTTAACATTAAAAATATTAATAACATTCTCTTGAGTTACGCTGCACTGTAAATTTTGGTCCCAACTCAAATACAAGATGACTTTTGTAGCCCTTGAAAATTTTCTAACTGAGATCTAAATTTATGCTAAAGAGACACCAGCCACATCAGCTGAATCAACTGTCAATTCGGGTTAATGTCAGGGTTCCAAGTAACACCCGCAATGAAAGAAGACTCCGAGACTCGAAGTTCCTCAAAGTTCCATTTCATTAGAGATGTCATATTGGCACATCTGGGAAAACCCAAATCTGAGAGCTCTGGGTTTTCCCCACCCAAAAGAAAGTGAAAGATCCATTCCCCTGCACCCTCCAAGTCCATCACATGGTCCAATCAATTCACTGTTCCAACTGGAGACAACCCCCAGTTGCTCCCATCCAGGTGCAGGCTGAATGCCCTTGACTCCCAGAGAAAAGAATGTTGTTATGGCTAATCCTCAACTGACTCCTTGTAACCCCCCCTTCCATTTTCCCAGGCACTAAATGTGGCAGCCCTGAAGCTCCAACGAAACAGATGGCTTCCAGGGTTGACATCAACATTGGAAATCCATGGGGAGATAGAAGATTGCCACCAGTTTACCTCTGCAGCCTTTCTTAGAGAAGAATTTCAGACTCTTTCTACTCAACTCTGTTAATTGTCACTTTTCTAAAAGCCACCAGGCAGGTCTCAAAGCAGTGTCTCTGCTTGTTGTTTTTTTTCTTGGCAAATTGAAACATCGAAAAGAAGGATGGACATTTTGCCTATCTTCCCTCAGGTAATGTGATAGCATATCAAGGTCAAGAAAACATGGGAGCAGGAGAACTGCAAAGTACAGTTTCCAAAAGCAAGGTGGCAAATACAACCAAAGGGAAGAATGTGACCTTTATAGGACACTAGCTGGGTGCCTGTACTTCTCTATGAAACTGTAAGGAGCCCCAGACCGCTTCTGAGTGAAGGAGTGGAACTGAGGTAATGTGAGGCAATTAGCAGTTGGAATGTGAGGCAACTGGTGGTTGGAACAGACTTCCAGGTGGGGAGGGGGAGTAGAATGTCTTAACTCCCAGCCCATAGGCTGGATGAGTCACATGCTGGCCATGCCCACACCCGGTTTAGTGAAGAGGTAGCATCAGAGCATGTTACTATATATGGCAGCTGGCAGTTATAAGAAATACTGATGATGTGATGATTTTGTCAAATCCATTCTTAGTGAGAACCTAGAAGCCAAGAGGAACATACATGCCAAATTTCAGGTTTGTAGGCTTTGCAGTTCTGGAGATTTTGTGATTCATGAGTGGTATTTGGCTTTTATATATATAGATTAAGCAAAGGAAGATTTGGAAGTTTTTGTGACCTTCTCTGCTCCTTCTCAGATGTTTGATGTCACCATGTGTTTGTAGTTTGTTTTTTTAGAAGACAACAGAAAGAACTGGACTATATGGCCTAATCCAGAAAGACTCTTCTGTTTCCATGATGCAATTGGTTGCAGAATATGGCCAAGCAGTCAGGTTTCTGTCTAACACGTGCCAGAGATGGCACACAGAGCCCTTTCTGTGAGCACGTGCCATTGCCACCTGATCTTCACAGGCACCAGAAAATGGACCAAAAATGGACCAAAATGGGATCATTTTCCCAGCTGTTTCTGGGCCATTTTGGGTGATGTTCTTTGGGCTGTTTTCGGGCCATTTGGGGGGATGTTTTCAGGCTCTTTCTCAAGCCATTTTCAGGCCATTTTTCAGCCTGAAAACAGCCCAAAATTGGCCTGAAAATGGCCCCAACAGCAGCAAAAAAAACCCAACCACCTTGGGATGCACGCACCAGCCAGCTGGTCTTTGGGTTTCAAGTGCTCCAGCGCATACGAAGACCAGTTTGCTGGCATGCATAGGTGTACTGGAAACCCAAAGAGCAGCTGCTTGGCACGCGCATGCACATCGGCCAGCTGGTCTTTGGGTTTCTGGTGCTCTGGTGCACGCACATGCATGTGTGTTCTGGTTTGGGCACTCAGTGCTGAAAAGGCTCGCCATCGCTGGTCTAAGGCAAAGGTTGCCAAACATTTCACTTAAGGAAAGAAAAGGGAAAAAAAGGTGATCTTCATTTTCTGACAACTGGCCATCTTTAAGGCTCTTGGCGCAAGTTTGTGTCAAGCGAATTTCATCTTTAGAATGTTGGTGAAAGAAGCAAGAGCAACAGCTCAGTGAGAGTCACATCAATCCCATTCCCAAGGGTGCAAGCCAATTTCTCTTGTTTTTTCACATGTCTTTCTGCCTGAACCTCCAGCAGCCTTCAATCCCATTAATCCAAGCACTGCTGGCAATGACGAAGACTGATTTCACCAGCAAACGATCAATTTGTATCTCTCTCTCTCACTCTCTCTCTCTCTCTTTCTCTCTCTGCCGCTTCCCCCTCCCCCCGTTTTTTTTTTTGTACGGATGTACAAAATATCATGAAAAAGGTGTTAGTGGTGATGGCTGCACAACGGTGAAATAATAGAGTAATAAGGCAATCCACTTTTGACCTTGCAGGACAGCTAATTCATCTACCCATCTATCTTAATTATTCTCCGGGTTACAAAAGAGAAACTGCACAATTCATTCATTCTATGATGACAATTCCATTTTCCACCCCCAGGAAAGCACCATCCTTCCTCAGAAGTGATCCTGCCACATGATGCATTCCTTGTGTAGCTCACTTATGCTAGCCAGCCTCTGTAACTTGTTTGGACTTCATCCAGAGTGTGGGAACATCCAGGAAGGTCTCCATGAACAGAGAAGAAAGTAGGCAAGGGAATGACGAATCCGAGATTCAAGTTGGAGAAACAATGCGTAAAAAAGGTTTAGTAAAGAGCTCTCTAGCACAGGGGTGTCAAACTCAAGGTTCAGGGGCTGGATGAGGTGCATCGGGTGCTTAGATCCAGCCCACGGGGCTGCCCTGGAAACAGCAAAGGATTGGCCTGTGGTGCTTCTGCCAGTGAAAAAGGAGCTCAGGAGGGCCACCTGGTTGCCCTTCTAAGTTCTGTTTTTGCTGGCAGAAGGCTAGCAAAACAAACTAAAGGCAAAACAGAACAAAAAGGAGAAATGTTTCCCCTTTTGCATTTAAGCATCCAGGAAGGGGCAGGGAAGGGATAGAGGAAAGGCAAAGAAAAAGAAGGAAAGATGGGAACAATGTTAAAAGAAATGTCCTTCTGGGTTCACTTCCAAGTGGGGGGAAAAGACACTGGAAACATGGAGGCTGTTTGGAAAGATGATTTAATGGTGGACAGGACCACATGGACAGAAAAGGGGGATCACATACTTCCAGATGTTGGGTGAAATATTCTGATTGGTTGTCAGACTCCCATGGGGCCATGCAGGGGCAACTCTATAGGCTGTCTTGAGCTGAGGTTTGGTTGAGTGTTGTTTCTTTCTAAGTGCCCTGTGGTGAGATGGGTAAAGGGCTAACACTATCATGCCTTAATCCCATCGCCCTGGAGCTGAATGTGGGATTTTTGTTATGTAGAATAGACTGGCTCAGGCCTTTTGATGGCCCATTGACAAGGGTCGTGGCTATTAAGAGTGAGTCTGCTTCCTGCCTAAAAACATGTTTCTCCATTTATGTTCCAGGGAAATATAATATTGTGCCTTTTCAATATTTCCCAGGATATTTTATTTTTTTAGGGGGCGGGGATTAACTTCCCATAAGAGCAAGAAAGGAAAAAGAAGAAGGAAAAAGAAGAAAAGAAAAGAAGGAAGGAAGGAGATTATAATAAGAGGGAGGGAGAGTCTGAGGAAAGTTCTGCCCTAGCACTTGACCAGCACTCGCTTTTCTCATACATGCCCCATCCGTGCATGCGCTTAGCTTTTTGGTCATGTGCTTTGGCTTTAAAAAGTGCCTAAATGGGACAGCATAGAGCTGGGACAGGTAGGTGTGAGCACTTGTGATTTCTACGACTGGTTCGGCCGAACTGGTCCAAAACAGCAGAATACCACCTCTGCTCCCCACCATGCATTGGGTGGGGTGGGGAACCCAGGGAGAACTAAGAGTGTCTTAATTCTTACTAACAGAGATGAAATGACAGAGGAAGTTGCAGAAATTCTGTGGAAGAGTGACCATGGCATATTGGAATTCAATATATTGCAGACCCAAGCAAAGAACCAAATCAAACTAGTGTCTTAGATTTTAAAAGAGCTGATTTCAATGAACTTAGAGAGAGTTTGGGAAGGATACTATGGATGAAAATTTTAAGGGGTAAAATAACTCAAGAGACTGGGGAGACTCTAATAATATGATTATAAAAGCCCAATCCAACACAGTACCACTTAAAAAGAAAGAAAGAAAGAAATCCAAGAAAAAACCAGCATGGTTACAAAAAGAATTATCTGATAAACTGAAAGGGAAAAAGGATACATATAAAAAATGGAAAGAGAGATACATAACTAAGGCAGAAAACCAGCATGTAGCCTAAATCTGCATGATGATGAAGCCAGGAATGCTAAGGCTCAGAATGAACTAAGACTTGCAACAAATGTCAAAAATAATTTTTAAAAAGTTTCTTTCAATATATAAAAAACAAGAAAAAAGTCAAGGACACAATCTGTCCATTAACGAGAGAAGATTGCGAAGAAGTGGCAGCAGGGAGAAAGCAGAACTGCTTAATTCTTTCTTTGCATCTGTCTTCACACAAAAAGAAAAAAATAGCAAAGCCATAAAAGTAGATTATGAATACAAATTAAAATACGCAAGAAAATGATAAGAGAATACCTATCCACTCTAGATGAGTTCAAATCACCAGACGGATTGCACCCCACGGTTCTGAAGGAGCTGGTAGACATTGAACTTGGGACCATTAAACCATATCTTTCACGGAGCACCAGAAGACTGGAAAAGAGCTGATGTAGTTCCCATCTTCAAAAAAGGAAAAAGAAGACTTCCGGTTCCGGCTCCGGCTTTTTTGGATTATGTGATTTCTTTTCTGGAGTGCCTTCGCTATTATAATTATTGATCTGGAAAACTGTTTCTCTTTTGGTTCCTGAACTTTTCACAATCCTGATTTGAACTTCCAGCTCCTGACTTGCCTCAACGGCCCCACCCAAAAAACGCCATTTTAGTGGCATTGACTTTAACAGCTAACTATGGCACAAAAATCAGAACTGGCAGGCTTAGAACTAAGGATGGCTTCTCTTGAATCAGTTATACAAACTTTGGTGCAAGAAATCAAGGCCCAGAGAGAAGAAAATATCAACTTTAAAAAGGAGCTACTGGACACACGGAAACAAGTGCTGGAGAACACACAGAAGAATGAAGAGTTGGAAGGGGGGCTGGCTGGGGCTAAGGGAGAGATTAAAAATGTTACTAATGAGGTTGTAGAAATAAATGGGCATGTGTCTAGGATTGATATGGAAAGGATGACATATTTTTTGAGATTTCAGAATGTTTCTGAGGAATCTGGTGAATGTCTCCCTGAACTCATGAGCACAATTATAGCAGATTATTTACATAAACCTAAGGATGAGATCAGAGGGGACATTGACCTAGCCTACAGAATAAACTCTGCATATGCCAGGATAAATGAAGTACCCAGAGAGATACATGTTAAATTTGTTAGAAGGTCAACCAGAGAGGAAATCTTGAAGGTGCAAAGAGGAGGACCGTTAATTTACCAACAAAAGGAGGTTGCCATCTTGAAGCAGATTCCAAGAAAGATTAGAGAAGCAAGAAGGAAATTTTCCTTCTTGTCTAGAAAATTGTTTGAACACGGGATCTGGTTCAAGTGGGTGATGCCCGAAGGGATGCTGGTGTTCTGGGAAGGAGGAAGAGTGAGGATTAAAACAGTTGCTGAGGCAGAAGCCTTTCTTAAAAAACATTCCTCTGTCCTGAGGGAAGATCCAGGGGGGGCAGGGGGGGCCACGGCCCCGGCCGCTGGGGGCGTGGAAGGAGGGATAGAAGACACAATTGCCAAGAGACTTAGATCTAAAAAATAACTTTGCCTTGATTTTTTGAGTAATATTGTATAACATGTGATCTGGATTTTTGCAAATGACTGACAGCATTGAATTGAGAACTTAGAAATATGTACTTGTTTTCACTTTGTAGTATTATGAAAAATGTTTTTTGTTAATGATTTATTATGAAGCTCCGGAAGGGCCGACGACTTTGATGCGAAAGCTCTCAAAATTTCTTTGTATCTCTTACCCTACCCTAATGAAAAATTGTAAAACCAATAAAACTTTTTCAATATAAAAAAAAAAAAGGAAAAAGAAAACAGATCCAGGATAGTACAAACTAATCAGCCTGACATCAACACTTGGGAAGATCCTGGAAAAGATAATTCAAGAACAGATCTATGAACATCTGGAGGCAAGCAAGGTTACAACCCAGTGGTGGGTTTCAAATTTTTTAGAACCTACTCTGTAGGTGTGGCCTATTTTGTGGGCGTGGCTTGGCAGTCATGTGACAGGGTGTGAGTGGCCACCTTTTAAAAGGTGGTGAAACTCATTTAACAACGCTCTTGCTTAGCAACCAAAATTTTGGACTCAATTGTGATGATAAATTCTTTCTTTCTTTCTTTCTTTCTTTCTTTCTTTCTTTCTTTCTTTCTTTCTTTCTTTCTTTCTTTCTTTCTTTCTTTCTTTCTTTCCTTTCTTCCTTCATTTCCTTTCCTTCCCTTCCCGTTGGGTCACTGGCAGCGGCGGGCCAGATTTACTTCCAGGTACGCCGGTGGAACCCCCTCTCACCGGTTCTCTAAATTTCACCAACCGGCTCTTGCGAGTAGGTGCGAGCCTGCAGAAACCCATCACTGTTACAACCGGAAGCCAACATGAGTTTGCCAAAAGCAGATCATGCCAAACAAACCTTATTTCATTCTTTGACAAAGTGACTAAATGAGTGGATGTGCAAAATATAGTGGACACAGTGTACTTGGATTTCAGTAAGGCATTTAACAAAGTAAGCTACAACCTACTTCTTGTTAAGCTAGAAAATGTGGGATAGGCATCATCACCACTAAATGGATTTGTAACTGGCTGACAAACTGCACTTAATGGGTAGTCCTTAATGGAACTACAGTTACATGGAGAAAAGCAAGCAGTGGGGTACCCCAAGGTTCCATTTTAGGCCCAGTATTCTTCAACATCTTCATAAATGGTTTAGATAACAGAATAGAAAGGAAATCATCAAATTTTCTGGCAACACTAAATTGGCAGGAATAGCCAATACCTCAGAAGATAAGTTCAAGATCCAGATGGCTCTCTGGGCCCTATCTAACAAAATGAAATTCAATGTAGAGAAAAGTAATGTTTTACTTTTAGGAAAGAAAAACCAAATGTACAAGTACATATTAGGTGAAATCTGGCTCAATAGCAGTAACTACGAGATGTATTGTAGAGTTCTAGTGTACCATCACTTAAATATGAGCCAGCAGTGTGCAGCAGAAGCCAAAAGAAGCCAAGGCAATCCTAGGTTGCATTAACATAGGGATAGAATCAAGGTTATGTGAACATAAGAACATAAGAATAGCCTTGCTGGAACAGGCCACAGCCCATCTGGTCCAGCATTCTGTCTCACACAGTGGCTCCCCATTTGCTTCAGGGTCTTCCCAAGCAGATGTCTTCATCTGCTTATGATTCTCTGCAAATGGCATTGAGAGATATCCTGCCTATCTCTCCATCCCGGAGGGTGTCCTTAGGCATCCATAATTATACCCATGGATACCCTTGTTCTCCATGAACTCGTCTAATCCTTTCTTAAAGGTGTCAAGGCTGACAGCTGTCACCACTTCTTCTGGCAGGGAGTTCCATAGACCAGTGATCCTCTGGGTGAAAAAGTACTTCCTCTTATTTGTTTGAGGTCTGGCTTCCAAAAGTTTCATGGAGTGCCCCCTAGTTCTAGTGTTGTGTGATAGGGAAAATAGTTTTTCCTTTTCTACTTTGTCCACACCGTGCATGATTTTATAGACTTCAATCAGGTCACCTCTCAGGCGCCATCGTTCTAGAATGAAGAGGCCCAGCCGTTGCAGCCTCAGATGGTAAGGAAGGTGTTCCAGCCATCTAATCATTCTGGTTGCCCTCCTCTGCACCTTTTCCATTTCCATAATATCCTGAAGTATTAGTACCACTTTATAAATCCTCAGTAAGATCATACTTGGGAATACTACATCCAGTTTTGGTCACCATATTACAAAAAAGAAGTTGAGACTCTACAAAGAGTGCAGAAAAGAGCAACAAAGACAATAAGAGGGCTGAGGCTAAAACATAGGAAGCAGTTACAGAAATTCTAGTCCAATGAAAAGAAGTGACATGATAGCAGTGTTCCAATATCTAAAGGGCTGTCACAAAGAAGATGGGGTTAATCTATTTCCAAAGACAAGAAGCAATGGATGGAAACTAATCAAAGAGAGAAGCAACCTAGAACTAAGGAGAAATTTCCTAACAGTGAGAACAATTAACCTGTGGAATGGCTTGACTTCAGAACTTGTGGGTGCTACATCTGTGGAGGCTTTTAAGAAGAGACTGACAGCCACTTGTCTTGAATAGAATAGGATCTCCTGCTTGAGCAGAGGGTTGGACTAGAACAGGGATCACAAACCTTTTGGACCTCAGGGACCACTAAATTCATAATTTTAAATCCTTGGACCACTAATACAATCTGCCTAATGACTGGCTAAGTGGACGTGGCAAGGTGGTCATGTGACTGGGTGGGTGTGGCCAACTCGATGTCACTCATGTCAAGGGGTGCCTTACCAGCCTCTACTTGTCACTCCTTGCATGCCCACCCAGGCTCCTTAGGGTCGCAACAGGAAGCCGTTTCTGGAGCTAAGTAGCCACCATGAGAAAGAGTTGGCAAAACAGCTGGCTCAGTTCAAATTGGATCTGACAGAGAAGGAGGCTCAACAGAAGCACCTCACTGAGGACTATGAGCATAGGCTTTCCAAGCACAGGGAAGACCTGCAGGAGTGAAAGGCCAGGTGCTGGCGCCTGCAGGGTCAGCGGGCTGAGATGGTCAGCCTGTTCCAGACCACGATGCAGTCCCACTGGATCAAGGCCAACCGGCTCTTCACTACCAACAGCACTTCCCTCCAGCCTTCACCCAAAGCCCAACACTAGGAGAATGATGCAGACCCCGTCAGAATTTCTCCCCCCTCCAACTTGCAGAAAAAGACCCAGAAGGGGGAGACTCTCTGCAGTAACACAAATGTTCATTGCATGTATCTGGCCCATGGGCCATAGTTTGAGGACCCCTGATTTAGTGCAATAAAAAAAATGCAAATAATTTTTCTGCAAACCACCAACATTTTCTCAAGGACCACCAGAAGTCCACCGATTATCAGTTGGTGACCGCTGGACTAGAAGACCTCCAAGGTCCCTTTCAACTGTTATTCTGGAAGTCAGAAATAAATGAATGATAACTTCTTCCAACATAAACTTCAAATAAAATTTCAATAGTCATTGTGATAGTACCTGTAAACTCCACTATGAAGTTATTGTGAAGTTTCCTTTTAAAACTTAAAATATTTTCTTTAAATTGTATGCCCCAGTATGTATTTTGAAATATTTTAACTGTGAGAAAGCTGAAAGATTGTATAAACTTCAAACAACAGTGATCTATATCCTTTCAGTGGGAAAAAAGTATGAAAATAGAAAGGGATTAAATATCTTCAACAATTATTAATAACATCTTTATTTAAAAAAAATGTTTGTTGCTAATAAGGATTTTGGGAGCAGGCCAGCAATCAATGAATCAACATTTTTAAGAAAAATCAAGATGATTTGGGATGACATTGGTATGTCCCATAATTTCAAGTTCTGACAAAATTTACTTAGCATTAGCATAAATATTTTTTACTCATGCTCTTCAATGCTGTGATATCCTTTGAAACAAAAACAAAACAAAAATAAACATCTAATCCTAGTGTTCCCAATGAGTATTTTTTAATTGTCCTTTGTGATAGTTTTATCTTAATGTTGTCTTTACATGAACAGGAGAAGAGGAAACTCACCAAATATAGCTCACTTTATTTTTTCCTAGCTGTCAGCTATTCCTTTGCCAATGATGGGCTGGGAATTGGCTTGTGTTCTGTACTAGAAAAAGAAAAGACAACTTCATCAAAAAATGATGTTGTTCCATTTTTGGCTACAGGATTCATGGTTAAACTGTGAGGTTATAAACTGGCACTAATGAATGAATGAATGAAGCAAGGAATGAATGAATGAATGAATGAATGAATGAATGAATGAATGAATGAATGAATGAATGAATGAATGAATAAAATAATAATAATTTACCTACTATAAATAGTAGGCCTATGGCCTAAATTAGGGGTCAGCAACTTGCAGTTCTGGAGCTGCATGCGGCTTTTTCATCTCTCTACTGCAGCTCTCTGTCGCTCAAAATAGGCGTCACAGCTGCCAATTTGTGACATCCAACAGCATGCGATTTATTGAGCTTTTCGACCCCTGGTAGGCCAATCATGGATAAATCCAAGAAAAGAAAAGTTTCAGAAAAAAACAAAATGTTTAATCCAACTATAGATACTAGTTTTGTGGGAGCTCAAGAAATAGTCAGGCACGGGAAGGGTTTTGTGGCTCCTGGTGTTTTCTTTTCTGTGGGAAACGGGTCCAAATGGCTCTTTGAGTGTTTAAGGATGATGGGCCCTGGCCTATATCTTCTGAATTGTTCCAGCACATTGTAACTGTGAGCTCAGAGACCAGGAGTATATATTCAGATGACAGCTTGGTTTTTTCCAAGATCCCAGTTGCAAATGGCATACCGATTGCCCTCCTAGAAGAAAAGGTGAAGAGACTAGAAGCAGAAGTAATAATAAATAATAATAATAATAATTTAATTTTATATCCCGCTCTCTCTCCCCAAGGGGACTCGAGGCGGGGCACAGGCAATTAAAAATACAAATAAAACCACAGACAAATACAAAATACAAAATTAAAAATAGATTAAATTGATCCTGCGCTAAAACCCATAAACTAAACTAAAAATTACCCCTAAAAACCCCTAACCTAAAAAGAGACTACCCAAGGCCGGCCAGACGAAAAAAGTGTGACTTTAATTTTAAGCGGAAGGAGCGGAGGTCCGTGGTTGTCCTGATATCGGGGGGAAGGTCATTCCAGAGGGCTGGGCCCGCCACAGAGAAGGCCCTTCCCCTGGGCGTCGCCCGCTGACAAAGTCTAGTGGACGGCACCCGGAGAAGTCCCTCTCTGTGGGAGCGAATCGGCCGTGAGGATGTATGGGGCAGGATCCGATCCCGCAGGTAGCTAGGTCCCGAGCCATGGAGCGCTTTGAAGATGGTAATTAACACCTTGAAGCGCACCCGGAAGACGACAGGTAGCCAGTGCAGCTCGCGCAAGAGCGGTGTTACGTGGGCAAACCTAGAGGTGCCCATAATTGCTCGCGCGGCTGCGTTCTGGACCAACTGAAGCCTCCGGGTACACCTCAAGGGGAGCCCCATGTAGAGAGAGTTGCAATAATCCAGTCGGGATGTCACGAGAGCATGAGTGACTGTGCGAAGGGCGTCCCGATCCAATAGGGGGCGCAACTGGCGTACCAGGCGAACCTGGTAAAACGCCCTCCTGGCCACGGCTGTCACTTGATCTTCCATGGACAGCCGGGTATCCAGGAGGACACCCAAGTTGCGCGCCCCATCCACAGGGGCAAGATGTTCGCCCCCTATGGCCAGCGTTGGAGAGAGCTGGTTGAATCGGGCAGCCGGAAACCACAGCCACTCGGTCTTGGTCGAGTTGAGCCTAAGTCCGTTACTTCCCATCCACATCCGCACGGCTTCCAGGCACTGGCACATCACCGCTACGGCATCGTTGGGGTGGTTTGGGGTAGATATGTACAGCTGGGTGTCATCAGCGTACAGGTGGTACTCTACCCCAAAACCACGGATGATCTCGCCCAGCGGCTTCATGTATGCGTTAAACAGGAGAGGCGAGAGGACCGACCCCTGAGGCACCCCGCATGTGAGGGGTCTCGGGGTCGACCTCTGCTCTCCTGCCCGCACAAATTGCGATCGGCCAGAGAGGTAGGAGGAGAACCACCGTAAAACGGTGCCTCCCACCCCCAACCCCCCCAGCCGATGCAATAGGATACCATGGTCGATGGTATCGAAAGCCGCCGAGAGGTCTAATAGGACCAGGATGGAGGAATATCCCCCATCTCTGGCCCTCCAGAGATCATCTACCAACGCGACCAATGCCGTCTCGGTGCTATGCCCGGGCCGAAAGCCGGACTGGCGCGGATCTAGATAGTCAACTTCCTCCAGGTGACGGGGAAACTGTTGTGCCACCACACTCTCAACAACCTTCGCCAAGAAGGGAAGGTTGGAGACTGGACGGTAGTTGTTCAAAAGAGCTGGGTCCAAAGAGGGCTTCTTGAGGAGGGGCCTCACCATGGCCTCTTTTAGGGAGGCAGGCAAGGAACCCTCACTCAAGGATGCGTTGACAACCTCTTGGAGCCAGCCTCGTGTCACCTCCCAGGATGCCAGTACAAGCCAGGAGGGGCACGGGTCCAATAAACATGTGGTGGCTCGCAGTCGCCCACGTAGCCTGTCCATATCCTCGGAAGTAACGGAGTCAAACTCCCCCCAAACAAGATCTCTCTCGTGGCATCCCACTGGGCCATGAATGGGGGTTAGCTCACTCTGTATCTGGGCGGTTTTCTCCTGCAGAAAAATCACAAATTCCTCTGCTCTACCCTGTAGAGGGGCTTCCCGTTCCCTCTGTTGAAGGAGGGCGCGGGTCACCCTAAACAGGGCGGCAGGGCGGTTTTCTGCGGATGCTATGAGAGTGGCACAATGATGACGTTTGGCCACCCTCAGCGCCACAATGTAAGTCCGTAAGTGGGCTCTTACCTGTGTCCGGTCAGATTCAGAGCGGCTAGCCCTCCATCTTCTCTCTAGGCATCTCTTGCGGCGTTTCATCACCCGCAGCTCCTCAGTGAACCAAGGAGCCAGGGTGGTTCGCCGCCGCGAGAGAGGCCGCAAGGGCGCGACCCGATCTAAGGCTCCCACGGCCACACTATTCCATGCGGCCGTGAGGTCCTCCATCGGGGCGCGGGTCAGGGATACAGGAAATGGCCCAAGCGCTGTCTGGAACCCATCCGGGTCCATCAAGCGCCTGGGGCGGTACCAGATTGGTGACTCTGGTTCCGCCTCCCCGCGGAGGGGAGCAGCGGTCGGAAAGTCGAGCCGGAGAAGTGAGTGGTCTGACCATGACAAGGGTGTGATGACTATATCCCCTGTACCCAGATCACTTTTCCATTGGCCCGAGACGAAGATGAGGTCCGGCGTATGTCCACCCTCGTGAGTGGGGCCCTGAATTACTTGGGTCAGGTCCATGGCCGTCATGGAAGCCATGAACTCCCGAGCTACCACGGATGATTCGCCCAACGATGGCAGGTTAAAGTCCCCCATGACTATAAGTCTGGGGGTCTCCACTGCCACCGTAGCGATCACCTCCAGGAGCTCGGGCAGGGCTGCTGCTACATAGCGGGGAGCCAGGTATACAACCAGCAAGCCCAACTGCCTCCCTAGGCCCCACTTCATGCAGAGGGACTCACAGCCGGAAGTCTGAGGCACAATGGTCTCTCTCGGCTCAAGGCCTTCCTTAATAATGACCGCTACCCCACCACCCCTGCCTAGGGCCCGCGGCTGATGAAATGCGCGGTAGCCTGGTGGGCACATTTCAACGAGGGGATGTCCTCCCTCGTGGCCCAACCAGGTCTCCGCAATTCCTACCAGGTCCGGCTCCCCCTCTGACACAAGGTCACTAATGAGGGGGGCTTTGTTGACAACGGACCTGGCGTTGCAAAACATCAGCCGCAGACCCTGGCTCTGTATTCCCTGGCCACCTAGCCTGCGGGGGTTGTGGCACCTGACCGTTTGTAACCAACGGCTACGTGCCTCCAACCGGGAGGAAGGAACTTGTCTCCCCTCGGACCTGCCCCTCCCCACGACCCTCTGGATGGGGAAGCCCTCCACCGGAATGACTTGTGTTTCCCCCCTCTTAACGGAACCATCCGCCTCCCTCCGTCGTCTGCTGGCTCGGCCCGTTCCCTTCTGGCTAGTCTCAACCTGTCTAAACCCTCCCCCCTCCCTGGTACCCCCTAAAATAAACAGCAATTTATTAACTAAAAAACCCCTACACCTGCGCTTTCGCCACTTCTCCTGACTTATTAGTCCCTCATCAAAGTGTGCCCTTGATAACACAACGGGCCATACCTGCGAGAGGGGGGACTCCCGCAGTAGGATTAGGTCTGCCCTTGAATATATTACGGGTCACATCAACAGCAGGGAATCAATTGGGTACAGAGATGCTTGGATGGTCAGAATAAATATTAAATATTAAATAAGATGTTAAAATATATATTCAATAAATATTAGATAGATGTTAAAATTAATTAATTCCAGTAAGTCAATAATACGGTGTAGGGAAGTTAAAATCCTGGGTATGATGGTCCATAAATAATCGCATAAAGTGCACATGATCACATAAGTGCACTATCACAGGCGTGGCCTTAGCAAGTCCAGTCCAGTCCCACTCTTCCAGAGCCTCAGGCCTCAGCCAAAGATGGTACATGGTTGGGCCCCTTACAGGATCTCCCGGCCCCCCTTGTGGGTCCTGGTTTAAGTTGGTTTAAACAGAGTCAGTAGGGAACAGGGCCTCAGCCTGGATCTTCTTAGGCCTCGGCCCAGCTGTTATGCGGCCTCCCGGCTCCCGGCTCCCGGCTGCTAGACCTCCGATTTTCCCACTCACCGGTACACTAATGGAGTCGGCCAAATAAAGGAGTCCAGATTGGGTCATCTTGGCTACGGCCCTGCTGTTATCGGGCCTAGATCGTCCTCGCCAGGTGTCCCTCCCAGACTGGCATCCCGGCCTTCCGCGTCCTGACCCCCCATGGCCCTCCGCACTCGGCAGTCCCAGCTTGCCTTCTGTCCAGCCTGGCGTCCCGGCCTCTGGCAACCCGGCCTCTCACGTCCTTCGGCCTTCGACATTCGGCACGCCTCGGCAGACCTTCTGGCAAGCCTCCTGCCCAGCCTCCTGCCCGGTCTCCGCCTCTCCAGCGTCCAGCAGACCTTCTGCCCGGTCTCCAACACTCCGCTTTCTCCCCCGCTTTCTCCCCCCGGCGGGCTCTACAAGCCCGGCATCGGCCCGCCATCGGCCTGACGCCCGGCGTCTCCAGCTGACCGGCGCCTTCCGGTCAGCAAAACCCCCGTTCTTGACCGTCAACTCACCCTGGGAGGCCGTCCATGGCCTCGATGGTAAGCCAGGGTGGTCACTTACTGGGCCCGACCCTCAAAGCTGGTAAGGAGGGTCGGGCGGCATCCCTATTAACAAAAAAGCCCCCGCGGCCCGCGCGGAGCTCAGAGGCAGACCGCCATCTCTTCGCGCATGCGTACGCGCAAGTGTTGAATGGCCTCTTCCCATTTATCAAGAAAGATAAATCAGACTCATGGAGGGATTTGCACGCCAAGAAGCTTCCTAGAAGAGACAGAAAGCCAAATGAAGGGCAGAATGAGACACTAAGTTCTGGCAAGATCTCTCATGTTCTAGAATTTTGAATATTGATGACAGTGATGATGCTGATGTTGTTGTTGTTGATGATGATGATAGAGATTATGATTCCAGATGAAGAGTAATTGCTGTTAGCCTTGGGCTGGAATTCTAGAAAGGGAAGAGGAGGAAGCAAGAGTGTTATCCCTTGGGCCGCCGGGGCTGCCATTCGGACAGGAACTGGGAGCCACCAGCTGGGAAGCACGTCCATGCCTTCAACTTGTGCCAGAGACTATGCCTGCCAGCAGGCCACCCCACATATTGCACAGCTGACTGTGCAGAGGAACCACAGGCCACTGAGACCCTACAGGCTCTGGGGCAGCCCTCACACATTCCCCTGCCACTGCAAAGACTGCCAAGGGATGGAAGGGCTGCGACTGCCATGAACAGATGCTGTGTGGAGCCTGCCAAGGGCCGGATGGGCAGCGGAGCATATGCAGAGCACCTGAAGCCCGCATGGCCTGTCTGAGGGCTGCAACATCATTAATGGAAGGGTGATGCATGAGGGGTGGGGGCTATAGGGGGCAGGGCCCAGGAAGTGGAACCATGGGGGTGGAGCGGAAGCTATTTAAGGGGTGGAGGGATAAACCATGTTAGCACTGACTTTGCCTTTTCCTGTTTGTCACTCTGTGCCAGTTGTTACAGCTTGTTGTATAACGGTTTCAGTTAACCATCTTTGGCTTTGGCTGAACTCCTTGCTGAACACCAGAATGTAACAAACAATAGTACTAATGGGAGATTCTCTACTGAGAAAGATTGAAGCATCTTATTGAGAGAAATACAGTGCCCATCTTTACATACTTTTAGGATGTTATATAGAAATAGTCCCAAGATGTTTTAAATACACTGAAAAATGTCCTTACTGATTCATGTGGAAATAATGGCACAGCTATAAAGTGCTTTGAAAAGATTTTCAACGAAATTATAGGCAGGAGGCTGAATGAGTTGAGGGATCCGTCTTCTTAAAGCCACAGTCTCCAACCACTCTGACTTGGCAGACAGGCGGAAGTGGCAGGAGGGGAGAGGGGATGGTTTTGTGCGCAAATGCACACACTCACTCATCACTTCCACAACCAGATTCCAAATGGACTGCAGCCTGGCAATGGCCTGCAGATCAGGGGTTGGGGACTCCTGTCTTTAAGGATGATCTCTTGAGGCAGCTCTGGCATAGCCACAAGGTTCTGTGTTACTATGCACAGAATAGTTACATGCTACCTCTGCAAAAGGCAAACCGTCACTCATGAATTATAGTGCTACTGAGTGAGGTTGTTTATACTCCATCAAGGCCAAATGTCCTGAGATTCCAGATGCGAGAAATACCAGCAGAGGAGCTTTCCCATAACATCATACTGGATGTTGATAGGACTCTTAGTGCTGGACCCTGGGGGGAAGGGATTTGGAGTGACTTTCAATGTGTAACTTTCATACATTTTGATTTGGTTCTTGACTTGCTTTCACTGCTATAATTTCAAACTTAGTAAAAACATGTCTTCTCCAGTGGTGAAATTCAATATTTCTTTTTACTACCAGTTCTGTAGACATGGCTTGGTGGACATGGCAGGGGAAGGATACTGCCAAATCTCCATTCCCATGCCACTCTGGGGCCACCCAGAGGTGGTATTTGCCAGTTCTCCAAACGACTCAAAATTTCTGCTACTGGTTCTCCAGAACCTGCTGAATTTCACCCTGCTCTTCTCTAAGCCAATGGACTTGGGAGTTTTCTTTCTTGAGATTTCAGTGGAGGCAGGCATAACAGTATCAAACTCGGCTGAGAGATCAACAAGACAGGGAGAGCACCCTATCCTGCTTCTGCCATAAGTCATAAGAAAATAAAGTTAGAGACTGGACAAAAATTATCCAGAGCAGTCAGATCCAGTGATGACCTCTTTGGGAGGGGGTGAACCACTCCCTCTTCTCAAAGAGGAATTTACCTCTGCCAAGATGCAATCACACATCAACTTCTGGGAGACCTTAACCAATCAGGAAGACATGTATCTAAACAGAGATGACTAAATGAAGAGTCACAATCATGCTGTCTACCTCATCAGGCTAACAGGATTAAGGTGCTAAACTGAATATCAGTCATCTTCCACAGGACCTGCTTCAAGCTAGAGTCCAGCCTCAAGTGAATTCAGTGACTCTGTCATTTTCATGCAGTTTTTCTTCAGAGCTTGCTTTTCTATGCTGCATTCACCATCTCTTTTGAATTTATTTATATTTATATCCCGCCCTTCTCCTGCATTCACCATCTCTAGCAAAAGTATATTTTCTCTAACACCTTTGGAGCCAAAGGTCATTGTTTCCTAGGGAATAATCTGGGGCCAGTCTGACAATAGGCAAGCTCTGCTGTAGCAATCAACCAGGAGACCGATGTCTATTGAGGGGACTGAGCAAAAAATGGCAAGCCATGAACAGTTTGGAAGAATCTGGAGCTCGTAGAGGGACCCCTGTCAAGCCATAACCCCCCCCAAAGAGGAGCTCAAGTGGCTGGGGAATGTGAGCATCAATGTGGAAGCCCTGAAACACCAGTTGCTCACCCTGGGGATGAAAGATGAAAAAGTGGAGGAGAAAGCCCTCAGGGAACACCCATGGAAACCACAGAGTCAGGGGACAGGAATGATGCAGTGCCTGGGACAACAAAGAACTTCAAGGGGAGCCAGACATACCGGAGGAGCTGGTGGAACAAGCTCAAAAAGTATTGAGAGACCTTCTAGAACCAGCAAACTGACTGAGCTTCAACCTATGCTGGGACCAATGGGAGATGATGTCATAGTGCAGGCAGCCATGGTTGTGGAGGTTAGCCATCTCACCTGGACTCTTTCCAGCCCAAGCAGTCCCACCACCAGCTGCTCAAACTGTGCAGCCCCTTCCACAAAGAGGGGAGCCATGCCCCCCCCACACACACACAAGGAAGCACCTTCAAAGCTTCCAAGGGTTTGCAAACTTTTACCAGCAATATAGTCCCTCTTTTGCACTAATTACCCTATCCATCATGACCTTATTCAAACAAAAGGGGAGGGAAACCCCAAATATAGTCAACCCTTAAAGTGGACTATGGAATGCTAGGCACCATTCAACTTAAGCAGCTGTTTGCAGTGGAATCCATGCTAAGACATCCGAACCCAGATGCCCCCTTTGTGATCCAAGTGGACACTAGTGACAAGGCTATAGGAGAGAATCTCCAGGTAATCCTTCAACCCTGTGCCTATACCTCCCAAAATCTGTGAAACAGAATGGAGCTGGAGGGTGTGGGAGAAGGAGGTTTATGCAGTTCAGTGGGCATTGCTAACATGGTGGCATTTCCTAGAAGGGTCTAGACACCTATATGAAGTGTGAACAGATCATAAGAAATTGGAGGCTTTAAAACTCCCACAGAAAGTGGTATCTAAGCAAGCCCGCTGGGGTTTGCTGGTTTCAATCAGTTTAATTTTATGCTGCACTGCATCCTGGGAAGAGAAGGACTTTCTAGAAGATGCCCTGCCCAGATTACTGCAATAAAACAGTGTCAGACCTGAAATCGTCCAACTGGTCACTCCTTCAAACCGATTGGTGGCAGCCATAATCACGAGGGGTCAGGGGAAAGCTGAACCAGACATTCCCTGTGAGGTGCTAGACAGACTGAAAATTGCCTTGAAAGATGATGAATGACTGACAGCTCACAAATAGCAGTGTACCCTCAGGGATGGACTGGCCTGAGTGGGGGCGAAATTATATGACTCCACCTCCCTGTGGGCTATGCTTTTGCAGACTTGCCATGGCTTTGTAAAATCCCTACATTTAGTCAAATAGCAATTTTGTTGGCTATCCCTCAAAAAAAGATATTGAGAGCTATGTAGCCAATTGCCCAGTGTGTGCCTTGTCAAAAAGACAGCCAGGGAAGCCTATGGGACTACTGCAACCAGTGGTGAACCCCCATGTACCTTGGAAAGAAGTCTCCATGGACTTTATAGTAGAACTACTGAGTGCAAGGAATACTCAAGTGTAGTTATGGATTTATTCTCAAAACAAGTCCATTTCATTCCATGCCTGAAGATCCCATCAGCCCACACTTGACTAAACTATTTGTGCAACAGGTATAAAGACTTCATGGTGTCCCTAATCACATAATCTCAGACTGGGGGAGGGGCACAATTCATTTCACACATCCTCACGGCCGATTCGCTCCCACAGAGAGGGACTTCTCCGGGTGCCGTCCACTAGACTTTGTCAGCGGGCGACGCCCAGGGGAAGGACTCTCTCTGTGGTGGGCCCAGCCCTCTGGAACGACCTTCCTCCCCGGCATTAGAACAACCACGGACTTCTGCTCCTTCCGTCTAAAATTAAAAACACATCTTTTCTGCTTGGCCGGCCTAGGGTAGTCTCTCTCTATGGGGTTTTAGTTACTTATAATTGGTAATTTTAGTATTTTAATGGGGCATTTTTTAGCACAGGTATATGTTTAATTTGTTTTTAATGTGTTTGTATATTTATTGTTTTAGTTTTCCCTGTACACCGCTCCGAGTCCCTATGGGGAGAGGGAGCAGTCAACAAATTAAAATTATTATTATTATTATTTCTCAATTTTGGCATGAATTTTTCAAACTGATGGGAACCGGCCAGGGCTTAAGCACTTCCCATCACCCCCAAATGAATGGGGAGTGTGAGAGAGCCAATTCAGTACTGGAACAATACCTCAGATGCTATATTAATTGTCAACAAGAGAATTGGACTACTCTCTTGCCATCTGCAGAGGTGGGATATAATAATATAATAGCAGCACTGGGTTTACTCCCTTTAAGTAGCTTCGGGCCTGGACTCCTCGAGCTACCCTAGGAGAATCCTCGAGCTACCCTTGGAGAAACTCCAAAACCCCTCAATATTAGAGTGGATGCAACAATTGCAAAATACATGGTCAGTAGCCCCCAAGGCACTAGAAGAATCGCAGGAAGTCTACAAGTGGCAAGCTGATTTAAAATAAAAACCCTGTCAAACCGAAGGAGTTTATATACAGTCTACCCAACTATCCAAAAAGTTGGGCCCTAAATACATAGGTCCCTTCCCCGTTAGCAAAACTGTCAACTCAGTTATGGTGCCATTAGAATTGCCAATGAACCTGAAATTCAGTTTTTCACTGTAGCCTACTGAAATCAGAAATGACCTCCCCCTTTGGCTCACCTGCCACACTACTCCTTTTTATTTTCATAGAAGGGAAGCAATACTTTGAGGTAAAACAACTTTTGGACTCTTGAAAACATGATGGCAAGGTGGGGGAAACATTTCCGTGCCTCGCAATCCAAGTGGGTTGATAGATGCCACATTTGAGCTGACACACTTCACCATGCTTTCCATAAAAAATACCCCGAGAAACCCAGAATGCCTGATCTTGGTTCAGTACTTAATTTTTCCTTTCCTTCTTTTGCACGGCTAATGCTTTGAAAAGGGGGGCTGAATGTCAGCTGCTCATCTTCGCTTTCTTTGAAGCTCTCTAGCAATTGCCATAACCAGGCAGGGGGAGGCGTTTGGGATCGGAAGAGTGTTGAAGGTGTGAAAGAATGTTTTGGAAAATTGCGAAATATGGACACTAAGAGGAACCAGAGGTGGCAAACTGAGCCATTTTCCTGACTTCGCCGGCCCTCAGAAAGGAATTTACACCGGTGCCTAAGGCACGAGGTTCCCAAAATATAGGAATAGAACCTAATTAGACTACTCTCACAGGGAGGATAGTTCTGTACATCGGGGATTACTTTCATTATATAATTTTTGTGTGGTTTTTTTCAGAGCTTACCCCACTATGCTGCACTCAGGATCTGTAGTAAAAGTACCTTTTCTCTAATACCTGCAAAGTAAGCTGTGGCTAGTCTGACAGTTATTTCTTTGTTACTATTGCCCATCCTGGTAATTGTAGATAGAGTTACATACCATCTGTAAAATGTTTTATACCTATTTTCTCTTAAATTTTTCCCTTTGGTAAATATTGATTTTATAGCTTTTACTATTATTGTACTGTAATTACTTCTTTAAAGTTTTGTATCTACTTTATGTGTGATTCGTTCCATCCCAGAGTCATACTGGTATATGTACCATTTATATTGAAGGAAGTTAAAACCCAACATTTTCCTAGAAAATGAGATATTCTAGAAAATATTTAAAGGAGAGAATATTTCCTCTAAATGGGAGACAGAAACTCAGCTTCCCCCCCCCCCACCTTTGTCAATGAGCCCTTAAGGCCTGAGCCAGTCTATTCTATATAACAAAGATCTTCCCCCTTCAGATCCAGGATGATGGGATTAAGTCATGATAATATTAGCCCTTTACCCATCTCACCACAGGGAACCTGGGAAGAAGTAATACTCAACCAAACTTGGACTCAAAACGCAGCCTACAGAGTTGCTCCTGCATGGCCCCATGGGAGTCTGACAACCAATCAGAATACAAGCTCAGGTTAAAAGCCCAGGGAGGGCATACAACCAGGAATGTTCAGCATCTTGCACTCTTTTTTTTCTTCACCCAACATCTGGAAGCATCTGACCCCCCTTTTCTGTTCAGGAGTTCAAGCCATGTGGCCCTGTCTACCATTAAAACCATCTTTCCAAGCAGCCTCCCCATTTCCAGTGTCTTTTTCCCCACTTGGAACTGAACCCAGAAGGACGTTTCTTCCAACAATTTATTTCCTAATGAAAGATTATGAGTTTGCGTAAGCATTCCTTCAATCCTCAGCTCCTTCATAGCAGCTCCTTGAATCTTTAAAGAATTTTTGTAGTCTCTAATACATAATTCTCCTCACTGGTCTAACCTGTTCCATTGTGTCTATATCCTGTACACTTACTCGAAATGAAAACTCATCAAACAGAATGCAGGATTGATTATTTCCTGTTTTGGAAATTATGCAGCAGCTTAAAGGCGTTGATGCAGTTTAAATTTGCATTTCTCTTTTCTGCAGCACAACATATTGCTAGCTCATAGTCAATTTGCAATCAGTTACCATACCATTATCTTTTTCACAAGTAACATTATTTGTGGTCAATGATTACAAAAGACATTTTCCAAAAGATTATGGGATAATTAAAATCCTCCATCATGCCTCTTTCGAATATCTCCTTTTGGAAAATAGTAGCCCCCAATTAACGACTGCATTGCTTTTATTTCTTCTTTTGCTTATTTTACAACTTGCTCTCAACGTTGTCATTATTTCCATTCCCTTAGATTTCACTTCCTTCCTTTCTATTTCTTTCTTTTTAACAAGTTAACACTTTTGCTCATTGAACTTACTCCTCCTATAGTTTATCTTCTACGTGCAGGAGTTATCACAGTACCTACATTAGCACCTCCTATTTGTAATTCAGGACATCTTTATCTATTTGTGTAAGCCCAAGTGTAGCCTTCAATTGTTCCAACCTAGCTAATTGTATAGATATGGCAATGATTTTGCATTTCTTTCATACAGACACAAGGTTGTTTTCAGGCAAAGCCCCGAATGTACTACATGCCATATCCATAGAATTGCCACCATTCTTTTTCTGTTGTATTTCTTCTGAGTCCTAACTTATCACCTTTGGAGAAAAGTCCTTTGTTTCTTCTTATGTCTTACTCAGGAGCACAGTTTAACTGAACCAAATTAGTAGCATCCCCCAGCATGGTAATAATATTGTCCTAATATTATAATAGAACTAATAAAAACTAATAAAACTAATAAAAACTAATAAAACTGTCCTAATATTCCCTTGTACTCGTATTTGTTTCATGTATTTGTAATCATGTTTATACATATATCTATTATCTAATTCATGCTTGATGAAATAAATAAATAAATAAATAAATAGTTTAACTGAATCAAATTAGCAGTGTTCCCCAGCAGGGTAACAATATTGTCCTAATAGTATAACAAAACTAATAGAAATTAGTAAAACTAATAAACACTAATAAAACTGTCCTAATATTCCCTTGTATTTGTATTCATTTTATGTATTCATAATCATTATACTTATATCTGTTATCTAACTCATGTTTGAATAAATAAATAAATAAATAAATAAATAAATAAATAAATAAATAAATAAATAAATAAATAAATAAATAAATAAATAAATAAATAAATAAATAAATAAATAAATAATGGATCTGAAAGGGATGTCTCCTACCCGTCAAAAAATGAGATTAGGTTAAGATGGTAAGATTCGTTCTTTGGCACAGAATTCCATCTAAGGGTGTGTTTTTTTCCTTTTACAAATTAACGAAGCTCCTTTAAGTTTTGTGAATAACCATAACTGAGAAAACACTGAAATCACATTTTAATGTATCCTAATATTCACGATACATTATTCTGTGTCATTTATGGCTGATAAGCCATTTCATTACATTTTTTCCCCATTTTAAGGCATTTGAATTAAATTGTACTCAAAAGCTGTTTAGAAATTATTTTAGCAATGAACATTTATGGGAAGTACCAAGTAACCTCTAAATATTTTGCAAACCCACCACATAAAAAGAGACCAAATATTTGAAATGAGGTCAAAAGTCCATATTATTCTGCTTTAGGGCAATACCATTATGAGGGTTTCCAATAAAACTACAAGAAAATAAGAATAAGCATTTTGAAGGTTCCCCCCTCATCCCTTTTCTCATACCACAATCCACCTGATTTCTGTAAACACAATACATAGTGTAGCCCTAGCACACCTATCTCTTTTATTTAATCTGATCCACATTTCAGAATGGAGCATGCACCAAGGAAGGAAATTACTCCCATGATTTTGCATTGGAGGCTATCATTAGAGAAGAGGGGACAAGGCAAAAGCCAAAGGAAAACATAAGGGCCAAAGGGGATGAGGGGGAAAGCTTAGAATAGAAATGGAATAATAAGGTCATTTGTTATCGAAACTTCTCTTAAATTGTGTGCATGTAATGCAAGGGATGGTAATTGTGTTTCGCTCACTTTGGGGACCGCATTGTCTGTCTCCGAAGCTTTTTCTAATTTCTCCCTGTAATGTACAATTTTCGGAATCTTTCATTGTAATGATTTTAATGCAATCAGCAAAACTATGCATGTAATTGTCTTTGGCACAATGTGTAGGCAGAGTGGCACTTGGGGAGAACTCCCTGAACCCCGGGCTCCAGCGGAGAATGCAAAGCAGGCCTGTTTTCAATCACTGCAGCAGAAGGCAGCCGGCAATGTCTGCAAAAAGCTGCCACAAAAAAACATTTGTCGAAAGACAATGACAAAAAGGGGGGGTGTCTCCGCTCGGTGCTATTCAGAGACAATTTGTAAGCGCGACTGCTGAAGTCGATCCAAACCCTCCTGAACAGCTGGAGCTCTGCAGTGATTGATAAGTGTGCCCAGGAGAACTTCATTTCTGCTTGAATGAAGACAAAGGCCCCATGATGCTGGGCGGATGGGTAATGTCACTATCATTAAGTAGCGAGAGTGGATACACCAGACCTTCAGATGGGGACACCCAGCTCTTGAGGGAGAGGTCAGGGCGCGCACACACACACATACACACACACACAAACACACACACACCTCCCTCAAATCTAACACAAAGCACAACCTTTTCTAATTGAAGCCAAAACAGAAGTTCTTAGAGCAGTCATTTGTTTTTTTTGTCATTGCTCCACTCAGTCCTCCCCAGAATAAGTACTAAAGTTTAAAAAAAAATAACCCTAAGATAGTTGTCAATATTTACAATAGAGTATGTATATGTTATCAAAGAATCTGTTTTTATAGGTTATCTATGGAAAAATAGATCAAATTCAGAAAACAAAACAGAAATTAATTTGTGGACGTGGGGAGGATGCCGATATTACACTTAACAATAGTCATGGAAGAAAAAGTTAGGGTTAATTAGCTATACTGCTTGACTGGTGTTCCTCTGTAGCCAATCTTACTGTTAAAGGTAAAGGTAAAAGTTCTCCGCACCCATATGTGCTTGCCATTCCCGACTCTAGGGGTCGATGCTCATCTCCGTTTCAAAGCTGAAGAGCCAGCGTTGTCCGAAGATGCCTCTGTGGTCATGTGGCTGGCAAGACTAATCGCTGAAGGCACACAGAACACTGTTACCTTCCCACCAAAGGTGGTTCCTATTTTTCTACTTGCATTTTTTATGTGCTTTCAAACTGTTAGGTTGGCAGAATCTGAGACAAGTAACAGGAGCTCACTCCATTACATGGCGCTAGAGATTCGAACCGCTTTCCGATCAACAAGCTCAATGTCTTAGCCACTGAATCACCTTACTGTTAGAAACCAAAATAAATGCTGTCTTCAAATGTAAACTGTTATTGTGAGGGCAGTCTTTAAGGTGAGAACCAGTCTGTTGCAGTGGTGAAAGCACCAGGCTAAAAACCAGAAGACCATGAGTTCTTAAACCCAAAGCCAACTGGGAGATTATGGCCAGTCACTTTGAGCCCTAGGAAGAAGACGGTAAAGGCAAACCACTTCTGAAATTTTGCCAGGAAAACAGCAGGGACTTGTCTAGGCAATCTTCAAGGTCAACATTGACTTGAACACACACACACACACACTTTTCCTCAGTGCTCCAAATCTAGAACAAGAATTAATTATTTTTGGGATGTCTTTTGCAAGGTGGGTCTTGTTCCTATTATAGTCTTCTACTAAGATTCTGCTCTAAATTCCATCCTAGACACAGTCCATAAATAGAATAGAGTAGGGTAGGGTGGAGTGGAGTGGAGTAGAATCTGAAAGGGACCCTGGAGACCTTCTAGTCCAAACACCTGCTCAAGCAGGAGACCTTATACCATTTCAAATAAGTGGCTGTCCTGTTTTTTCTTAAAAACCTCCAGTATGGAGCACTCATGATTTCTGAAGGTAAGCTGTTCCACTGGTTAATTGTCCTCACTGCTAGGAAGTTTCTCCTTAACTTCAGGTTGCTTTCCTCTTTGATTCGTTTCCAACCATTGTTTCTTGTTCTGCCTTCTGGTGCTTTGGAGAATAATTTGATCCCGTCTTCTTTGTGGCAGCCCCTCAAATACTGGAATGTTGCTATCATGTCACCCCTAATTTTTCTTTTCTTTAGATTAGTCAGACTTAAATCCTGCAGCTGTTCTTCCTATGTTTTAATCTCCAGGCCTTTAATCATTCCCATTGCTCTTCTCTGATATTTTTCCAACATCAACATCTTTTTGTGTAGTATGGTGACCAAAATTGGTTGCAGTATTCCAGGTGTGGTCTTACTAGGGTTTTTATAAAGCGGTACTAATACTCCACATGATCTTGAGCTTATGCCTCTGTTTATACAACCCAGGATTGTATTAGCTTTTTTGGCTGCTTCTGAACACTGCTGGCTCATATTCAAGTGATCATCCACTGGGACTCCAAGGTCCCTCTTACAGTTACAGTTTTTGAGCCAGGTCTTGCCTAATCTGTACTTATACTGGTTCTAGTGGATGATCTACGAAGATGCAGAGTCAAGTTCTATTTTATAGTCCAGGTATATTGTGAATCTCATCTCAAAGAAGCTACTGCAGGCTGGCATTAGATTTTTAGAAGGTATTGTAGCAATGTTTTTAGAGCAGTGCTGATTATATTTTTAAGTAGTTTTGTTTAATTTTTCTATCTAGTTTTGAATTATTTTTCTTAACTATTGAAGTTCATTTATTTTACAAAAGTTGTTGACAGCAACATGTTTTGCTCTGCATTCTGTGAAATTATGAAGAATTCTGTTTATAGGTTAAATAAATATTCAGAAATACAGACCAATGAGTAGAAATAAATATTCAGAAATACAGACCAATGAGTGAAAGTTTCCATAAAATTCTCAAGATTATCACTTTCTTGCACAGGATACATTGATTTCACTATGTAAAGAGCCCAAGAATGGTACCCATATCATGTCAACGCCAGAGGTGGTTTTCAGCAGGTTCTGGAGAACCAGTAGTAGAAATTTTGAGTAGTTCGGAGAACTAGTAAATACCACCTCTGACTGCCCCTGTCCCCATCTATTCTCTGCCTCCCATATCCCAGCTGATCAGGAGGAAATGGAGATTTTACAGTATCCTTCTGGAGTGGAGAGGGAATGGAGATTTTACAGTATCCTTCCCCAGGAGTGGGGAGAAAATGGAAATTTCACAGTATCCTTCCCCTGGAGTGGGATGGAAATGGAGATTTTATAGTATCCTTCCCCTGCCATCCCCACCAAGCCACACCCACCAAGCCATGCCACAAATGCGATTAAATAAATAAATAAATAAATAAATAATGCCCACCAAGCCCCCCCCCCCCCCAGAACTGGTGGTAAAAAAAATCGAATCCCACCACTCGTTAATGCTGTTGGGATGGAAAAGAAAATGCCATTTAAAAACCCATATTTCATTATTTTATGAAATAATAATACTTGTCTAATAACAGAATATGGAACAAGCACAATAACACAAAAATATTACCTCGTGATTCACACGACCTCACACTGAGATAATGAATTCCTGAGTGTCAACAATGGTATCATAGTTCCTGATGAATATTTCCTAATGAACATCACAGAATACTAAAATGACTGTTGTTTCAAAATAGCACTAGTTTGTTCATAGGGATAGTAGTGGAACAGGTAAAGTGTAATATAGAGTGTATCAAGATAGGGCCAAAACGAGAACTTCAGTAAGGGACTATAGCAGGGCAGAGGTGTGTTCCTACTGATTTGGAAAGGTTCAGCCAAAAAGGCAGTAACTTGGCGGCCTGGATTGCTGGAACTGGTAGGGACCCAGACCTGCCTTGCCCCTGAACTAGTTCTCCTCTGGCAGCGCCATCTTGTTTTTTGGTTCTGCACATGCAAAATTTTTACTCGCACTGAACTGGCAGTAATGCTGGCAGCAACCCACCCCTTGAGCAGGGGTGTCAAACCCAAGGCCTGTGAGCTGGATCCGGCCCATTGGGTGCTTAAATCTGGCCTGTGGGGCTGGGCTGGAAATATCAAGACTGCCCTGTAGGGCTTCTGCTGGCCAAAACAGACCATGTTTTGGGCCTCGCTGGCCTCCAGCAGCACTTTGCTGGTGAAAAGGTGTTGCAGGAGGTGTCACCCCCCCCACTCCTCCCCCCCATGCCAGCTCACAGTGGAGAACTACAATGCTGATCTGGCCCTCAAAAAAATCCAGTTTGATACCCCACGACTAGAGTAACCTAATTGGTGTTCTTATTGACGTTTTGAGTGAAGAGGTCCCTGTAGTCTGTGAGAGTGCTCCAGGTTGTGACGTTTATGCTTTGCACAGGCTTCTTGTGAAGATAAGATGAGAAATACCTCCGTGTGCACTTTCCAAAAGATGGTCCACTATTTTTTCTTTCTTTCATGTCTCTCTGTTGCCTACTTCAACCATGATGCCGAAAGTTGATATTGTTGTTTGCTATTATTTTGAATTGAAATGAATGGAAACTTTGGTTAATGTTCAAAAAACAGCTTTTTTTTTTTTTTAAATCTAGTGAAAGAAGTCTTGATTATTTTGCCAAGTTGGTCGGTCCCTGCCTAGAGGAAAGGATAAAGATAAGAGTCATAAAAATAGTGACATCAATTATATTATGTACAATAGCAGAAATTATAGATAAGTATATTGTAATAAAACAGGGATGCGGAGACACAGTGGCTAAGATGCTTAGCTTGTCAATCAAAAGATTGGCGGTTTGGAAGTTCGACTCTCTAGTGCTGCATAATGGAGTGAGCTCCCATTACTTGTCCCAGATTCTGCCAACCCAGCAGTTCGAAAGCACATTAAAAAATGCAAATAGAAAAATAGGGACCACTTTAGTGGGAAGGTAATTTAGTCATGCCAGCCACATGACCACGGAGACATCTTCAGACAGCGCTGGCTCTTCGGGTTTGAAATGGAGATGAACACTGCTCCCTAGAGTCAGGAACAACTAGCACACATGTGCAAGGGGAACCTTTACCTTTTTTATATTGTAATAAATAAAGCTCCTCATTATATTCTTCACATTTATTCCCAATTATCAAAGCCTAACTAGCAAAATACAATTCTGGGAGGCATGATGAATACTTGGTAGAACTTAAGAACTGAAGCAATCAATAAAAGAAGCTTTTAAAAAACTGTATTCTAATATGTGAACCATCAGAAATCCAATTAATATTAAGAAATTTAAGATTTAATTCATGTACCATTATTTTCCGAGCATAAGACGCACCTTTTTCCCCCCAAAAAAGAGGTTAAAAATCTGGGTGCATCTTACACACTGAATACAGCATTCTACAAGCTCCCCAAAGCCTCTGCATGCCCTTTTTTTTGCAAAAAAGGGCCATTTTTTGCTCGTCCCCCCCCCCCCCATAGCACTTTACAGGCCTCTCAAAGCTCTGCATGCCCACACTTTTTTTTTTTTGCAAAAAACAAGCCATGCAGAGGGTTTGGGAGGCCTGCAGAGTGTCAAAACTTTTGTTTAATTTACCTCTTCAAAATCATGGTGCGTCTTATACTCTGGTGCATATTATAGTCCAAAAAATATGGTATACCTATTGCTGCTTTGGTTTTTTGACAAAAAGGGTTTAAAATAACTGGGGAAGTAAAATCTTCTTTTAGAGAAAATTAACCAGAAAGGAAATTCTGGTTTTTCCTGGCTGAGCCTGGATCACTGGGCACCAGCTTGCGCCCCTCTCAGCCAGGTGTCTGCCATCGATCCGGCCCATTGCCAGGCACTCGAGGGAACCTGCGGCTCATCCAGGCAGTTCTCATAACTACCGTCCAGCCTCTTCCCATGTTTCATCTTCCCTGAGTCTTCATGCTGCCCAGTTTTGGGTAGGCGCTGGGGCTCAGGACCACGGACAGCACCCCAGAATTCAGGGTCCAGTTGTTAAAGATTTGGGATAATGTGAGGGTTCCAAATAGCATCCTCAATAAAATAAAAGTCCAAGGCTAGAGTTTCCTAGAAGTTCCAATTTATTAGAAGAAAAGGAGGGTGAGAGCCTTCAATTGACTGAAGATTTAAGACAGTGGATGATCCACCTGATCCAGGGGTGAGTTCCTGCTAATTCTAACCTCTTCTATAGAAGAGGTTCCACAAGTCTACAGTGCCATTTAGAACCGATTCCAGCTCCCTTCCCTTGACCATCTGCACATCATCAAGATGAAGAGGAGAAAGTTTGGGAGTTGAAGTCCACAAGTCTTAAAGCTGTCAAGTTTGAACACCCCTGGGTTTTTTTCTAAAGGGTTAGGGATGCAAGGATCTTGTAACTTGACAGCTTTAAGACTTGCATGTTTCAATGCCAGAGTTTCTGAGCCAACATTTTAGTTGCTAAGCAAAAGCGTTGTTAAGTTAGTTTCACCACATTTTACAGGTTGGCCACGCCCACCCAGTCACATGGCTGGCAAGCCACTCCCACCTGGTCACATGTCCAGCAAGCCACTCCCACAAAGCAGGCCACACCTACAGAAGAGGTTCTAAAAATATTTGAAATTTTCCACTGACCTGATCCCACAGGCCATGTCTTTAACATAGACATTGGGCCCCAAAGAGGAGATACTCACCTTGGCTGCCATAGGTGTCAGGGTTCCAAATAGCATCCAAAAGTAAATCAGAGTCCAAGGCAAAGGATTGCTCAAAGTTCCAATATATTAAGAGAGCCATGTTGGCACATCTGGGAAAACCTGAATCTGAAAGCTTCCCGGTTACCCCCACCTAGTTAAAAGTTCAAGATCCTGTCCCCACACTCACAAGTCCAATCTCCCACTGCCATGAAGGAAGAGCCCTCCCATCCATGCCAGTCCAGGTGCTGGGGCAAGTTGACCTTGGCTCCCTGAGAAGGGATGTTATTTTGCTGCATATCTCCCATACTCCATACAATCCTCCCTCCCAGTTTCCCATAGTAGAATGTGTGGCAGGCTTAAAGCTCAAAGGGAAAGATGGCTTCCAAGCCTGACACTGAATAAGGTAGAAATGGTCCTATTTTAACTTAAAAATAAACACTTCCAAAACTATTTAAAAAATCAGAAAGCTCAAAACATCTTCTGGGCTGAAAAGTTTTTGAATCATGTTTCATTCACAGGTTTCTTCTTCTTTTTCCCTGGAAGCAATGTGTTGTTGATGGATGTGGATGTGGATATGGATATGGATATAGATATGGAGATAGATAGATAGATAGATAGATAGATAGATAGATAGATAGATAGATAGATAGATAGATAGATAGATAGATAGATAGATAGATATAGATATAGATATAGATATAGATATAGATATAGATATAGATATAGATATAGATATAGATATAGATATAGATATAGATATAGATATAGATATAGATATAGATATAGATATAGATATAGATATAGATATAGATATATGGAGATGTTTGTTGTCTGCTGATCCTTGGATGCCAAGATGATGTCTCAGTCTTCCAGGTTTTGTGTATTCTAGGACACCCTCCACCCAAACTCCAGGAAGATACTTTTAGCTGGTGTCTTCCTCCCTTGATTTGTGTGAGATAAATTTCTATAGGTGAGTCATATAGAAATACCCTCATTGATATGCCCTTTTTATTATTAGATTTTTATCCCACTTTTATTACCTTAAAGGTAAAGGTAAAAGTTCCTCCGCACATACGTGCTAGTCATTCCAAACTCTAGGAGGTGGTACTCATCTTCATTTCAAAGGCAAAGAGCCAGCGCTGTCTGAAGATGTCTCTGTGGTCTTGTGGCTGGCATGACTAAATGCCAAAGGCGCATGGAGCACTGTTACCTTCCCACCAAAGGTGGTCCCTGTTTTTCTACATGCATTTTTATGTGCTTTTGAACTGCTAGGTTGGCAGAAGCTGGGACAAGTTCACTCCATTACAAAGCGCCAGGGATTCAAACCGCTGAACTGCCGACCTTTCTGATCGACAAGCTCAGCATCTTAGCCACTGAGCCACCACGTCCCCCTTATAAGTACCTTAAGAACATACCTAATACTCCTTCCATTTTCTATCTAATAAAAACTCTATGATGTGAGTTGGGCTGATAGAGAGTGACTGGCCCAAAGTCACCCAGCCAAGAATTTTCATGCCTAAAGCAGGACTAGAATTCATGGACTCTTGGTTTCTTGGCCAGTGCCTTAACCACTAGACCCGTGATGGCAAACCTATGGCATGCGTGGCCAAAGTGGCATATGGAGCCATGTCACCTGAAACACATGGCGTTGCCATTCCTCTTCCAGGTTTCTGGCATGCACATGTGACAATCATCTGGCCTTCATGCATGCGGCAGTGCCAGAAACGGGAAAAGGTGGTCTTCCATTTTCCAGTGCGAGCATGTGTGCCAGCCAGCGGATTGTCGTACTTGCATGCATGCAAGTAACTAGAAGACTAGCTGGCTGGTACACATACACGGGATGGAAACTGGAAGTTCATTTTCTGGCACATACATGCCCCCTGGGCAACTCCTCTTCCTGGTTGTGGCCCCGACAAGCTCGCTCTCTCTCTCTCTCTCTCTCTCTCTCTCTCTCTCTCTCTCTCTCTCTCTCTCTCTCTCTCTCTCTCTCTCTCTCTCTCTCTCTCTCTCTCTCTCTCCCTCCCTCCCTCCCTCCCTCCCTCCCTCCCTCCCTCTCTCTCTCTCCCTTCCTTTTTGGCACTCAGTACGAAAAAGCTTCACCATCACTGCACAAATCCAAACTGGCTCTCCTTATTGACAAATGCAAAACAAATAAGATTAATTATTAAATTAATTTATTAAATAAATTAAATAAACTTACAGCTCTCCCTCATATGCCTCAAATGTGGGGGATATGTCTAGGAAATCAACTACCTCTCCCACATTTCCTTTGCAGTAAATTGTCTCACGTACCATAGATGTTTTTCAGTGGTGCAATTTAGCCAGTTCTATCCAGTTTGGGCAAACCGGTAGCACTGGTGAAGGGATGCTCCGCCCACCCACCCAGACATCATCACATCCTGTTTTTGATGCTCTGCATATGCACCAAAAGTCCTGTGTATGCGCATAGGTGGCACGTGAGCTCACATTTGCAACCCGGTAGCGAAGGTAAGTTGATTTCAGCCCTGATGTATGTATGTGTATATATTTGTGTGTGTGTGTGTGTGTGTGTGTGTGTGTTAGTTTTATGAGCTGATCAAAAAATCACACAACGGAACTCATGGCTTTCTGTCTAGATGGTCTCTGCTATATGAGTCGAAAGGTGGAAACAGTATGTCTCCTCCCTTAATTGGGGCCCTAACAGGGTGTTGTGGAACAACGATAGATAGATAGATAGATAGATAGATAGATAGATAGATAGATAGATAGATAGATAGATAGATAGATAGATAGAAAGAAAGAAAGAAAGAAAGAAAGAAAGAAAGAAAGAAAGAAAGAAAGAAAGAAAGAAAGAAAGAAAGAAAGAAAGAAAATGGAAAAATCTGTCAGCTCCACCATTTTTGCTATGCTCCGCTAAATTTGCTGGCATCCTGCCATAAACAAGGGGAGAGGAAAGACTCATTTGGGGAATAATCCAGTTGCCCAAGGATGCCTGGCCTGGGAAAAAATGCAAAGTTGTTTCAAGATATGCCCTGAAAGTCAAAATCATTGCACTGGGATGCTGTTGGACACTGATGATCTGGTTGAAAGAGGGGAACCACAGAGGAGAAAAACATGTAAGTTTGCATGGGAATACTCAATCCTAGCCTGCTTTTGCCACTACCATATTTTTCGGAGTATAAGATGCTCTGAAGTATAAGATGCACCTAGTTTTTCGGGAGGAAAACAAGGGGGGGGGGAAATCTGCCTCTGCCTCACATCAATTTTCCTCCTTGCAGAAAACAGCAAACAGTACAGAAAATATACACTATTTGTGGTGTTACATTTCAGATTATACTTGTACAGATATTGTTAAAATTGATGTGGTTTTCTGAAAGTATATATTATTCTCTGCTATTTAAAAGAAAATGTAGTAGCACTGGGCCTCTTCAGATCAAGCATTTGTTTTAAAAGCTTCTTCATTTTGTTAAGTTGTCTAGAACAATAATAAAGCAGTCTTTAAAAAATAAGAAATAATTTGAACATTCTATAGGCATTTATAGTTATTGACTTACTTCCTTGCAGCAAACAGCAAACAGCCTGATTAGCACAAGAAAAAAAAATCTGCTTCTGCCTCCCAGCAATTTACCTCCATGCAGCAAACTGCAAGTTTCACTTTCAATTTCAGCACAGGCCTTCCGATCATCAGCTGTTTTATGCTGCAGGGATTGCCATAGCCTATTGCCGCCTCCGCAAACCCCATTTTCTCTGTTTTCTGCAAGGAGGTAAATTGCTGGGAGGCAGAGGCCAAAGGGTGGGTGGGTGGGTGGGACTACATTCAGTGTATGAGATGCACCCAAATTTCAACCTTCTTTTCAACATCTTATACTCTGAAAAATATGGTAACTCTTAGTAAAAGAACCTATCACTTCAACCAAATGTAGTTGAGAGTCTTTCTTTCCTATGGACTTAGCTGAAGCAAGCCTGACAAAACATTTTGTTGCTTTAAGTAGCCTGACATAAACTTATAATGGCAAACAAATATAAAGAGCTGCTTCATAGAAACTCAAAGGAAACTCCCATTAATTGACCATTCAATGTGAGGAATTTTCTGCTAGAATAAACATACAAAAACTGAGCTTGCATAGAAATAATACACTTCAGAAACTATAAATAACTAAGAGGAGAAAGAGGGAATTTAAGTGTTATGTAAATATAGAACCGGGTTTGTATCTTCTTCAAAATACATCAGATTGAATAAAATATGAAAACACAACAATGGAAGGAGGGAAGGGAAAGAGAAGGAGAGGGAAGAGGAGAGGAGAAGAGAGGAAAGGAGAGGGATAGAAGAAAGGGTAAAGGAGGGGAAGGAAGGGTTAGCAAGAGTAGGAGAGAGGGAAGGAAGAGGGGAGGAGTAGGGGAGTGGAAGGGGAAGAAGAAAAGAGAAAGGAGAGGAGGAAAGAAGAAAGTAGAGAAGAAGGGAGGATAGGAGAAAGACAGAGGGAAGATGTTGTTGGAATATAAGATGGATGGATGGGGTGGCAGGAAAGCAATCTCGAATATATTATTATATCTTTAGGGGAAGAATGGAAATGTAAATGTTAAAGGATAATGTATAACACTAATAATATTTATGAGTAATGTATATTTGTGAAATGTATGTATATAAGTGTAAGAAAAATAAAAAAACTTTTCAAAAAAAGAAACTATAACAAAGTCAAGTAAAGATTGCAATTAAAATAATGCAAACTGAAATAAATAAAATATTTATTTCCAGATTTTTTTCTAAAATGTTACCTATATTTAGTGACAAATAGAAATTCTGAAACAAGGGAAGCCTCTTTCATTTGCCAGGTTTCTCAACCTTAGCAACTTGAAGATATGTAGTCTTCAACTCCTAGAATTCCTCAGCTTTCAAATTGCCAAGGTTGAGAAATAGTGTCTTCCAGTGCCACAGATTCCTGTAAAGTTCTGATCTAGGTCAAAAAAAGAAGTTGCACTTTTTTCTTAGTTCTTTTTTCCTGAATTCAATACATTTCATTCTCTCCTCATTTTCTCAGATGCAGAAAAGGGGTGATGCAGTTTTCATCTTCGGAAAAAGGGGGGAAGTAGAGCCAGGAAACCACAGACCTATCTGCCTGACATCAATAACTGGAAAAAGATAAGCAAGCAACTAATCTGCGAATGCCTAGAGGCAAATAAAGTCATAACCAAAAGCCAACATGGGTTTGGTAAAAAACAGATCATGCCAGACAAATCTTATTGCATTCTTTTTAAAGTGTAAAAAAATTAGCAGACCAGAGAAATGCCATCAATATAATTTACTTGAACTTCAGTAAGGCATTTGATAAAGTAGACCACAACCTACTACTTGATAAGACAGAAAATTGTGGATTAAATAACATCACCACCAGATGAAATAATAACTGGCTGACCAACCACACTCAACATGTAGTCCCCAATGGAACTGCATCTACATGGAGGGAAGTATGCAATGGGGCATCCAAAGGCTCTGTTTTTGGCCTAGTACTCTTCAACATCTTCATCAATGATTTAGATGACACCAAATGACACCAAGTTGGCAGGAATAGCCAACCTTTCAGAAGATAGCCACAAGATCCAGAAGGATGTTGACAGGCTTGAACATTGGGTCCTATCTAGCAAAATGAAATTCCATTGTGAAAAAATTAAGATTCTACATTTAAGCAAGAAAAACCAAATTTACAAGTATAGTATAGGTCTGGGTTGTCAAACTAGCATCGTCACATGACGTATTGCAACTTTGGTAAACCCCCTTTGATAAACTGGGCATGGGCATGGCCAGTGCCTGATGCATACGGTCTGCGTTCCGCAAGTCTGACATCCCTGGTATAGGTGATATCTACCTCAATAGTAATAATTGTGAGAGGCATCTTGGAGTCCTAGTGGACAATCACTCAAATATGAATCAGCTGTGTGTGGCAGCTACCAAAAAAAGCCAACACGGTTCTAGGCTGCATACAGAGGGATAGAATCAAAATCACATGAAGTGTTATTTAACAATACACATACATGCACACATGGCATCTTTCTTGTCACACTCACATCAAAGCACACTTAAATAAATAAATAAATGCTTGGGCCATATAAGATCCAGTGAACTCTTCCAAACCATATCTGAATCATATGCTGCCTTGCCATTTCATATGTTTTCACATAGTTATAAATGTCTCAACCTTGTCAGAGAAAGGTTTGGATGAAATGTCTCTAAAAACACATTGAATTAGCAGCCTTCAAGTACTGGCTATTCAATAATATCTACCACTTGATGCAGGGATGGTATTTACTTACTTTCCCTACCGGTTCACAAATGTGAGAGTGCATGCGCTTGCTTCGCTCACATGTGAAGCATGCATGCACTTGGCCTTCTGTACATGCACTTTGGCTTGAAAATGTGCCTAAATAGGATGGCATAGAGCTGGGGAGGGTGAGCAGGCCCACCCACGATTTCCACTATCGGTTCAGGCGAACCAGTCCGAACTGGCTGAATACCACCTCTGCACTTGAGACACAAAAACCACAAGTCAGCAATGTATCCTCTCCCCAAGAGGACACCACCAGATATATCCCCAATGCTGAATATAAAACTCATCAAAAGGAAATGGAATCCTGAAAGAATGCAACAGTTGTTCCCTTCCCATCAAGTCTAGACAGCTTTTGCATTTAAAAAGTTGGCACACCAAAATGAGGACCTGCTTGCTCTCTCCTGCCCATCTCTCAGTAATGCATGCCAGATCATCGCATTTTGAAGTCGGAATGTTTATATTGCGTGGTTTACCACATGGTGCTTCACACATCTGTCAATTGTGGTGAAATTGCTCTTGGATACATATGAAAGCAGCCCTTAACCATATGAAAGAACGGATAAGAATGCTACTGCCCATTTTAGCATGAATAGATCGGTTATCCGATTTTCCTAGCAAGCTACTTCTCTCGTAAGTCACCCCCCAAAGCCATGAGGTTATGGATAAAGGATAGGAGTGAAAGACAAAGGGAAATTGTCTGACCCAGTCTCTCATTCTTTAAGCAGACTCCACTTCTTGGCAGGCTAGACAGCTCCACTCCAGACTAAATTGAAAAAAATCAGTTTTGGGATTTTTGTGTGTGTGTATTTATTTCTGAAACTGTGTTTCCCCCCCCTTTTTTTCCCTCTGCAAATTCCTAAGTAATATATATCACAGGTTTCAGTCTCCATAAAAATTGGAGTATTTTTTATTTTAATTTTGAAAACAATTTCGGGGTCTCTGATGAGAGGATCCAAATAGGAGGTGCAGCTAGGCCATCCATCCTGAATGGCAGACAGAATTCCATCTGCCAAGATCTGAAATGAGAAAGTAAATGTTGATGAAGTCAGAAGAGGAAGAGTCTCCACTAAGCTTCCACTACCATACCTTCCATGGTTCTCTAGAGGAAAACGGCACAGGAGCTAGGTTGCCATCCCTGGGGAATGCACCCCTCCCTCACTCCATATTCATAACACTGAATATGAAATGCCAGAGAAGCGATCAATCTTACTTTGATGGCAAGGAGCTTCATTTGTTAGTGCAGAATGGGAAGGGGGCTGTTCTGATGCGTTTACTGATTCTTCAAGATACATTTCAGCGTTCCTTTTTTTCTTCTTTTTCTTTTTTTGCAATATCAACCTGGTATATAGAATGAGAGGACATTCAGGAGGACATTTATGTAGATGGAATGGAGAAGACCATCCTGTTTCCACAAGTGTAGTCACCATCATGCACAAACATGGAAACTGATCAGTATTGATAATTTGGGGGTCATTTTGCCAACTAGGAAATAGCATCTAATAGTTTTGTAATTACTGTATTTTTCGGAGTATAAGAAGCACCTTTTCCCTTGCAAAAAAGAGGGTGAAAATCTGGGTGCATCTTATACACGGAATACAGCATTTTTGGCCTCCCGAAAACCTGCCCCCTTCACAAAAATGGATGTGCATAGCCTTTGGGAGCCCTGCAAAGTGCTTCTAGGGGCTGGGGAGGGCAAAAACAAATGAAAAACGGGGCATTTTTTGCTCATTAACACCCCCCCCCAGCCTGTAGGAGCACACTACAAGCCTCCTAAAGGCCATGCATGCCTTTGGGGGGGGGGGGCAAAAAGGGCACATTTTGAAACAAAAACAATTGACTGTTTTTTGCTCATTCCCCCCCCCCCGCCCCCAGGAGCACTTGCAGGCCTCTCAAATTCTTTGCATGCTTCATTTTTCACAAAAAAATAAGGTGTGCAGAGGATTTGGGAGATCTGCAGAGTGCAAAAACTTTTTTGTTAGTTTTCCTCTTCAAAATATTGGTGTGTCTTATACTCTGTGCACCTTATACTCCAAAAAATATGGTATTAATTTTTTTTAAATTTTGTCTTATTTCTAGTGAAAACTTTAACAAGATGAATGCAACCTGAGTAACATTAAAATAAATATTACCAGATGTGGGCTGCTGCTGGTTCAGACTGGTTTGGGTGAACCGGTAGTTCTGACCAATGGCTGGGACCACTACCCCTGACCCGGTGCTATCCCGTCCTATATATCTCACTTTATGACTCACTTGCCCTGCCCCACCCATGCAGCCCAGCTGATTTCCACACTGCGCCAACTCTACTTTCCGCAGCTGCCCGAGAAGGTGTCCTTCAAGCCATACTCATGAAATCGCCAAGTGTTGAAGGCCTTGCGCAAGCGAGCAAAGTGCATGTGCTCACTCACATTTTCAGTTCTGCACTGGGTGAACCGGTTGTTAAATGATATGAAGCCCATCTCTGAATATTACAGTCTAGACTTAACCTGCTAGAAGTTGGCAGTTGTTTTACAAACCCATTTGTAGGACTCTGGCAGGGTATTGGAGCAACTATTAAATGTATGTCACAGATTGCAACGCAAACTCTACTTCTGTGTACCCGTATGCAAGTAATGCATATACAATGCAAGTAGAAAAGGACACATTTCATTATTCTGCCATTATAGTTAAGAACAGAAGCTTGCGCCTCCATATTTCTCTTCTGGATCAGCGCTAGCATAGGAAAGAAGTTTGATGTTCATTCATTTTAATAAAGTGATTTCTTTGCAGATATCATTAGTTCCTATAAACTGGAAGGTGTCCTTCCACTTGAAAGAAAAATTGAATGTTATTGCCAGCCCTGGAAGCTATCTTTTCAATTGGAGCTTCAGGGCTGCCACATTTAGTGCCTGGGAAAACAGGAGGGGGGGATTCAGTTTAATGTCAGAGTTCCAAGTAACACCCACAATGAAAGAAAGCTTGAAGTTCCTCCATTTTATTAGAGATGTCATATTGGCACATCCGGGAAAACCTGCATCTGAAAAGTTCCAGGTTTTCCCCACCCAAACAAAGATCCACCCCCTGCACCCAATCAATCCACCATCCCAACTGGAGACAACCCTCAGTCACTCCCATCCAGGTGCAGGCCAAATGTCCTTGACTCCCAGAGAAAGGAATGTTGTTATGGCTAATCCTCCACCGACTCCTTGTAATCCCCCCTTCCATTTTCCATTAAATGTGGCAGATGGTGAGAAAGATGGGGCTAGATGAACCAAAAGTTGGAATTAAGACTGCCGGGAGCAATATCAACAACCTCAGGTATGCAGATGATACCACTCTAATGATAGAAAGTGAAGAGGAACTAAAGAGCAGATAGATAGATAGATAGATAGATAGATAGATAGATAGATAGATAGATAGATAGATAGATAGATAGATAGATAGATAGATAGATAGAAGAAGGAGAGTGCAAAAGTTGGCTTGAAACTCAACATTAAGAAAGCTAAGATCTTGGGATCTGGCCCTATCAATTCCTAGCAAATAGATGGGGAAGAAATGGAGGTAGTTACAGATTAATGTGTAACTTTATTCTTGACTTTTCAGCTTTGCCACTTCCCTGCCTATAAGACTAGAGCTTTTTACAGTTCTCGCAGGGTGTTATTCGAGAATCTAGATCTAAGGACAGTTATAGGATCCCCTTCCTTGACAGCACATAAAATAATGCATTAAAAAGATAACCAGATGCAGTCATTGCACTTGGTTAATAACCATTCAGGGTTAGCAGCATGCTGAATTTCAACAGAATTAGCAGCATGCTGTCTTCCCCCTCAGATTCTGTGCTAGGTCAGAAGTCTGCTAACTTCTTCCATCTTTGGTGATCTACCCTTCGATTTTTGGTGATCAGTTGTCCACCTTGAAATCTACCACCAAGACTACCTAAATTAGGGGTGTCAAACTCCAGGCCCGTAGGCCGGATCAAGCCCATGGGGTCCTTAAATCGGGCCCGCGGGGCCAGCCTAGGAATATCAAAGGACTGGCCCGTGGTGCCTCTGGTGACTAAAATTGGCTGCGTATGACACTCCCCCAGCACCTCATTTTCACCCTCAATAGTCTCCTGCAGCACTTTGCTGACCAAAAATGGGCCAAAAATGGGCAGAAAGTTGGTCGAAAAACAGCCAAAAACGGGCTGAAAATGGGCTGAAAACAGGCCCCAAAACAGCTGGAAGAGTGCTGCAGAAGACTATGGAGGGTGAAAATGAGGCACAGGGGGACCATGTGTGGGCTCCCTGTGCCACGTTTTGGCCAGCAGGGTGCTGCAGGAGGCATCCCATCCCCACCCTACCCCGTGCACCAGCCTGGGAAGGAGAACTACAATGCTGATCCGTCCCTCGAAGAAATCCAGTTTGGCAACCCGGGCCTTAATCAAAATCAGTTCTCCAGGCATGATCTTGTTCTGTATATTCAGGAGTCTAATGACAGCTATTCTTTCTTGCAGCGACTCAGCCTATTTCAGCTTCTTCTTTTTTATCTGAGCCTCCAGCAGTGTAAGAAACTCTTTTGTATGAAAATCTTCCCCTTTTCATTTTCTCCTGTTTCAAGCCAGGCTTATTTACCTCCATGCACAGATTGTATAGCTGGGAAATCACATGATAGGGTGGTAGGCAATATTTAGCTGCTTCATTCATGTCTGCTGGATGTAGGTCATGGTGAAAGATACATCCCAGAAATAGAGCAGAGTGACTTCTAATATATCAATAGCACTTAGACTTATATACCGCTGTACAGTGCTGAACAGCCCTCTCTAAGCGGTTTACAGAGTCAGCATATTTCTCCCAACAATCTGGGTTCTCATTTTACCCACTTCAGAAGGATCGAAGACTGATCGAAGACTTCAGCCATTCAGAATCGAACTGCTGATAGTCGGCAGAGTTATTCTGTAGTACATGCAGTAGTAACAAAATTGCTTCTGCGGATGTGCAGAAGCAAAAAACAAGATGTTCTATCAGCGCTGCCAATAGAACCGGTTCAGGGACGTGGCTGGCCAAGTTACTACCTACTCAGCCGAACTGGTCTCAACCGGTAGGAACCCACCACTGATATATGTGTATTTGTTTAGTAAACCTGCTATGAATCAGGGAGATCCAGTAATTAACAATAGCCATATGAAAATTACCAGTACAAGAAAATTAAAATTGAACATGCCTAATATTTTTTTTTTAATGTAAAATAAAAAAACCCCAGCAATAACAGGATTGATAACCGAAGGGCATTATTTCATTCTTTGAGGTGTTCCAAAGAACTTCAATGTTTAACAGTAAGTTAACAACAGAAGGGCAGATCTGATTTCCAGTTGGAGACCGGCCTCCTTGGATAGGAGCCTGACTTTGAAGCAGTGCATGCAGGCATCAGACCTCTCAACTTTTCCTCTCCAAGTGAACAAACCAAACTGGTTGTATTCAGCTAGAACAAAGGTTTCTGTAGCTTTCTCATAGCCATGGCGTAAAGGACACAGTAAGTTCCTCTACCAGAGATCTGAGACTTCTGTGCAGTATCTCAGCTATTCCTGGCACTCCACTTTTTTGGACAGACAGTTCCAGTTTTCTTCCTAGGATCTGTTGCAGCTTCCTAGGATCTGTCAACTTAGCAATCAAGTCCTAAGTGCCTTTACCATCACTGGAAACACTTTGGACATTACTTTCCACTTCGTCTCCAGTTTCTCCTTCAGGCCCTGATACTTCTCCACTTCTCACACTTCTTTTTCCTGATCCTGCTGACACTTAATAATAATAATTTAAATAATAATAATTTTTTAATTTGTTGACCACTCCCTCTCCCCGTAGGGACTCGGAGCGGTGCACAGGGAAAAACTAAAACAATAAATATACAGACATATTAAATATTGTTAAATAAATTAAACAATACCTGTGCTAAATTAACAACTAAAACCCCATAGAGAGAGACTACCCTAGGCCGGCCAAGCAGAAAAGATATGTTTTTAATTTTAGACGGAAGGAGCGGAGGTCCGTGGTCGTTCTAATGTCGGGGGGAAGGTCGTTCCAGAGGGCTGGGCCCGCCACAGAGAGAGCCCTTCCCCTGGGCGTCGCCCGCTGACAAAGTCTAATGGACGGCACCCGGAGAAGTCCCTCTCTGTGGGAGCGAATCGGCCATGAGGATGTGTGAGGCAGGATCCGATCCCGCTTGGCACCCTTACAATTATCACCACAGAAAAAGAAACTATCTTTCTATCATCTCTCTCCCCCTCCCCTCTCTCCTACCTATCTCTATCTCTATCTCTCTCCATCTCTTTACCTCTATCTCTATTGCTATCTCTATCAGAGGTGGGTTGCTCCCGGTTCAGCCCGGATCAGGTAAACCAGTAGTAGCGGCAGCAGGAGGCTCAGATCCGCAGAAGCGGCATGAGCACACATGGGAATGTGTCCAAACCAGTAGTAAAAAAATTGGCAACCCACCACTAATCTCTATCTTTACCTCTCTATCATCTATCCACGGTGGTACAATAGTTAGAGTTCCTGCAGACTACTTCTGTTGATTGCCGGCTGCCTGCAATTTGGCAGTTCAAATCTCACCAGACTCAAGGTTGACTCAGCTTTCCATCCTTCCGTGGTGGGTAAAATGAGGACCCAAATTGTTGGGGGCAAAATGCTGACTCTGTAAACCACTTAGAGAGGGCTGTGAAACACTGTGAAGCTGTATATAAGTCTAAGTGCTATTGCTATCTATCATCTATCTCTCTATCTCTCTATCATTCATCTATCTTTCTATCTATCTTTCTATCTATCTATCTATCTATCTATCTATCTATCTATCTATCTATCATCTATTATCTATCTATCTATCCATCCATCCATCATCTATCCATCCATCCATCCATCCATCCATCCATCCATCCATCCATCCATCCATCCATCCATCGTTATCAATTCCTCCCAAATTATGTATTTTGGTTCACTTCTTCCCATAAACAATCATTTTTAATCAGTAAATCCCTGAAATATCCCTGAAATGTTTCCAGTCTTTATAAAAATAGTTGTTCCTTCCTTAATCAGGCATGTCAATTTAACCATTTCAGCCAGTTCTAGAATCTTCATAGTCTATTCCTCCATTATGGGTATTTCGGTATTCTCCCATCTTTGTGCATATGATGGACTTGCAGTTATCATATATAAAACCAATTGTCCATGCATGTTCTCTAAATAAATTAAAAACTTTTTTAGAAATTCTGGTTTCAAATGAATATTAACTTTTAAAATTGGTTACTTCATCTATATAAATAAAAATGTAACTATGAGTTTGTTCCAAACAGGTAATCTCTGAAAGTACTGCACCGATCGCTTCCAAATTTTCACACAACGTTCCTTACAAATATGGCACCAATGATATATATATATATAGATTGTGTAGATGTCACACCTGTACCAGGTACACACAATGGAAATTGATGCACTCGAAGGTTGCAGTTAGTCCAGAATGCAGCCGTGCGGGTAATCATGGAAGCCTCTGGGCAATCCCATATAACACCTCTCCTGCGCGAGCTACACTGGCTACCTGTGACCTTTCGGGTGCTTTACAAGGTATTGATGACCATCTTCAAGGTGCTCCATGGCACGGGGCCTAGTTACCTGCGAGACCGTCTGCTGCTCCATACGTCCCTACCAGTGGTGGGTTTCAAATTTTTTAGAACCTACTCTGTAGGTGTGGTCTATTTTGTGGGCGTGGCTTGGCAGTCATGTGACAGGGTGGGAGTGGCCACCTTTTAAAAGGTGGTGAAACTCATTTAACAACGCTCTTGCTTAGCAACCAAAATTTTGGGCTCAATTGTGATGATAAATTCTTCCTTTCTTTCTTTCTTTTCTTTCCTTCCTTCCTTCCTTTCCTTTCCTTTCCTTCCCGTTGGGTCACTGGCAGCGGCGGGCCAGATTTACTTCCAGGTACACCAGTGGAACCCCCTCTCACCAGTTCTCTAAATTTCACCAACCGGCTCTTGCGAGTAGGTGCGAGCTTGCAGAAACCCACCACTGGTTCCTACGTCCGATTCGCTCCCACAGAGAGGGTCTTCTCCGGGTGCCGTCAGCCGGGCAATGCCGGTTGGCGACGCCCAGGGGAAGGCCCTTCTCTGTGGCGGGCCCAACCCTCTGGAACGATCTATCTCCCGAACTCCGTGTCATCTCTGACCTCCGCCTGTTCCGCCAGCGTCTAAAAACGTACTTTTTTCATCTAGCCGGCCTGGCATGAACTACCCGACACCAAACTGACTTTTAGTTGATCAAAGTTTTAATTTGGGGGTTCTAATTATGTTTTAGCGCAGGGTTGGGTTTAATATAGTTTTAAGAGTCTTTGTATTTTGTATATTTGTATATTTGTATTTTTAATCTTCCTGTGCGCCGTCCCGGGTCCCTTTGTGGGAGATGGGCGTGGGATATAAATATGAAAAATAAAAAATAAAAATAAATAAATAAATAAAAAATGTAGGTAGATGGATACAGAGAGAGCAGTGAGCCATAGGATGACATAATACAAAATAATACTCTGTCCATAAGATTCAAGGAGAAATACAGTAGGTAGGTAGGTAGGCAGCTAAAGAGAGAGAGGGAAGGAGGAATGCAGTAGGTAGGTAGGTAGGTAGGTAGGTAGGTAGGTAGGTAGGTAGGTAGAGAGATAGAGAGGGAGAGGGAGAAATACAGTAGGGGGATAGAGAGAGAGAGGCCGAGGGCAACCGAGGCCATCACCCAACCCTTCAGAACGACACTCACCTATCTCTCAGGACCAACTGACCCATGTTCAACTGCTGTTCACATGGAACCCTTCACCACTTCAAAGTAGGTAGGTAGGTAGAGGGAGAGAGGGAGAGCTAGGTAGGTTGGGGGTTATATGGTGGTTGTGTGTATGTATTTGTGTGTGCAGGTGTAGATCTACACACAGATTGGTTGACCATTTAACCAGACTGGGCCACAGCAACACATGGCCGGGAATGGCTAGTCATCATATATAAAGATAGATAGATAGATTTTCATGGGTGTAGGTATGCTGGTCTTGTTGTATTCGGGTGTTTTCCTGTGTAAGAATGAGATTGTCTTTGCAACGTTTTGGCAAGATCTCACTTGCCATCTCCAGGCTTCAGTCTGTGGCTGCGTAAATGCCGCCCTTCCATAGATCTTGGTGGTGGAGGGGGGAGTGCTGACTCTGTTGCTGTGAGTGGGTTGATTGGCTGTGCAGCTGCTTCATGATTGGTAGATTGATGCTGATTGGTCCTATTTGTGTGTTTCTCCTTATTTTGTATTTCAACGGCTTGGGAGGTGGGTGGGTCTCATCTGTTGGCCAATGCTGGTTTCCAGATGTCTGGTAGGTGGGAGGTATCATCACGTTTGTTCATATTGTGAGGTTGTTTCTCTATTTCGATGGCTTCTCTGATTATTCTCCTGTTGAGTTGTTCAGCCTTGGAGATCAATTGGTTCCTTCGAAGTCAATATCATGTCCTGTAGCTTTGAAGTGTTGGTAGAGGGATGAGGTTTTAAGATTTTTTTTACTGCATTTTTATGTTCTGCGATGCGTGCATTTATTCTTCTATCAGTTTGTCCTATATAAGTTGCAGGGCAGATTTTGCATGGAATTTTGTAGACTGCTTGGTTTTCTAGCTGGATCTTGTCTTTGGGATTTCTTAGGATATTGGTTATTTTTTGGTCAGTGTTGAAGGCTGTCTTGATATTGTGCTTGTGGAGAATTTTGCTGATTTTGTCTGTGGTGCCTTTGATGTAAGGGAGGAGGGCAATGCCATTTTCTTGTTCTATGTCTTGGCTCTTGGGGGGCATCTCTTTTTGGATTAGGTTGGTAATTGTTTTTCTTTGGAATCCGTTTGATATTAATGCATTTGTGAGAAAGTGTAATTCAGTTTTCAGATGGTCTTTGTCAGCTAGGCATTTCGTTCTGGATATGAGGGTTTTGGCTACAGAGTTTATCTGTGCAGGGTGGTGATGGGATTGTGCATTTAGGTAGCAGTTGGTGGGTGTTTTTTTCTGGTAGATGGTGTGTCCCAAGGAGCTGTTGGGTTTTTTGTAGATTAGGACGTCTAGAAAGGGAAGTTGGTTATTAGCTTCTATTTCCATGGTGAATTGTATTTTGGGGTGTAGGTTATTGAGGTGTGTGAGAAAGTTGTCCAGTTTTTCTTCCCCATTTGGTCAAATTATGAAAGTGTCATCTACGTATCTGAGCCAGAGTTTGAGTTTGTGTTCAGATTTGTCTAAGGTATTGGTTTGAATATGTTCCATGTATAAGTTTGCGATGATGGGTGAGAGGGGTGATCCCATGTGTGCTCCTTCTATCTGTTTGTATCTTTGTCCACTATGAATGAAGTATGTGTTGGTTATACAATGGTTGGTCAGATCCAGGATGTGTTTGGGGGTTGTATTTGTTCTGGATAGCTGTCAAGGCTTCTTTTATAGGCACTTGGGTGAAGAGGGATATGACATCGAAACTCACGAGTAGATCACTGGGCTGTAGATTTTGTTTCTTTATTGTTTCTATGAAGTAGAATGAGTTTTGTACATGTGAGTTGATGGATTCTGCATAGGGTTGTAATTGTTTTGCGAGGAACTTGGCAAGATGCTGTAGAGGTGAGCCTATGGAGATGACTATGGTCTGAGTGGTGTTCCTTCTTTGTGTATCTTGGGGAGGCCATCGAGTTTGGGGCATCTGGAAGATTTCTCTCTGGGGATGATTCTTTGCTGGATCTCTTTACTGATGGGAGAGGCTTTTATTTTGGCTTTGGTGATTTTTTTCCAGGTAGATGGTGGGGTCTTTGTTTAGAGGTTTGTAGGCAGGGTCTTGAAGTAGGCTGGATAGTTTGGTATGGTAATCAGATGTATTCATTACCAATGTGGCGTTGCCTTTGTCTGCTGGGAGAATGATTATATTGTTGTCTTTCTTCAGGTTGGAGAAAGCTTTTTTTTTCTTCTGGATGTAAGTTGTTTCTGGGTGGATTGCTGGAGCAGAGCACGTTGGTGACTGCAAGTCTGATTTTATTGGCTTCATCTGGGCTGATTTGGGTGAGAGAAGCTTCCACTCCACATATGATGTCTTCAGTGGTAATGCATTTAGGGGTGACTGCAAAGTTGAATCCTCTGGAAAGGGCATTGGTTTCAACTGTGGTGAGGATTATGTCTGATATGTATGTGTGTGTGTGTGTGTGTGTGTGTGTGTGTGTGTTAGGTTTTTTTGAGTTGATCAATAAATAAATCAGGGAGACTAGTATAGATTTATTTATTGATCAGCTCAAAAAACCTAACACACATATAAAAAAGTACACAATGGAACTAATAGCTTTCTGTCTAGATGGTCTCTCGTGATGAGCCGAAAGGCAGAAAAGGAAAGCAGTATGCTTCCTCCCTTAATTGGGGCTTAGCAGGGTGTTGTGACACACACACACACACATATATATATGTGATGCTGATGCAATAGGGGAGCCGGCTTGGCTAAAGTGCTAGGCTCCTTGCCTGGCATGCAACACAGCCCTGGTTCGAATCCCAGTAAAGGGTATATCCAGCTGATGAAAGCTAATAAGCTCGAAATAGATCTATCCTGGTCTCTCTCTAATTTAATTTATTGATCAGCTCATAAAACAGACAGATAGATGATAGATAGATAGATGATAGATAGATAGACGGACAGATAGATAGATAGATAGATAGATAGATAGATAGATAGATAGATAATTGTTTTCACAACTTCCTGTTAGGGCCCCATTAAGGGAGGAGACATACTGTTTCCCTCTCTGCCTTTCAGCTCATCACCAGAAACCATCTAGACAGAGAACCATGAGTTACGTTGTGTAAAAATCTTTTAGATATGTGTGTTAGTTTTATGAGCTGATCAATAAATTTAAATTTGAGAGACCAAGATAGATCTATTTCGAGCTTATTAGCTCTCATCAGTTGGCCACACCCCACTGGGATTCGAACCGGGGCTGCTGATGAGCCGAAAGGCAGAGAGGGAAACAGTATGTCTCCTCCCTTAATGGGGCCCTAACAGGAAGTTGTGAAAACAATTATCTATACTAAATACTCCTGTCTTAGCTGATGCAATGGGTAGAGCCGGTTAGGCTGTATTGCTAGGCTTCTGCCTTGGATGCATTGCAGCCCCGGTTCGAATCCCAGTGGGGTGTGGCCAACTGATGAGAGCTAATAAGCTCGAAATAGATCTATCTTGGTCTCTCAAATTTAAATTTATTGATCAGCTCATAAAACTAACACACACACACATATATATATGTAGGTCTTTGGTTGTTCGGGTTTTCTCCCGCGTAGAATTGGAAGTATCTTTGCTCCTGGAAGCACCAAGCCGAAAGCACCAGCCTGAAGATGATGAATGAGACTTCATCGAAATGTCGTGAAGATACTTCCAATTCTACGCGGGAGAAAACCCAAACAACCAAAGACCTACATACAAACACCCGCGAAAACCTCAGAAAACACACACACACATATATATAAATTTATTGATCAGTTCATAAAACTAACATATATGTGTGTGTGTTAGTTTTATGAGCTGATCAATAAATTTAAATTTGAGAGACCAAGATAAATCTATCTTGAAAACAATTATCTATCTATCTATCTATCTGTCTGTCTGTCTGTCTGTCTGTCTGTCTGTCTGTCTGTCTGTCTGTCTATATTTGTCCAGTACTTTTTCACATGTTCACCATTCATGATAAAAAGTACCTTCATGGTCTTCACATTTTCAACAATAATTCAAAGTACTTTTACTGGGTCACTATATTTTGGACCATTTTGATTAGTCTTCCAAATTAAATCTACATGTAGCACATTGCAGTACTCCAAATGATTGATGATAAGGGTGTGAATGACTGTGGTGAGATTCTCTCATTCCAGATAGATGTTGCAGCTGGTGGCATCAACAGATGGGTAAAGGCTGTCCTGCCCACAGCTTCCATTTACCCATCAGTAGCAGTCATAATTCTAGAACTCCAAAGTCCCAGATCTGCTATCTCAGTAAAAGTAGCACTCCATCAAAAGTAAACACTAGAATATTCAGAGTAACCCAATATAAAAAGCAGCCAACTTTGTTTTGTCAAAGTTCAGCTTCAGACTGTTTCATACCACCCAGATGCTGACATCTGCATTAAGATATTGATAACATCTCCAGCATTGGAATAACAATTATAGTTGAGTCTCTTCAGCATGTGATGATATTGTATCCTGAATGATATGATGGCTAACTTCAGCAGGCAACCACTAGATCAGTCTTTCTTCCCCATTGTAATCAAATGGAACAATTCATTAAGGAAAGAGCAAAACCATGGCATAAAAGGCAGATGAGAAAGTTACCATTATCAATGAGACAGAAAACTGCTCTATGTCTAAGAGGTTCGTGACGATGCATTTACCCCTCCTCGTATCTTATAAAAGTCTTCAACAAATGTGGCCACATTTGTTCTCCCTTCCATGCCTAGATGTGAATCCTGACTGAAAAGAATCCAGGTTAAATGCTTCCTCTACGATGCTCCATGGTTGTATGGAGTTGTTTTTAAAATTTCAGTCACTTTAATTAAAAGGGAAAGTTAAAGACAAGTTATTATTTTAAAATGTAAGTAGCTTCTTGAGAAAGTGGTGTACCATCACCTTTGCAAGGCTGCCAGCTTCACCCCTTATCAAAGAGATCTTGACAGTTTCCTATATCCAATCTGTTCCATACACCCTCTATATCAAAAGAGCCAGAAAGGACATGAATCCAGAACACGGGCAACTGAGGAAAATCCAGAAAGCAAATAGAGTGCTATTTCTTTAGAATCCATTGGCCAAAAAGAGTCCCAGTTAACATTATTATGGATTACTATCAGAGATGGAAGTGTTGGGAGATATACAGCCATATCTCTCCCTTCTCATCAGAGGCTGTATTCAGCCCATTCTGACCGATTCTGGAGAACCAGTAGGGGAAATTTGAATAGTTCAGAGAACCAGCAAATACTACCTCTGGCTGGCCCTACCCAATGGTGGGATTCAAACATTTTTGCTACTTGTTCTGTGGGTGTGGCTTGGTGGGTGTGGCAGGGGAAGGATACTGCAAAATCACAATTCCCTCCTGATCAACTGGGACTCAGGAGGCAGAGAATAGATGGGGGTGGGGCCAGTCAGAGATGGTACTTACCTGTTCTCTGAACTACTCAAAATTTCAGCTACTAGTTCTCCATAACTGGTCAGAACCTGCTGAATACCACCTCTGCCCTCCCCATCTATTAGCCGCCTCCTGAGTCCCAGTTGATCGGCTGAGTCTTCTTTTGTTGCCCTGCACAGGAGAACGCAGCTGGAAAACAGGTTAGTGGGGTGAGGAGGGAATGGAGATGTTACAGTAGCCTTCCCCAGGGTTCCTTTTATGCCTGTCTCTTACATCCATTATTCTGCTTTTTATATCTCTAGGCTCTCCCCCAAAGAAGAAAGATGGAAGAATGGGGTCCCAATACTTCATTTTGGAAAGAAAGGGGTAGGGTGTTTGAGCTTTTTGCCAGTTTCACAGCTTTTTCCAACATTTCACCTCCCCTCCAGATGGAAGTACTATTAGAGATAGTCAGTTAAAGTTACAGTTTTTCCTACACCACATAAATTAGCAAATGGCACAGCCTGAGCATATTTCCTCCAAAAGTAGTTGTTCTTGTTGTTAGTCACAAAATTATGTCCAACCCATCACAACCCTAGGCCTTCTTGTCCTCTACCATCCTCCGGAGTCCATTTAAGTTCACGCCAACTGCTTCGGTGACTCCATTCAGCCACCTCATTCTCTGCCATCCCCTTCTTCTTTTACCCTCAGTCTTTCCCAGCATTAGGCTCTTCTCCAGTGAGTCCTTCCTTCTCATTAGGTGGCCAAAGTACTTGAGTTTCATCTTCAGGATCTGGCCTTCTAAAGAGCAGTCAGGGTTGATCTCCTCTATGACTGACCAGTTTGATCACCTTGCAGTCCAAGGGACTCTTAGGAGTCTTCTCCAGCACCAGAGTTCAAAGGCCTCACTTTGGTGCTCAGACTTTCTTGTGGTCAAACTTTCACAGCCATCCATTGCAACTGGGAAAACCTCCAAAGATATTTCTACCCTATTGCTGTCCCTTTGTTCTTTATTTTCTGTTATTTTAACTTGGGAAATGTTCAAATGGGTTTGACAAAGAAAAGGAGATAAACCAAGGGAGAGTTCTGAAGCCAGGCTGACCTCATTCCTGGCCTGTTGGTGGATAGCACTAGCACTTAGACGTATATACCACTTCACATTGCTTTACAGTCCTCTCTAAGCAGTTTACAGAGTCAGCCTCTTGTCCCCAACCATCTGGGTCCTCATTTTTACCCATCTCAGAAGGATGGAAGGCTGAGTCAACTTGCAGCCTGGTAAAAGTTGAACTGCCAAACTGCAGGCAGTCAGCAGAAATAGCCTGCAGTACTGCACTGTGCCACCGAAGCTCAACTGAGGAAGTCACCTTGATAACAGGTAATACACTGAAAGGAAGGCAGCAAAATCAGAGAAGAAATCTATCCCTTTGCACACTCACAGAGCAAGACAGCACTCTCTCTTGACAGAGCAGAGGGTAGAGACTGGCAGTGCAGCACCTTTTATATGGGTGTTGGGTTTACTGTATACCTAGTAACTGTACTGTATACCAAGGCACTTAGTCATTGGGTACTGTGAAGACAAATAAATATATTTATAGTGTAATCCAGATTTCTAAAAACAACAAAGAAAAAAGTGGCTTTTCCTAACATCTTTTTTGTATATGTTTTATACAAAACATCTACAAAATATGTAGTTTTCCTTTAACAACCAGCATATTTTGTGGATAATGTAATGACTGGGTCAATATATATATTTACATAATGCTAACAATAATAATACAATGACATATACATATTAAGTTCTAACCTTAATATGCTCATTATAATTATAATATATTCTTTTATGTATCAATCCGTGGTGGGATTCAAAATTTTTTACTACTGGTTCTTGATGGGCGTGGCATGGCTTGGTGGGCGTGGCAGGGGAAGGTTACTGCAAAATCCCCATTCCCTCGCCACTCCAGGGGAAGGATACTTTAAAATCTCCATTCCCTCCCAATCAGCTGGGACGCGGGAGGTAGAAAATAGATGGCAGTCAGAGATGGCATTTACCATTCTCTGAACTACTCAAAATTTCTGCTACCAGTTCTCCAGAACTGGTCAGAACCTGCTGAATATCATCTCTAGTATCAATGTATACAATACTATTTTCCAATATGTACTTATTTCTCCCCCCTCCACCGCATTTGTTAGGGTTCTTCTATATTCACCTCTTTGTCTTTAAACAGTACTATTCTCTCTTTATGATTCTTTATCACTTTCTCCAAAAATATATTCAAACATTAATAACATTTCTTCATACAATGTACTTTTTGACCCTTGTTAAATCACTAATATTTTAAATATTACTCAATGTTCCACCATATTTCCAATATCTCAATTTTCTATAAACACCAATAAATCCAATTATTAATAAGATTTAATCCAGGGGTGGCGAACTGTGGCTCTTTTATGACTCATGGACTTCACTACCCAGAATTCCTGAGTCAGCATGGCTGGCTCAGGAATTCTGGGTATTGCGGTCCATGAGTCATAAAAGAGCCACAGTTCGCCACCCCTGATTTAATCAGTCCCGGGTTTATATATCTAAATCCCCTGAATTTATAGTCCTTGAAAGCTATAAATCCAGTAAATGTTTTGCACACTAATCATAATACATTTAAATATGCCTAATCATAGTTTTCCACCTCCTAACCTTAGTATGTTTGTGATTATAATAAATTCTATTATAAATCTATGTATGTGCTACTGTTTTCCCAATTTCTTTGTTTGCTTGAAGATCTTGCAGCTGAAAATTGATGCTGGTGTGGTCTGGAGCAGCAGTCACCAACCTTTCAGACCTCAGGGACCACTAAATTCATAATTTTAAATCCCACGGACCACTAATATGATCTGCCTAATGAGCGGATTTGGGGGGGGGGGGCATGGCTAGGTGGTCTCTCCCTAGGTGGTTATGTGTCTGGTTAGGCATGGCCAACTTGATGTCACTCATGTTGAAGGGCACCTCTCCAGCCTCTACTCACCCCTCCCCTCCCAGCTACACCTCACCTGCCTGTCCGACCTCCTTAGGGCACCAACAGGAAGCAGTTGTCGGAGCTAAGCAGCCACCATGAGAAAGAGTTGGCTAAACAGCTCAGTTCAAATTGAATCTGACTCAGAAGGACGCTTAGTAGAAGCACCTCACTGAGGACTATGAGCATAGGTTTTCCAAGCAAAGGAAAGACCTGTGGGGGTGCAAGGCCAGGTACCGCCACCTGGAGGTTCCACAGGCTGAAATGGTCAGCCAGTTCCAGGCCATGATGCAGTCCCATTGGAACAAGGCCCTCCGGCTCTTTGCCACCAGCAGTGCTTCCCACTAGCCTTCGCCCAAAGGCCCACACCAGGAAGCTGAAGCAGACCCCAAGTCAGAATTTCTGCCCCTCTCCCTGAAGGGAGAGACTCTCTGCAGTAACACAAACGTTCATTGCACGTATCCAGCCCAGGGGCTGTAGTTTGAGGACCCCTGATTTAGTGCAATATAAAAAATACAATTTTTTTTTCTACGGACCACCAGTGATCCATGGGCCACCAGTTGGCGATGGCTGGTTTGAAGCACGCAATCAGGGATGGATATATAGTTGCACAAGCACCAGGATCCTGGATAATAAACTGAAGAGAAGGGGGCGGAGGAAATGATTTAGTAAATCTGACTCTGCTGTTTTGGATCTGAACCATAGGCAGGGAGAAGTTTAGTTTGGAAAGAAGTTAAATTTTAACCAACTTGCATTCTCTAGCAGGAGCTACTCGAAATCAGTGTCCGCCTCTTTGGCAGAAGCCAGAAGATTATGCTGAACCCTTCCCCAGATGAAACACGCTTTTCAAAATATTACTGAGCTGTTCATTCATGAGAAACCTGAACATTTTGCAGCAATAATTTATCAATCCAATGTGCCAAATGTTCAAGTTTAAAAAGCATTCATATTCAATTATTAAAGGACCTGTGGTATAGAGTGACTTTAAAAGGGGTTTGCCATTTCTAGCTGTGTTTCAGTTTCAAAACAAACTGAAATATAAGGTATATATCTACGATGGCGAACCTATGGCACACCTGCCAGAGGTGGCACGCAGAACCCTCTCTGCGGGCACACAAGCCGTCGCCCAGTTTAGCTCCACCACCTCTACCGCCAGCCAGCTGATTTTCTGGTCTTTGCCATGCATGCAGGAGACATGTGCGCATGTGCAGGGGGACAGAGGATCATACATGCTTGTGCGGGGGCAGGGGTGGCACCCTCCATCCCATTTTTGGCCCCAGGAGGCTTCAGGAAGGCCTGCTAGGCCCTAAATGGTGCATAGGGGTGTTGCGTGCATGTGCGGGGAAGAGTACAGGGGGTCGTGTGCATGCGCAGGAAGTGGGGGTGTGGGGGTGTCATGCATGCATGCACAGGGGGCCAGGGGGCATTGCATTGCGGGTGTGGGCACGTGTGCACACACAATTTTGGCCCGCAAGGATAAAAAGATTAGTTATCACTGATATATATACAGTGGTACCTCGGTTCACGAACGCCTCTGTTCACGACCAATTCGGATTACGACCAAAAATTTCCCAAAAAATGTGCCCCGGTTCACGAACACCGTTTCGGTTCACGAACGGAAAAGTTCGTAAAAATACGCTCCGCTTCACGAACTCCGCCTCGCTTCACGAACTCCGCCTCGCTTCACGAACTCCGCCCCCGCATCACGAACAGAAAAGTTCGTAAAAATGCTCGGATTCACGAACCGGAGCCGCGGACATTTTAAAAACAAGGTCAGAACGGATTAACCGGATTTACATTGAATCCTATGGGAAACTGTGCCTCTGTTCACGACCAATTCTGTTCGCGAACAGAGTCAGTTCAAGAATCACGACCAAAAAACAAGGTCGGAACGGATTAACCGGATTTACATTGAACCCTATGGGAAATTGTGCCTCGCTTCACGACCAATTCAGATCGCGAACAGAGTCAGTTCACGAATTAAGTTCGTGAACCGAGGTACCACCGTATATCTTATTATCTGCAATACATAAGCATTTAAGATTCCCCCGCCCCCCAATTTTTTATACCAGGATGGCTTTTCAAATAAAGATCCATGAACTCTCACTTTGCTTTTGTCTTTTAGGTAAATCTTGAGCCAAGAAGAGAGAGAACCAGAAAAATGTTCAACGGTTGCACTGTCAACTTGGTACGAGGCTCGTAAGTTAATTAGGGCATTTTCCCAGAAACTTGACATGCACCTTCCTTAATCTCTTGATGGATATATGGATATATAAGGCAGAGTGGTTCCCCAGAATTCAGCCTACTACTATTACTTGACCAGGCATAAATTCCATAAGTCCACAATCCAACTACAATCACTATCGCATCATTTGATGGATTTATGTCTGATTCATTTAGGTTACATATACCTGTTCTAACATATGTCAACGAAACATGGACACTAATCTCAAAATTGATACAAAAGTTATGAATGGCACAAAGAACCATGGAAAGATAAACACTCGGCATTTACAAGACAGGATAGAAATACCTGAACATGGATTAGAGCAGTGGTCACCAACTGGTGGTCCACGAAAAAATTTTGGTGGTCCGTAGAAAAATTATTTGCAAATTTATATTGCACTAAATACTATTTATCTTTTAAAAAATCATATTAGTGGTCTGTGGGATTTAAAGTTATGAATTTAGCGGTCCCTGAAGTCTGAAAGCAAGGGTGGGCTCCGGCTGCTGCTATAGGGATGTGCTGTGCACTTGATGCGCGCTACAGGCATATGCACAGTACTAAAAAAGATGCTTCTGCGCATGCACAGAAGCAAGAAACAAGATGGCGACCAAGAGAACCGGTTTGGGGGCGTGGCAGGCTGAGTTACTACCTACTCAGCCAAACTGGTACGAACTGGTAGGAACCCACATCTGTCCTAAAGTTGGTGACCCCTGGATTTGATGCCATCAAGAGAGTCAAAGAATGGAAATAGAAATGGGCTGGTCACATAGCAAGAACATCTGGTGATGGAAGGTGGACCAAGACAGTCATAGAATGGATTCTATTAGATAAAAAATGTCCGCAAAAGAGACATAAAACAAGATGAATCAACGACATCAGCAAGTACTGTGACCCAACTTGCAAAAGAAAGCTCAAGACCATATTGGTTGGAAACATGCAAAAGAGGCCATCGTTCTGCAGTAGATAGACAAAGACTAGAGTGAGGATGACATGCACAGTATCCCAAAGTGGAATAGAATGTGTCTTCAGAAATATTTGGGATTCTCCAGACTCTGATTGGCAAAAATCTGTACCAGTGCTGCAAAGGCATTATTTTTCCTGCAATCTGATTAATTTCAGATAATTTAGTTGTTATTATCAACTGGATAGATATTTTTGCACCCATTCAGAAATCATTGCTGATCATTCAAGTTTTTACAGAATAGAATAGAATAGAATAGAATGGAATGGAATGGAATGGAATGGAATAGGCTTTATTGGCCAAGTGTGATTGGACACAAGGAATTTGTCTTTGGTGCATACGTTCTCAGTGTAGATAAGGGGAATAAAATACATTTATCAAGAATAGAAAGATACAATGCTTAGTGATAGTCAAGGTTACTAATAAGCTATCAAATCATACCAGGAAAGAAATAAAAACAACATTAATTGAAAGATATTAGCAACGTGGTTGTAGTCATAAGTGGGGAGAGATAGGTACTAGGGAGGAAGAGAAGAATAATAGTAATACATTCTTAGTAAATTATTGACAATGTTGTGGGAATTAGTTGTTAAGCAGAATGATGGCATTCAAGGAAAAAACGGTCCTTGTGTCTAGTTGTCCTGTTGTGCAGTGCCCTATAGTGTCGTTTTGAGGTATATAAGTTGAAACAATTTATGTCCAGGATGTGAGAGGTCTGTAGATATCATCACAGTCCTCTTTTTGACTTGTACAGTATTCAGGTCCTTAATAGAAGGCAGATTGGTAGCAATTGTTTTTTCTGCAGTTCTAATTATCCATTGAAGTCTGTGTTTGTCTTGTTTGCTTGCAGAGCCAAACCAGACAGTTATGGAGGTGCAGATGACAGACTCAATAATTCCTCTGCAGAACTGAATCAGCAGCTCGTTGGGCAGAATATATACAACAGATAAGAAGGCTCAGCAAAATTATATACACGAATATTTAATAGAGCAAAAGGAGATTGCTATAATGATAGTGATAGTGATGGTTATGACAACAACTACTAAAGTAGTACCGGGTAGTAGTAGTACTAATAGTAGTAGTTGTACTAGTAGTAAAACCTGCAAGCTAATAGATTTGAAAACTAAATGATGGCCTAAGGAGAAAGATGGGGGGAAAGGAGGGGGAGAAGAACTAGAAACATTGGGACCAGAGGCAAATGAATAATGACAATTTATAATAGCACAAAATTAGACACACCAAAACTAGATAAAAGAAAGAATATAAAATTGTCAACCTCAGGTCATATGTTTACAAATCTGTACAACTGAGCTAAGAATTTGGCAAAAGTTAATGTCACACTTCTATTAACATCCATCTAATAAAAAAGTTAATATCACTTGAGAAATCTTCTGGGAAATTGAGTTAAAAGGGGTTATAAACCTTAATCATTCATCCCTACAGAAATTACAAAAGAACATAACAGAGGTTAGCAATCTGATTGCTTCATTTCCACAGGGGCAGTGACAATGGTCATGTGGGGTGCTCCCAAATCTTCCAGTTAATAATACATAAGGGAAAGTTGAATCCAGCTGTTTAAAAGATACAGTGGGATTATATAGGCAGACAGTAAAGCCTTTAGCACATGAGGTCAAATTAAGGGAATAACAGAGTTGGAAGGGACCTTGGATGTCCTAATTCAACTCCCTGCTCAGGCAGGAAACCCATTTCAGACAAATGGTTGTCCAATTTCTTCTTTAAAACTTCCAGTGTTGGAGCATTCACAACTTCTGGAGGCAAGTTGTTCCACTGATTAATTGTTCTGTCAGAAAAAAAATTCCTTAGTTCTAGGTTGCTTCTCTCCTTGATTAGCTTCCATTCATTGCTTCCTATCCTACTTTCAGGTGCTTTGGAAAATAAGTTGGCCCTCTCCTTTTTGTGGCAGTCTCTCAAATATTGGAATATTGCTATCATGTCCCCCTAGTCCTTCTAATTAAACTAGACATACCCAATTCCAGTAACCGTAATTTATACGTTTAACCTTCAGTCCCCAAATCATCTTTATTGTTCTTCTCTGCACTCTTTCTACCGTCTCAACATCTTTTTCACATTCTGGTGACCAAAACAGAATGCAATATTCCAAGTGTGGCCTTACTAAGGCATTATAAAGTGGTATTAACACTTCACATTATTTTGATTTTATCCCTGCAGTGATGCAGTGGTTGGAATGCAGTACTGCAGGCTACTTCTAATGATCACCAGCTGTCTGCAGTTTGGCAGATCAAATCTCACCAGGCTCAGCCTTCCATTCGTCTGAGGTTGGTAAAATGAGGATCCAGATTATTGGAGGCAATAGGCTGACTCTGTAAACTACTTAGAGAGGGCTGTAAAAGCACTGTGAAGCAGTATATGTCTAAGCTATTTATCATCTATCTATCTATCTATCTATCTATCTATCTATCTATCTATCTATCTATCTATCTATCTATCTATCTATCTATCTATCTATCTATCTATCTATCTATCTAGTGAAATATATACTTTAATAGTGTGTGTGTGTGTGTGTGTGTGTGTGTGTACACACATACAATATATATAGTATAGTATAGAATCTATACTATACCTGCACATTTGGTTTTTCTTACCTAAATGTAGAACCTTACTTTTTTCATCATTGAATTTCATTTTGTTAGATAACACCCAAGTGTTCAGGTCTGTCAAGATCCTTCTGTATCTTAAGCTTATCTTCTGGAGAGTTGGCTAGTCCTGCCAACTTGCTGTCACCTGCAACTTTGATGAGTTCCCCATCTATCCCCTCATCCAAATCATTGATGAAGATGTTGAAGAGTACTGGGCCTAAAACAGAGCCTTTGGATACCTCACTGCATACTTCCCTCCATATAGATGCAGTTTCATTGAGGACTACATGTTGAGTGTGGTTGGTCAGCCAGTTATGATTTCATCTAATGGTGATGTTGTCTAAACCACGTTTTTCTATTTTATCTAGTAGTAGGTTGTGGTCTATTTTATCAAATGCCTTACTGAAGTCCAACTAAATTATATTCACAGCATTCCTCTGGTCCACTAATTTTGTCACTTTGACAAAGAATGAAATGAAATTTGTCTGGCATGATCTGTTTTTGACAATGTTGGGTTTTGGTTATGACTTTGCTTGCCTCTAGGTGTTCAATGATTTGTTGCTTGATTATCTTTTCCAGAATCTTCTCAGATATTGAAGTTAGGCTGATAGATTTGTAGTTTCTTGCATCTATTTTTCTCTCTCTTTTTTTGAAGATGAGAACTACATAAGCTCTTTTCCAGTCCTCTGGTAGTTCCCCGGTGCTCCAGGAACTTTGAAAGATATAGTTTGGTGGTTCTGGATAAATTATTCGTATTATCAGTTATATTTGAGCCTTGATTTTGGTCAACATTCCAGTGGTTGACTTACCTGCATTGAGCCATCTCTACAATTGCTGACACAGCTGAAGGATCAAGAGAAAAATACTGTAAATTAATTAACACCAGACCTCTGGTATCTGTTCATTTCTGTAAACAAACATTTTAATATACAATCATTAATTAAATCTGCCACACTGCCCTCTTCTTCCCATTGATCTTTCTCCTGCTGTGTCTCATCATTCTTTGCTTGGTGAAACAGAGAGATAGACTGGTTTGACAGGCTCTGTAAAAAAAAGCATGCAGATGACAAGAGACACTCTACATGTCTTAATCTGCCAATGCTTTCCTGTGACATGCTCTCTCTTATAATATTCTTTCTTTCTAAGGTCAGGGTGGTTAATGCTGTTTTTTTTTTCACCAAATGGTTTTGGTTCCTGTGAAAGAATCACAAAAGTGAATTGGTTGATCATAAAATACGCCCAATCTATGTGTACATATTGATTTGAATCTGTACCCATTTGTGGTTAACCACAGCACAATCAAGCCACAACAATGCTAATTTTCACCCTTGAACATAACCACAGAGTGAAATAAATGTAAACCATCATTAGCTCTATTGATTTTTTAAAAAGTAGGATTTTCTCCTTTTTCCTACCCAAGGATAGAAGAACATCTATCAATCTTGGCCACTTATTCCCTAGGACATAAAGTCATCTTATGAGTCATGGGTGGAATCAATGTTTGTTTTAGGATTGCTGTGAGGTTCAGATATGCCTTTTCCCAGGGATGATAGTCACTTACTTTCCCTACTGGTTCGCAAATATGAGTGTGCATGCTCGACCTTCCATGCATGTGCTTTGGCTTGAAAATGTGCCTAAATAGGAAGGCATAGAGCCAGGTCCGGGGTTGGGAAGGGGAGGGGCGTGGCTCACTCATGATTTTCACTATCAGTTCTACTGAACCAGTCCGAACCAGCTGAATACCACCTCTGTTCTTTCCCCCTGGGTCTGAAACACAGCTTTTCCATAAGTTCAGCAACTTCACTTTATCCTTTGAGTTTCCCAGAAAACAATGCCAAATATGGCATTGGGATATTTGCTGCTTCCTTGTTACTTTCCCTATGTTTCTTAATCTCAATTCCTTTCCCCTCCCCAAAGGGAGAGGTGTGATATCTCAGCAATTATTCAGTTTTAGTGCTCCTTTTCAGCACAATCTAGCTCCATGATGGTGAACCTATGGCACGCTGTGTTGCCCTCTCTGTTGGCACATGCACCATCTCTGTTGGTACATGTGTCATCGTCAGCTGCTCTTCTGGTTTCCAATATGCACATGCACAGCTGGTCTTTGTGGGCACCAGTGCCGGTAGGCAGCCTGAAAATGCCCCCCAAAACAGCCAAAACCAGATCGTTTTGGGGCCATTTTTCAAGCCAAAACAGTCCAAAAAATGGCCTGAAAACGACCCCAAAACAGCTTGAAAATGGCCTGAAAAATGGCCAAAAACCAGGCATGTGCATACCGGCCAGCTGGTCTTCAGGTTTCTTTTGCTCTGGCACACACACACACATGCACGGTTCATTTGGGTACTAGGTGCCGAAAAGGTTTGCCATCCCTGTTCTAGCTAGTTGTCCAATAATGGCAGAGTCTGCCTTTCATCTCTCTGGGACCATTTCTGCTCTGCTGTCTTCCCCTATAGTCAGCCCATCACAGTCCTTCTATAGTATCAGGTGTCCGCTATCTGCTGGTGACATGCTGAAAGAGAAGGACAGCAACAGTAGAGGAGAGAATTAATGGACAGGCCATGCAAGTTTTGTATTCTTCCTCCTCCTCTGGCCTTGGTTGTATCCCATAAAAGATACACAGTCTCTTGTATCCAATCCCAAAGCAGTGGTTGCCAGTCTGGGTTTGCAAAAGTGCCAGGCTTCCCATAGCCTAGGCAGACCTTGCTCATGATACCCCTATTGTCAGGTCTGCACCCATCTTTTCTTTTGGATCTTTGGCCTGCCACACTTTCTATTATTGTACTATGTATTTTCTATTGAGGGAAAATGGGAGGGGGATTGTATGGAGTTAGATGCTATGTAGCCATAACAAAATTCTTTCTAGAAAGTCAAGGTCATCCTTTGTCTTCGTACCTCTGCACCTGACCGGAACTGGATGGGTGGAAGCTGCCAGCATGGCAGTGGGAAATTAGACCATGTGATGGACTAATGGGTTTGGGGGCAATAGCTTGAACTTTCAACTAGGTGGTGAAAACTGGGAAGCTTTCAAATTCAGGTTTTCCCAGAGGTGCCAACATGGATATCTTAATAAAATGGAACTTTGAGCAATACTTTGCCTCGGACTCTGATTTATTTTCAGATGCTATTTGGAACCCTGACAGCAAGGCCCCTCACTGCCTAGAGTTCGCTCCTCTGGCCAAGCATCCCTAGGGATGTCAATTGCTATATTTTTCTCTATTTCACTTTTCTGTTCCTCACACCGCTGAGTCCATTTGGCTCATTTGGCTCATATCCCTGGATGGATCACCCCTCCTATGGAGGAAGTCTAAAAGGAAATCCCAGATGCCTCCTGTTCTGACCTAGGCTTCCCAAACGTAGGAAACCGACGCCTCGTCCTGATAAAACCCTTTTTATTTAGGTTAAAAGGAATTCCTCTCCAACAAAGTTCTGGCCAACAGTCTTTCAAGAGATTTTACAACTACAGACCTTTATCAGGCTTGGAGAGCTGCCAGGCCGATATCTTCCAAATGCCACTCTGTAGCAGACAATACTTGGCAAGAAGTCAGGAACAGATCTTCTCTCTAATGAATTGAACTAATTGTCTCCTGCAAACTCCCCTCCCCTTTTGCTCCTCTTTATTCCCTCTGGGAAAGGCCATTCACCATCTACCTGTGCCTTTATTCCTGAGTTGACCCTTGTTCCTTCGCTGTTCCCTTCTCCTGGCAGCTCTGTGCATGCACACACTGGGAACAGGCTCCAGCTGCTCTCCTGCTCTGCTGATGTCCTACTCCAAAGGCAGTTGATAACTGTCAGGTGGCCCTGGCTCTATCTCTGCCTCTGATGCAGAGCACTTATCAGAGCCTTCCCTAGACTCCAGGACTGGCCCATGTTCCTCCCCAACCTCCTCACTGTCCGAATCTGCTGCCAGCTCTGCTGGCCACTGGCAGGCCACAACACCTCCACTCTGCCTCTATTTCCCAGGCAATTTGGTGTCTCCCACTCTCAGTCACTGGTCTAACATCTCAGGGTTTCTCAATCCCTCACCTGTGATGGTCACTTATCTGGGCACTTGTACCATAACATCACAAGGCGAAAGCTATCCTTTTGTCTTGTCATGCCAACATTATACACAAGTATGTAAATCGTGAGGTTTACATTATGACATCATCTCTTGCTCCTCTCCAAGGACCTATGCCTGATATCCATCTTTTTATCAGAACATAAACTTAGAACTTAAAATAACAGAGTTGGAAGGGATCTTGGAGGTCTTCTAGTCCAACTCCCTGATTAGGCAAGAAACCCTACACCACTTCAGACAAATAGTTACCCAACATCTTCTTAAAAACTTCCAGTGTTGGAGCACCCACAACTTCTGAAGGCAAGTTATTCCACTGATTAATTGTTCTAACTGTCAGGAAATTTCTTCTCAGTTCTAAGTTGCTTCTCTCCTTGATTAGTTTCCACCCATTGCTTCATGTCCTGCCCTCAGGTGCTTTGGAGAATACTTTGACTCCCTCTTCTTTGTGGCAGCCCCTCAAATATTGGAACACTGCTACCATGTCTCCCCTAGTCCTTCTTTTCATTAGTTCTCTCCTTCTTCCTCCACACTAAGAACCTTAATAAAACTCTCCAGTTCCTGTTTGCTTTTCTGGTTTTTTTTTTTCAAACTGGTTATGATCTGTAAGTTTCCTAGCCTCTTTCTCAAGAATTGTAAGTTCTTGCCTCTCCAATCTTTCCAAGAAAGCAGGACTTTTGAAACTGTGGTTGTTCCAAAAGGAGCTTTCATTGAAAGGTTTGTGATAATAAGAGTCCTAGGCAAGAACTGAAGCTTCTCACTTAAGACCAGCTACTTAAAGCAATGGTAACCAAACCCCTCCCACACCACTACATTATAAGGAAACAGAAACTTCACACAGAGATTAACACAGGAATGCAGGAAATAGAAATAGAAACAGAAACTGGAAACAGGAAAAAAAAATCATATACAGATCACTCCATTCCTCCCACTTCCTCCCACCAAAATTCCAGCATCCCTGTAGAAATATCTGGGACCTGACAAGAATACTGACTGAAATTGTTGTTCCTAGACTTTACTATTGCAGTCAGTCCAGAGGTGGTATTCTGCCAGTTCTGGAGAACCCATTGACCCATTTCTTTACTATCTTTGTTTTCATTTGTAGTTTGCATTGTTGACGGGACTTCAATAAAGTTGCAATAAAATATATATTAAAAAAAGAAAATCGACTTGAGGAAAGTGGAATTCAAACATGTTTATTTCTGTGCAAAAGCAAAATTGCTGACAATTTCAAATGCGAGAGAGGTTTATGTCAGATTTTTATACTGTTTGCATAAGAAGATTGCAGTTTCATTCATTGGTTAATTACTGCTTCCCGGATTTGCTTACTACACATGGGACATCTACAGTAATCCTCAACCTAATGACCATAAATGAGTCCAAAATTTCTGTGGCTAAGCAAAGCAGTGGCTAAGTAAGTTTTGACCCATTTTGCGATCTTGCCATGGTTGTTAAGTGAATCACAGTAGTTGTTAAGTTAGTAACACAGTTGTTTAGTCAACCTGGCTTTCCCGTTGATTTTGCTTGTCAGAAGGTCGCCCAAAGAGGACCACATGACTCTGGGACATTCGTAAATATGAGTCAGTTGCCAAGCACCCAGATTTTGATCACCTGACCATGGGGATGCTACAACGGTTGCAAGGGTAAAAAAATGCTCATTAATCACTTTTTCCAATGCTGTTGCAACTTTAAATGGTCACCAAATGTTAATGCTGCTATTTAAAGAGAGACCTCTGTCTGTTGTAAGACAGAGATGCTGACTCTGAAATTATCTTTATTCTGTAGCTTGAGTGAATTAACATTTGCAAATTGGAACAGGAAGTCCTTGAGATACGACATGTTCAAAGGTACAACAGAGGGTCCCAAATGACGTACAACCCTGTTTCAAAGTTACAACGGCTGCAATGCCTCTGTGGTCATCCTTAGGACCAACCACAGGGATGGTGGCCTCCCCTTCATCCCACTCCATGGGGATGGATCCAAGGGAAGGGGAGCATGGGATGCCTTGCGAGGGTGGGGGAGGCCTTGGGAGGACCAGAGCCTATGCTAGGCCTCCAAGGGCCTCCCCCACCCTGAAGCATCCCATGCTTCACTTAAGGACCTGTGTGTTTGTTTAATGAATCATGGGGGAGAGCAAGGATAGGGGGTCACCTTCAACTAACGCTGTCACAACCTGTTATGGCAGGCTCCATTACGGACTTGAGGACTATCCGTAGTAGCACACCACTAAATAGGAGGCAAAGCATAACAAAGGATCCTTGAGCTTGGAAGTTTTAAAGAGAACTCTTTCGGGGCAGCAGATGTTCTTCCATCACGCAAGCCACTTCTAGTCTTCTAAGACTGTACCATCTTCTGGAATTCTGTAATAAAAGGAGAAGCAGTTGGAAGGTTTTTGTGTTTATTTGTTTATTTATTTTTATTTACAAACATACAAAATACACACAGAGAGAACTTAGACATACACTACATTTATGCAGTACATTGGAACTTCCCGTTCCTTCTAATAGCAGTTTCAAATCAGTACAATTCTCCGTATGTTACTTCCCCTTCTAATATATTTCATTTGAGTTTCACCATTTTTAACCTTATTTTATTCCTCTATCTCCTATATTGGGTGATTACCTCTAATGAATTTAAACTATCTTGAGTGCATATATACATATGTTAATTCTCCTTAACTTCTATTTTTGGGCTTTGTTGTCTTCCTTCATGATTCCTTGTTTCTTTCCTCCATCCACCTACAGCATTTTTATCCCATATCTGGTATTATTCTGTTTCTTCTTTTCCCTGGATTTATTTTGTTAGTTTGTCCATTTCGGCATAGTCTATAACCTTTCTTATTATTTCATCTTCGCTTGGTATCAATAGGGAAGACATGATAGCAGTGTTCCAATATCTCAGGGGTTGCCACAAAGAAGAGGGAGTCAAGCTATTCTCCAGGGCACCTGTGGGCAGAACAAGAAGCAATGGGTGGAAACTAACCAAGCAGAGAAGCAACTTAGAACTAAGGAGAAATTTCCTGACAGAACAATTTAATCAGTGGAACAGCTTGCCTCCAGAAGTTGTGAATGCCCCAACACTGGAAGTCTTTAAGAAGATGTTGGATAGCCATGTGTCTAAAATGGTATAGGGCTTCCTGCCTAATCAGGGAGTTGGACTAGATGACCTCCAAGGTCCCTTCCAACTCTGCTATTATATTGTATTGTATTTTTCCATTTCTGAGCAAAGGCAATCCTCGCCTTCGTAATTATATGTAGAATTAAATACTGGATTTCTTTTTTTATATATATTTCATGGTCATTATTCCTAGTAAAAAATACTTCTGGTTTCCAATCAATTTTGACTCCTGTCATTGATTCTAGCCAATTTTTAATCTTTTCCAATACTTTTTGGCTTCCTCACATGTCCACCATATGTGATAATATGTTCCGTCTGTTAATTCACGTTTAGTTGGAAGGTTTTTGAGTGGACTTCTCTACCATTCTCCAATAGAAGAGTTGAAGTAGAACTACTGTCCCATTTTTGTATCCAGAACTTCTAAACTCTTAATGGAGATCATGGTTGACGTTGCGCAAAATTTAGAATCAACAATAAATTGTATGGGTTGAGGATATCTCCGTTAGGAGACAGAGAGTTGTGCAACGGAATTTGCAGCAAGAGATACGTTGCTAGAAGTCACACTAATAGTCACAGACACTGACGGTAAAAACAGCAGACTTTACTTGTGATGGAAAAATAAACTACTTCTTCACAAACAGGGATAGTCATTCTTGAATCAAAATACAGTCTATAACTCAAACAGTTTGGCTTACAGTTGCCTAATCCACGATCCTTCTGGCTTCTTCGCCTTTCACTGATCTAACCTGACATCCAGAGTCTTCATCCATGAGATCAGCAATCTAACATTGCTTCTGGCTCCCTCTTATAGCAAATTGAGGAAGCAGCAGCCAATTACATTACACTGCCTCAGTTAAAGCTGCAGAGACTAATTACAATCATGGCATATATATATATATGTATATATGTATGTATGTATGTATGTATGTATGTATGTATGTATGTATGTATGTATGTTAGTTTTTATGAGCTGATCAATAAATTTAAATTTGAGAGACCAAGATAGATCTATTTCGAGCTTATTATATATATAATAATAATAATCTTTATTGTCATTGTAAAAATTATATATATTATATATATATATATATATATATATATATATATATATATATATATATATATATATATATATATATATATATATATATATATATATATATATGTTTTCTGAGGTTTTCGTGGGTGTTTGTATGTAGGTCTTTGGTTGTTATATATATATATATATATATGCTGCATTGCTATATTCAGCACGTATTGCTGAACATAAAAATGCATTAAAAATCATCTTAATACCTCATCTCTTTATCAACATTTCAAAACTACAGGACATGACATTGACTTTCAAGGAATTAAATGATCTCCAAGGCTGAACAGCTGAACAGGAGAATAATCAGAGAAGCCATTGAAATAGAGAAGCAATCTAACAGTATGAACAAACGTGATGACACCTCCCGCCTACCAGACATCTGGAAACCAGCACTGACCAACAGACGAGCCCCACCCTCCACCCAAGCCGTTGAAATTCAAAACAAGGAGAAACATACAAATGAGACCAATCAGCATCAATCTACCAGTCATGATGCAGCTGCACAGCCAATCAACCCACTCACAACAATAGTCAGCACTCCACACACCCCCACCAAGATTTAAAGAGGGTCGATGCCTCCGCAGTCACAGTCACAGATAAAAGCCTGCCTGATGATGGCAAGTGAGATCTTGCTGAAACATTGCAATAACACCTCCATGCTATATACACGGGAAAATCCCCGAAGCCAGCAATGCCAGCATACCTACACCCGTGAAAATCTACGAAAACATATATATATATATATATATATATATATATATATATGTTTTATATTATATTATTAAGCCTTCTTCAGCTGGCCATACTCCTTCTACTGGGATTTGAACCCGGTTAGCTCAAGGCATAGAAAGGCTTTCCTGATATGCTAGAAAGTGCCGGTTCAAATCCCAGTAGAAGGAATATAGCCAGCTGAAGAAGGCTAATAAGCCCGAAATGGATCCATCCTGGTCTCTTACTTATTAAATCAGTCCTTAAAAATCTAACATATCTAAAAAATTTCACACAGCAGCAATCTCATTGGGTCTCCCTCTAGATGATCTCTGGGTTGAGTCGAAAGGCAGAGAAGGAAGACAGCTTGTCTCCTCCCTTAAAAGGGCCTCTTAAGAGGAGCTGTGAAAATATTCTCTCATTAATAGAGTCCTGTAAATGGCTGATGTAATCAGGGAAGACGGTTAGCTCAAGGCATAGAAAGGCTTGCCTGATATGCTGTAAAGTGCCGGTTCAAATCCCAGTAGAAGGAGTATGGCCAGCTGAAGAAGGCTAATAAGCCCGAAATGGATCCATCCTGGTCTCTTATTTATAAAATCAGCCCTTAAAAATCTAACGTGTGTGTGTGTGTGTGTGTGTGTGTGTGTGTGTGTGTGTATATGAGAGAATATTTTTACAACTCCTGTTTTACAGCTCCTGTTTTTAGGCCCATTTAAGGGAGGAGACAAACTTGTCATCCTTATTATTAAATCGTTAATTATTAAATATTAAAGATGATTTATTATTAAATCATCCCTTAAAAAATCTAACATATATATATGTGTGTGTGTGTGTGTGTGTGTGCGTGCGTGCGTGCGTATGTATGTATGTATGTATGTATGTATGTATGTATGTATGTATATAAATATATATATGTTAGATTTTTAAGGGCTGAAAATAAAGAGACCAGGATGGATTCATTTCAGGCTTATAAGCCTTCTTCAGCTGGCCATACTCCTTCTACTGGGATTTGAAATCTAACATATGTTAATATGTTAATACTTAAAGGGACCCTGAACATATATATATATATATATATATATATATATATATATATATATATATATATATATATATATGTAGATTTTGGTTTATTCGGGTCTTTTCCCGTGTAAAATTAAAGGTGTTTTTGCAACGTTTTGATGGGATCACCCCCATCATCATCAGGCTTTGGCTTCTGCCTTTTTTTTTTTTTTTTTTTTTTTTTTTTTTTTGCAAAAGGCAGAAGCCAAAGCCTGATGATGATGGGGGTGATCCCATCGAAACGTTGCAAAAACACCTTTAATTTTACACGGGAAAAGACCCGAATAAACCAAAATCTACATACCTATACCCGTGAAAACCTACGAAAACATATATATATATATATGTTAGTTTTTATGAGCTGATCAATAATGAGCTCATAAAAACTAACACACATACCTAAAATATTATACAATGTAATTCTTGGCTTGCTGTCTGGATGGTCTCTAGTGATGAGCCGATAGGCAGTAAGGGAAACAGTATGCCTCCTCCCTTAAGTGGGGCCTAATAATAACAGGATAATAACAGGTTGTTGTGAAACAATTACATATATATATATATGAGAGAATATTTTCACAACTCCTGTTATGGGCCCCTTTAAGGGAGGAGACAAACTGTCATCCATATATATATATATGTTAGGTTTTTAAGGGCAGATTAATAAATAAATTGTAAGAGACCAGGATGGATCTATTTCGGGCTTATTAGCCCTCTTCAGCTGGCCATACTCCTTCTACTGGGATTATACCGGCACTATATATATATATATAGCCAACCCAACACTAGGATTATAGTCCCAACAGTGTGCCTGGACGAATCCGAATCAACCAACTCATACCTTCAGCTCTAACCTTCCCATCTCCATTGTGGTTTCCTGCTGCCAGAAATTTTTCAATTTCTGTCGCTGATGAGAAGCGAGCCCTGGGCCCAAACCTCTGGAGGAAGTATCTAGGGAGAGAAGAAAAGCAATGTCAAGTGGGGATATTCTTTTGAACCAAGTAAGGGATGCCAAACAAAACTCTAGCTCAGTGGTTCTCAACCTTCCCAATGCCGTGACCCTTTAATACAGTTCCTCATGTTGTGGTGACCCCCAACCATAAAATTGGTGTCTTATAAAATATGTGTTTTACGATGGTCTTAAGCCAGGGGTCTGCAAAGTTGGCTCTTTGAAGACCGGTGGACTTCAACTCCCAGAATTGCCCAGCCAGCATAGCTAGCTGGGGAATTCTGGGAGTTGAAGTCCACCGGTCTTCAAAGAGCCAACTTTGCAGACCCCTGTCTTAGGCGACCCCTGTAAAAGGGTCCTTTGACCCCCAAAGGGGTCACGACTCACAGGATGAGAACCTGCTCTAGTTCAATGTTTTCTAACCTTGGCAACTTTAAGTGGTGTGGACTTCAATTCCCAGACTTCCATGCTGGCTGTGCAATTCTGGGAGTTGAAGTCCACACCGCTTAAAGTTGCCAAATTTGGCATTTTGTTTTTTTATTTGGCTTTTCACTAAGTCTTTTGTCAATGTCCTATTTTGATTTAACGAGATATATGATGAGAGAGGTTAGTACAGCCATGTGGGTAGAGCCAGGAGTTCAAGAAATATTCTTACATTCATTAAAAGCTTTTAATTCAAAGCTTTTTGCCTTTTACAGCAAAAGTTTTCTCATTGTGTAAATGCAATTTTAAATGAGAAACCAGAGACCTGCAGTACCATTTCAGACAATCCTATCAGGAAGGATTTCATTTCTTTCTATTTTATTTTATTTCATTTCTATTTTGTTTTGTTTCATTTCATTTTTATTTTATTTTTAATTCATTTCTATTTTATTTCATTTCATTTCTGTTTTGTTTTGTTTCATTTCTATTTTATTTCATTTCTATTTCATTTAATTTTTTTTTATTTTCAGACTGTATTTGGGCTCCCACCTCCCAAGTAAAAGCAACCAGGGTTGTACCTACTCAGAATATGTTTAAAGAATGAGGGAAGAAAATTGTGACGCTTCCTTACTTTAAATCGTCTCCTTCAATAAATCCATTTTGATTGCGGTCTAAGATTTTGAAAATGTCCTTTAATAGGTTGATTCTCCTTTTGGACATCCCAGTAAGCTGGAAGAATTTTCTGTGGTTGAAACTATCTGGAGCTAGGAAGAGAAAACGAAGATGAAAAAAGGACTGCTGTGAGGTAGAACTTTTTAGAAAGGGGGATAACATCTCCTCCTCCTCCTCCTCTCTGCCCTCCTGGTCTTATATATATAGAGAATAAAAGAGCTGGAAGGGACCTCTCTATATATAGAGAGAATAACAGAGCTGGAAGGGACCTTGGAGGTCTTCTAGTCCAACCACCTGCCTAGGCAGGAAACCCTGTACCATTTCAGACAAATGGCTATCCAACATCTTCTTAAAGACTTGCAGTGTTGGGGCATCCACAATTTCTGGAGGCAGGCCCGGTGAGGCAAAGAGGACATAGGAGGACATTGGAGGCATAGTCAGGCCGATCCTCCGGCCACTTACTATTATTACCATCTTTCTTATTATCATCATTACTATGGCCATTATCTCCACCACCATTTATTTCATCACTGCCTGCGCAGAAAGTGGCACCATGTGGAAGTACACTAACAAAGATATTGGTGTCTTGGCTTTGTGACCTATCAGTTTAATGTCTCGCAGGCCTGGCTGGAGCTAACATGACTTATTGGTATACCTTGACTATGGGCCTTAATGACATCTTATACCAAAACGGCATCTTCTCTCGGACAATCTATCTCCACAGATTTTTTAATGTACTCTGCAGCTGACCTCCATGCCCTGCGAGAGTCCCCTCTCTCACAGGTTTGGCCCTCAGTTTTAACAAGGGCCCACCTCAATGATGGATTTGTGAATCAGGACAGGTGGTCGAAGTGGCATCTTAGGGGTTTTTTAGCCAGATATTTAATTCGGTTTATAAGGGGTCCCAGGGTGGGAGGTGGGCAAACCGAAATTGGGGTGGTGGGTACAGGGGATAACCCACTGGGGGATGCTCCCAGGTCAGCTGACGGTCCCGACGGGAGGACGTAGGGTCTAGAATTGGGAAGGGGGGAGGATCTGTTTAACAGAGGGCCATGACATCAAAACTGTATGTGGGAGGGGCAGGTATGGTGGGAGCCGAGGGCCATATCATTCTAGGGGAGGGAGCGGTCACTGTTTGTGAGCGATTGCGTGCTCCGACCCTCATGGCTCCTCTTGCAATCCAGGAGGCTTAGGTTCTCAGGGCCTGGGCCATTGGCTTTACTTTACTTTAATTTATTTCAATTTATATACCGCCCTTTTCACCAAAAAAGGGACTCAGGGCGGTGCACAGAAAGATAAAACCCCACAATATACAAAATATAAAAAACAATTAAACCAGTAGAGCTGTGCTAAAATTTAAATAACGAATTAACGTTATTTAATTAGCCCCACCCTCCACCCAAGCCATTGAAATTCAAAACAAAGAGAAACATACAAATGAGACCAATCAGCATCAATCAACCAGTCATGATGCAGCTGCACAGCCAATCAACCCACTCACAACAATAGTCAGCACTCCACCCCCCCCACCAAGATTTAAAGAGGGGCGATGCCTCCGCAGTCACAGTCACAGACAAAAGCCTGCCTGATGATGGCAAGTGAGATCTTGCCGAAATGTTGCAATAACATCTCCATGCTATATACACGGGAAAATCCCCGAAGCCAAACTGGGATTTGAACCGGCACTTTTCAGCATATCAGGAAAGTAATTCTCTCATTAATAGAGTCCTGTAAATGGCTGATGTAATCAGGTAAGCCGGTTAGCTCAAGGCATAGAAAGGCTTTCCTGATATGCTAGAAAGTGCCGGTTCAAATCCCAGTAGAAGGAGTATGGCCAGCTGAAGAAGGCTAATAAGCCCCAAATGGATCCATCCTGGTCTCTTACTTATTAAATCAGCCCTTAAAAATCTAACACATATCTAAAAAATTTCACACAGCAGCAATCTCATTGGGTCTCCCTCTAGATGATCTCTGGGTTGAGTCAAAAGGCAGAGAAGGAAGACAGCTTGTCTCCTCCCCTTAAAAGGGCCTCTTAACAGGAGCTGTGAAAATATTCTCTCATTAATAGAGTCCTGTAAATGGCTGATATAATTAGGGAAGCCGGTTAGCTCAAGGCATAGAAAGGCTTGCCTGATATGCTGTAAAGTGCCGGTTCAAATCGCAGTAGAAGGAGTATGGCCAGCTGAAGAAGGCTAATAAGCCCGAAATGGATCCATCCTGGTCTCTTATTTATAAAATCAGCCCTTAAAAATCTAACGTGTATGTGTGTGTGAGAGAGAGAGAGAGAGAGAGAAAATATTTTTACAGCTCCTGTTTTACAGCTCCTGTTTTTAGGCCCATTTAAGAGAGGAGACAAACTTGTCATCCTTATTATTAAATCTTTAATAATTAAATATTAAAGATGATTTATTATTAAATCATCCCTTTAAAAAATCATATATATATATGTGTGTGTGTGTGTGTGTGTGTGTGTGTGTGTGTGTATGGTAGTTTTTATGAGCTGATCAATAAATTTAAATTTGAGAGACCAAGATAGATCTATTTCGAGCTTATTAGCTCTCATCAGTTGGCCACACCCCACTGGGATTCGAACCGGGGCTGTAATTCCCAGTGGGGTGTGGCCAACTGATGAGAGATAATAAGCTTGATCTTGGTCTCTCAAATTTAATTTATTGATCAGCTCATAAAAACTAGCACATATCAAAAAAAAATATTACACAACGTAACTAAAAAATGGTTCTCTGTCTAGATGGTCTCTGGTGATGAGCTGACAGGCAGAGAGGGAAACAGCGTGTCTCCTCCCTTAATTGGGGCCCTTACAGGAAGTTGTGGTAACAATTATATATATATATAAATAAAGAGACCAGGATGGATCCATTTCAGGCTTATTAGCCTTCTTCAGCTGGCCATACTCCTTCTACTCTTCACAGGAGCTGTGATAATTAGTCTTCATTAAAGAGTCCTGTAAATTGGCTGATATATCAGGGATACCAGATAGTTCAAGGCATAGAGAGCTTGCCTCAAATGCTGGAAAGCCCTGGTTCAAATCCCAGTAGAAGGAGTATGGCCAGCTGAAGAAGGCTAATAAGCCCGAAATGGATCCATTCTGGTCTCTTTATTTTCAGCCCTTAAAAATTCTAACACATATCTAAAAAATGTCACACAGCAGTAATCTAATTTGGTTCTCTGTCTGGATGACTCTGGGTTGAGTCGAAAGGCAGAGAGGGATGACGTTGAGTCTGCTCCCCTTAAAGGGACCTCTTCACAGGAGCTGTGATAATTAGTCTTCATTTAAGAGTCCTGTAAATTGGCTGATATATCAGGAATACCAGATAGCTCAAGGCATAGAGAGCTTGCCTCAAATGCTGGAAAGCCCTGGTTCAAATCCCAGTAGAAGGAGTATGGCCAGCTGAAGAAGGCTAATGGGCCTGAAATGGATCCATCCTGGTCTCTTTATTTTATTTATATATATATGAGGAATAATTATCACAGCTCCTGTCAGAGGTCCCTTTAAGGGGAGGAGACTCAACGTCATCCCTCTCTGCCCTTCGACTCAACCCAGAGTCATCCAGACAGAGAACCAAATTAGATTACTGCTGTGTGACATTTTTTAGATATGTGTTAGATTTAAGGGCTGAAAATCCTGGTCTCTTTATTTTCAGCCCTTAAATCTAATACACACACACACACACACACACACACACATATATATATGCTGGCATAGCTGGCTTCGGGGATTTTCCCGTGTATAAAGCATAGAAAAGTTGTTGCAACGTTTCGACAAGATCTCACCTGTCATCATCAGGCAGGCTTGTGTCTGTGAGTGTGTGACTGTGAGTCTGTGACACTCACAGACACAAGCCTGCCTGATGATGACAGGTGAGATCTTGTCGAAACGTTGCAACAATTTTTCTATGCCTTATACATGAGAAAATCCTTGAAGCCAGATATGCCAGCATACCTACACCCGTGAAAATCTATGAAAACATATATATATATATATATATATATATATATATATATATATATATATATATATATATATATATATATATATATATATATATATATATGTTCTCTCATATATATATGAGAGAATATTTTCACAACTGATGTTGTGAAATATATATATATATATATATATATATATATATGAGAGAATATTTTCACAACTCCTGTTATGGGCCTCTTTAAGGGAGGAGACAAACTGACTTCCGGTTCCGCCTTCCAGCGGCGACGGACGAGTCTCGGACTCGTTCGCCGCTTTGTTCTTTTTTCTGCCCCCCAACGGGGGCGAGGCACCCCCTTTTTTGGGGGGCCTTCCGTAGGGCTGGCTCGCCTGGGTCTGTTTCTCCCAGCAGCGACGGGAAAACGGCCCTTGTCCTCGGCCTAGGTGAGAGGAGGCATGCTGCAGGGGGTTTTCCCTTCGCCAATGGAGGACGGCAACGAACAACGAATTTAAAAAGAGCTGAGCGTGCGGGTCGGAAGGCTCCCCGGGGCTTTGGCAGCGAGGTGAAGAGTGAGTGATTTTTAACATTATCTGTGCTGGCAGCCTGGACTGAAAGAACGTAGAGGGGGGTGTTTGTTTGTTAAACCCCCCCTCGGATTTAAAGCGGCGTTTAGAAATGGCTCCTCATTGCGAGGAAGCAGATATTTCGCATCCGGACTGCTTTGAACTAAGTGAAAGTGATTTGCGGCTTGTTTCTTTACAATGTATCTAAGTCCAGCTGGCTTGAAACAATTTTTCTTTTGTTACTTTCTCCTGCTGGCTCTCAGACTGGGCGGTGGAGGATGGCTCCCTTTGTTCCTGAATGATTATTTTTATTTTTGGAAAATTACCAACATCTCTTTGTGATTTGGACTCTCTCTCTCTACTAATGAAGAAATTTCTGGATTAATTGATTCCTTCCCTGGAGTGCCTTCTCTGCTATAATTATTGACTGTGAAAAGTGTTTCTCTGCTGGGTCTTGAACTTTTTACAACTTTCATTTGAACTGTTTTTCTCCTGACCTGCTTCAACGGCCCCACCCAAAAAACACCATCTTAGTGGCACTGACTTTAACAGCTTACCATGGCATCAAAATCAGAATTGGCAGGATTGGAACAAAGAATGTCATCTATGGAATCAGTGTTACAAGCTCTGGTGCAGGAAATTAAAGCTTTGAGAGAAGATAATAGTAGCTTCAAGAAGGATCTTCTGGAAACATGGAAGCAAGTGCTGGGGAACACACAGAAGACTGAGGAGCTGGAAGGGGGGCTGGTTGGGGCAAAGGGAGAACTTAAAAATGTCAACACTGAAATTTTAGATTTGTCTGGTCATATGTCTAGGATGGATTTTGAAAGGATGTCATATTTTTTAAGATTTCAGAATATTTACAATACAATACAATAGCAGAGTTGGAAGGGACCTTGTAGGTCTTCTAGTCCAACCCCCTGCGTGGGCAAGAACCTTATACCATTTCAGACAAATGGCTATCTAACATCTTTTTAAAGACTTCCAGGGTTGGGGCATTCACAACTTCTGGAGGCAAGCTGTTCCAGAGGTTAATTGTTCTAACTGTCAGGAAATTTCTCCTTAGTTCTAAGTTGCTTCTCTCCTTGATTAGTTTCCACCCATTGCTTCTTGTCCTGCCCCCAGGTGCCTTGGAGAATAGTTTGACTCCCTCTTCTTTGTGGCACCCTCTGAGATATCGGAAGACTGCTATCATGTCTCCCCTGGTCCTTCTCTTCATCAAACTAGACATACCCAGCTCCTGCAACCGTTCTTCATATGTTTTAGCCTCCAGTCCCCTAATCATCTTGGTTGCTCTTCTCTGCACTCTTTCCAGAGTCTCCACGTCTTTTCTACATTGTGGCGACCAAAACTGTATGCAGTATTCCAAGTGTGGCCTTACCAAGGCACTATACAGTGGCATTAACACTTCACGTGATCTAGATTCTATCCCTCTGTTTATGCAGCCTAGAACTGTGTTGGCTTTTTTGGCAGCTGCTGCACACTGCTGGCTCATATTTAAATGGTTGTCCACTAGGATTCCTAGATCCCTCTCACAGTTGCTACTATTGAGCAAGGTACTACCTATACTGTACTTGTGCATTTGGTTTGTCTTGCCTATATGTAGGACCTTACTTTTTTCACAATTGAATTTCATTTTATTAGATAGTGCCCAATGTTCAAGTTTGTCTAGATCCTTCTGTATCTTAAGCCTATCTTCTGGAGTGTTGGCTATTCCTGCCAGCTTGGTGTCATCTGCAAATTTGATGAGTTCCCCATTTATCCCCTCATCAAATCGTTGATGAAGATGTTAAAGAGTACTGGGCCTAAAACAGAGCCTTGGGGGACTCCACTGCATACTTCTTTCCATGTAGATGCAGTTCCATTGAGGACTACACGTTGAGTGCGGTTGGTCAGCCAGTTGCGAATCCATTTGGTGGTGGTGCTGTCTAACCCACAATTTTCTACTTTATCTAATAGTAGGTTATGGTCTACTTTATCAAATGCCTTACTGAAGTCCAGATAAATTATATCAATAACATTCCTCTGGTCCACTGATTTTGTCACTTTGTCAAAGAATGCAATTAGATTCGTCTGGCATGATCTGTTTTTGACAAACCCATGTTGGCTTTTGGCTATTACTTTGTTTGCTTCTAGGTGTTCACTTATTTGTTGTTTAATTATCTTTTCCAGAATCTTTCCTGGTATTGAGGTTAGGCTGATGGGTCTATAGTTTCCTGGATCTGTTTTTTTTTCCTTTTTTGAAGATGGGAACCACATCAGCTCTTTTCCAGTCTTCTGGCAGTTCCCCGGTGCTCCAGGATCTCTGAAAGATATAGTTCAGTGGTTCTGAGATCTCGTCTGCCAGTTCCTTCAGAACCCTGGGGTGTAATCCATCCGGTCCTGGTGATTTGAACTCGTCCAGGGCAGACAGGTGCTCACTTACCATTTTCTTCCCTATTTCAACTTGTGTTCCTAATCTGATTTTTGTGGTGCTGTTTTTGATTGGTTGGACTGTTTTATCCTTTTGTGTAAAGACAGATGCAAAAAAAGAGTTAAATAGTTCTGCTTTCTCCCTGTTGCTTATCATCTTCTTGCCATTTTCTCCCAGCAGTGAACCAATTGTTTCCTTAACTTTTTTCTTATTTTTAATATGTTGGAAGAAGATTCTGAAGAATCTGGTGAATGTCTTCCTGAACTCATGAGTACAATTTTAGCAGACTATTTACATAAACCTAAAGATGAGATCAGGGGGGGACATTGACCTAGTCTACAGAATAAATTCGACATATGCCAGGATAAATGAAGTACCCAGAGAGATACATATTAAATTTGTCAGAAGGTCAACCAGGGAGGGAATTTTGAAAGCGCAGAGAGGGGGGCCGTTAATTTACCAACAAAAGGAAGTCGCCATCTTGAAGCAGATCCCAAAAAAGATTAGAGAGATGAGAAGGAGGTATTCCTTCTTATCTAAAAAATTGTTTGACCACGGGATCTGGTTTAAGTGGGCGATGCCGGAAGGGATGTTGGTGTTCTGGGATGAAGGAAGAGTAAGGATTAAAACAGTTGTTGAGGTGGAAGCCTTTCTTAAAAAACATTCCTCTGTCCTGGGGGACGATTCAGGGGGGCAGGGGGGGCCACGGCCCCGCCCGCTGGGGGCCCTGGAGGAGAAAAAGAAGATACAATTGCCAAGAGACTTAGATCGAAAAAATAACTTTGCTTTTTTAAAAATTATTAATATTGTATAACTTTTATATCTGGATGTTTGCACACGACTGCTAGCATAGAATTGAGAATTTAGGAAACATGTACTTATTTTCACCTTGTAGTATTTTTGGAAAAATGTTTCTTCAATATTTTATTATGAAGCCCTGGAAGGGCCAATGATCCCGATGCGAAAGTTCTTAAAATGTTTCTGTATTCCCTACCCCTTTGGAAAATTGTAAAAACCAATAAAACTTTTTCAATATAAGGGAGGAGAAAAACTGTCATCCATATATATATATGTTAGGTTTTTAAGGGCTGATTAATAAATAAATTGTAAGAGACCAGGATGGATCCATTTCAGGCTTATTAGCCCTCTTCAGCTGGCCATACTCCTTCTACTGTGATTATACAGGCACTATATATATATATAGCCAACCCAACACTAGGATTATAGTCCCAACAGTGTGCCTGAACGAATCCGAGTCAACCAACTCATACCTTCAGCTCTAACCTTCCCATCTCCATTGTGGTTTCCTGCTGCCAGAAATTTTTCAATTTCTGTCGCTGATAAGGAGCGAGCCGTGGGCTCAAACCTCTGGAGGAAGTATCTAGGGAGAGAAGAAAAGCAATGTCAAGTGGGGATATTCTTTTGAACCAAGTAAGGGATGCCAAACAAAACTCTAGCTCAGTGGTTCTCAACCTTCCCAATGCCGTGACCCTTTAATACAGTTCCTCATGTTGTGGTGACCCCCAACCATAAAATTGGTGTCTTATAAAATATGTGTTTTACGATGGTCTTAAGCCAGGGGTCTGCAAAGTTGGCTCTTTGAAGACCGGTGGACTTCAACTCCCAGAATTGCCCAGCCAGCATAGCTAGCTGGGGAATTCTGGGAGTTGAAGTCCACCGGTCTTCAAAGAGCCAACTTTGCAGACCCCTGTCTTAGGCGACCCCTGTAAAAGGGTCCTTTGACCCCCAAAGGGGTCACGACTCACAGGATGAGAACCTGCTCTAGTTCAATGTTTTCTAACCTTGGCAACTTTAAGTGGTGTGGACTTCAATTCCCAGACTTCCATGCTGGCTGTGCAATTCTGGGAGTTGAAGTCCACACCGCTTAAAGTTGCCAAATTTGGCATTTTGTTTTTTTATTTGGCTTTTCACTAAGTCTTTTGTCAATGTCCTATTTTGATTTAACGAGATATATGATGAGAGAGGTTAGTACAGCCATGTGGGTAGAGCCAGGAGTTCAAGAAATATTCTTACATTCATTAAAAGCTTTTAATTCAAAGCTTTTTGCCTTTTACAGCAAAAGTTTTCTCATTGTGTAAATGCAATTTTAAATGAGAAACCAGAGACCTGCAGTACCATTTCAGACAATCCTATCAGGAAGGATTTCATTTCTTTCTATTTTATTTTATTTCATTTCTATTTTGTTTTGTTTCATTTCATTTTTATTTTATTTTTAATTCATTTCTATTTTATTTCATTTCATTTCTGTTTTGTTTTGTTTTGTTTCATTTCTATTTTATTTCATTTCTATTTCATTTAATTTTTTTTTATTTTCAGACTGTATTTGGGCTCCCACCTCCCAAGTAAAAGCAACCAGGGTTGTACCTACTCAGAATATGTTTAAAGAATGAGGGAAGAAAATTGTGACGCTTCCTTACTTTAAATCGTCTCCTTCAATAAATCCATTTTGATTGCGGTCTAAGATTTTGAAAATGTCCTTTAATAGGTTGATGCTCCTTTTGGACATCCTAGTAAGCTGGAAGAATTTTCTGTGGTTGAAACGATCTGGAGCTAGGAAGAGAAAACGAAGATGAAAAAAGGACTGCTGTGAGGTAGAACTTTTTAGAAAGGGGGATAACATCTTCTCCTCCTCCTCCTCTCTGCCCTCCTGGTCTTATATATATAGAGAATAAAAGAGCTGGAAGGGACCTCTCTATATATAGAGAGAATAACAGAGCTGGAAGGGACCTTGGAGGTCTTCTAGTCCAACCACCTGCCTAGGCAGGAAACCCTGTACCATTTCAGACAAATGGCTATCCAACATCTTCTTAAAGACTTGCAGTGTTGGGGCATCCACAATTTCTGGAGGCAGGCCCGGTGAGGCAAAGAGGACATAGGAGGACATTGGAGGCATAGTCAGGCCGATCCTCCGGCCACTTACTATTATTACCATCTTTCTTATTATCATCATTACTATGGCCATTATCTCCACCACCATTTATTTCATCACTGCCTGCGCAGAAAGTGGCACCATGTGGAAGTACACTAACAAAGATATTGGTGTCTTGGCTTTGTGACCTATCAGTTTAATGTCTCGCAGGCCTGGCTGGAGCTAACATGACTTATTGGTATACCTTGACTATGGGCCTTAATGACATCTTATACCAAAACGGCATCTTCTCTCGGACAATCTATCTCCACAGATTTTTTAATGTACTCTGCAGCTGACCTCCATGCCCTGCGAGAGTCCCCTCTCTCACAGGTTTGGCCCTCAGTTTTAACAAGGGCCCACCTCAATGACGGATTTGTGAATCAGGACAGGTGGTCGAAGTGGCATCTTAGGGTTTTTTTAGCCAGATATTTAATTCGGTTTATAAGGGGTCCCAGGGTGGGGGGTGGGCAAACCGAAATTGGGGTGGTGGGTACAGGGGATAACCCACTGGGGAATACTCCCAGGTCAGCTGACGGTCCCGACGGGAGGACGTAGGGTCTAGAATTGGGAAGAGGGGGAGGATCTCTTTAACAGAGGGCCATGACATCAAAACTGTATGTGGGAGGGGCAGGTATGGTGGGAGCCGAGGGCCATATCATTCTAGGGGAGGGAGCGGTCACTGTTTGCGAGCGATTGCGTGCTCCGACCCTCATGGCTCCTCTTGCAATCCAGGAGGCTTAGGTTCTCAGGGCCTGGGCCATTGGCTTTACTTTACTTTATTTCAATTTATATACTGCCCTTTTCACCAAAAAAGGGACTCAGGGCGGTGCACAGAAAGATAAAACTCCACAATATACAAAATATAAAAAACAATTAAACCAGTAGAACTGTGCTAAAATTTAAATAAATAATTAAAACCCATAAATTGCGAATTAAAATATTCCCTAATCTATGTCAGGCCGGCTAGATGAAAGAAATGAGCTTTTACCATCCGACGGAAGAGGCGTAGGTCCGTGATAGTGCGGATATCAGGGGGAAGGTCGTTCCAGAGCGTCGGACCCGCCACAGAGAAGGCTCTTCCCCTGGGGGTCACCAGTCAGCATTGACCGGCTGACGGCACCCTGAGAAGGCCAACTCTGTGGGAGCAGACAGGTCGGAGGGAGGAATGTGGTAGGAGGCGGTCTCTCAAGTAACCATGACCCATGCCATGGAGCGCTTTGAAGATGGTAACTACCACCTTGAAGCGCACCCGAAAGACCACAGGCAGCCAGTGCAGTTCGCGCAGGAGAGGTGTTACGTGGGAGTAATGAGAAACTCCCAGAATCCCCCGCGCGGCTGCATTCTGCACTAGCTGGAGCCTCCGGGTGCACCTCAAGGGGAGCCCCATGTAGAGGGCGTTGCAGTAGTCCAGGCGGGAAATAACGAGGGCTTGAGTGACCGTGCGTAGGGCATCTCGATCTAGAAAGGGGCGAGACTGGCGTATCAGGTAAACATGATAGAAGGCCCCCTGGCCACGGCCATCACATGATCGTCTAAGGACAGCCGTGAGTCCAGGAGGACACCCAAGTTGCGGGCCCTTTCCGCGGGAGCCAATGACTCGCCCCCGATAGCCAACGATGGAGTTAGTTGGCTATATCGAGATGCCGGAAACCACAGCCACTCGGTCTTGGACGGGTTGAGTCTGAGTTTGTTCCTCCCCATCCAGACCTGCACGGCCTCCAGACACCGAGACAGCACTTCCACAGCATCGTTGGGGTGGCCAGGGGTAGAAATGTACAGCTGCGTGTCGTCAGCCTACAGATGGTACTCCATCCCAAAACCATGGATGATCTCGCCCAGGGGCTTCATATATGTGTTAGACAGGAGGGGCGAGAGGACCGACCCCTGAGGAACCCCACATAAGAGGGGTCTCGTGGTCGACCTCTGCCCTCCCGTCAACACCTATTGCGACCGACCAGAGAGGTAGGACGAGAACCACCGCAAAACGGTGCCTCCCAGCCCCAATCCCCCCAGTCGGTGCAATAGGATACCATGGTCGATGGTATCAAAAGCCGCTGAGAGGTCTAACAGGACGAGGATAGAGGAACAACCTCTATCCCGCGCCCTCCAGAGATAATCAACCAACGCGACCAATGCCGTCTCGGTGCTGTGACTGGGTCGGAAGCCGGACTGGCCCGGGTCTAGATAATCAACTTCCTCCAGGTGTCACTGAAACTGTTGGGCCACCACACTCTCAACAACCTTCACTAAAAAGTGAAGGTTGGAGACCGGACGATAGTTCTCTAACAATGCTGGGTCCAGGGACGGCTTCTTGAGGAGGGGCCTCACTACCGCCTCTTTCAAGACGGCAGGCAAGGCCCCCTCACTCAAAGATGCGTTGACAATGCCCTGGAGCCAGCCTTGTGTCCTCTCCCAGGATGCCAGTACAAGCCAAGAGGGACACGGGTCCAATAAACATGTGGTCGCCCTAAGTCTCCTTGACAACCTGTCCATATCCTCGGTGGTGACAAAGTCAAACTCCTCCCAAGAAGGAACCTCAAGACTAGTCTCGGACAATCCCACAGGACCACTGTCGATGGAGGGTAGCTCATTCCGAATCTGAGTGATTTTATCCTGCAGATAAATCCCAAATTCCTCTGCTCGCCCTTGCAAAGGGGCTGCCCGCGGCCTCTGGTGAAGGAGGGAGCGGGTCACCCCAAACAGGGCGGCAGGGTGGTTATCTGCAGATGCAATAATCTTTAATCTTCGGAGACGAAGATTAAATCCAGTGTGTTTCCCCCCTCATGAGTAGGGCTTAAAACTACCTGGGTCAGGTCCATGGCCGTCATGGAGGCCATGAACTCCCGAGCTGCTCCAGAGGCTTCGCCCGCCGACGGCAAGTTAAAGTCCCCCATGACTACCAGTCTGGGGGTCTCAACTGCCGCCTCGGCTATCAACTCTAGGAGCTCAGGCAGGGCTGTTGTTGCATAGCGAGGAGCCAGGTACACAACTAACATGCCCAACTGCCTCCCTAGGCCCCATCTCATGCAGAGAGATTCACACCCGGTCGTCTGAGGGATCGTGGTCTCCTTTGGCTCCAGACCTTCCTTAACCATAATTGCCACTCCCCCACCCCTCCCTAGGGCCCTAGGCTGATGGAAGGCGCTGTAACCTGGTGGGCTCATAAACCCCCTTCGTGGCCCAACCAGGTTTCCATTATACCCACCAGGTCCGGGTCCCCCTCTGACACAAGGTCATGAATGAGGGGGGCTTTCTGAACCACGGACCTGGCGTTGCATAACATCAGCCTAGGGCCCCGGGTCTGTGATTCCTGCCCACCTAGTCTGCGATGGGAGGACGGAGAGTTGGAACACGTGACCGCCTGAATCCAGTGGCCACGGTCTTCCAACCGATGGTATCCATTCCGCCTCCCCCACCTCTGCCCCTCCCTAAGACCAAATCAATGGGTAAAGCCTCAATGGAAACGACCCCCCCTTGCCCTTCCTCCGTTACCCTACTTCCACTGGCCGGCCCACTCGTTTGCCGTCCCCCCCCTGGACTATTCTTCCAACCCTCCCTGGAACCCCCTAAAAGCCGAATTAAAATTTTTCCCAGAAACCCCCTCAACTTGCGCTGATGTTATATAATGCCAGGTCCATGGTCAACAAAGCCTCCCCCTCATCCATGATCTGATCTTGGAGGGGGAGCTGGACCTGGCGGGTATTACGGAGTCCTGGTTGGGCCAGGAGGGGGGAGTACCCCTCGTTGAAATGTGCCCACCGGGTTACTAGATATTTTATCATCCACGAGCCCAGGGTAGGGGGGTGGCAGTCGTTATAAAGGAGGGTTTGGAGCCGAGGGAGACCACTGTGCCTCAGACAGTCAGCTGTGAGTCCCTATGTGTGAAGTGGGGCCGTGGGAGGCAGTTGGGTTTGCTGATTGTGTACTTGGCTCCCTACTACGTGTCAGCAGCCCTACCCGACCTTCTCAGTGTGATAGCTGAAGTGGCAGTTGACACCCCAAGACTATTAGTCTTGGGGGATTTCAACCTGCCATCGGTAGGCGAAACATCTGAGGCAGCACAGGAGTTCATGGCCTCCATGATAGCCATGAACCTGACCCAGTTAGTTCACGGCCCCACCCACACTGGGGGACACATGCTAGACCTAGTTTTTGTCTCTGGCCAGTGGTTGAGTGATTTTGGTTTAGGGCAGTGCTTCTCAATTATTTTCTGTCATGCCCCCCCTAGGAAGAAGAAAACATTTCGCGCCCCCCGCGCGACTGTAAATAGTATCATTTGTCTATAAAATTGTTATAAGTACACCTCTGCATAACACTGTATCCTTATTAACGTATAAGAGAATAAAAAAGAAAGAAATGTGGATCAATTTACAACAAAGAATAGCTTTATTAACTGTAGCAGAAAAGATTTAAAGTGCATTAGAAATTAAAAAAAAATTAAATCCTTAATTAAACTAAACTGCCGAGGTCAAACGCGCCCCCCTTTACGGAGCCTCGCGCCCCCCCTGGGGGGCCCGCCCCACTATTTGAGAAGCACTGGTTTAGGGGAATTAGTCATTGAACCCCTGTCATGGTCTGATCACTCGCTCCTTTGGCTGGACTTTCCAACCACTACACCCCACTGCAGGGAGGTGGAACCGGAAATGGTGAGATGGTTCCGCCCCAGGTGCCTGATGGACCTGGAGAGGTTCCAGGTGGAGCTTGGGCCAATACCTGAGACCCTGACCCGAGGCTTGATTGAGGGCCTGGTGGCCACCAGGAATACGCTGACCGCAGAGGCCCTGGATCGGGTCGTGCCCTTGCAGTCTCTCACTCGACGCCGGTCCACCCTGGCTCCTTGGTTATCCGAGGAGCTGAGGGGGATGAAGCGTCAAAGGAGATGCCTAGAGAGCATTTGGAGGGCCACCCGTGCCGAATCTGACCGGACACTGGTAAGGTCACATTTGAGGACCTACCTAGTGGCGATAAAAGCGGCAAAATGAAATTATTTCTCCGCTCTTATCGCGTCTGCAGCTAACAGGCCCGCCACCCAGTTTCGGGTGACCTGCTCCCTTCTTCACCAGAGGGAGCGGGATGCTCCCCTACAGGATCGTGTGGAGGAATTTGGAGGTTACCTGCAAGATAAAATCAATCAGATTCGGGATGGGTTAGCCTCCGATTGGGCTAGTTCAGACAGGCTGACGGAGACAGGTCTTGAGACTGTTATTTGGGAAGAGTTTGATCCTGTGACTCCCAAGGACATGGACAGGATGCTGGGGTGGCTGAATGCCACCACATGTTTATTGGACCCGTGTCCCTCCTGGTTGGTACTGGCCTCCCGGTAGGTGACACGAGGCTGGCTCCAGGGAATTGTTAACGCTTCTCTGAATGAGGGGTTTATGCCGACTGCCTTGAAAGAGGCGGTGGTAAGACCCCTCCTCAAGAAGCCCTCCCTGGATCCGGCTATTTTGGCCAACTACCGTCCGGTCTCCAACCTCCGCTTCTTGGCAAAGGTTGTTGAGAGTGTGATGGCAAGACAGCTCCCTCAGCACCTGGAGAAAATTGTCTATCTGGACTCGTGCCAGTCCGGCTTCCGGCCTTGGCACAGCACTGAGACGGCATTAATCACGTTGGTGGATGATCTCTGGAGGGCCCGGGATAGAGGTTGTTCCTCTATCCTGGTCTGTTATATCTCTCAGCGGCTTTCGATACCATCGACCCTGGTATCCTTTTGCACTGGCTGGAGGGGTTGGGAGGCACCGTTTTATGGTGGTTCTCCTCCTACCTCTCCGACCGGTCACAATTTGTGTTGGCAGGAGGGCAGAGGTCGACATTGAGGCACCTCACGTGTGGGGTGCCACAGGGGTCGGTCCTCTCGCCTCTCCTGTTCAACATCTATATGAACCCGGTGGGTGAGATCATCTGTGTTTTTGGGGTAGAATTCCATCAGTATGCGGATGATACCCAGCTGTACATTTCTACCTCAGACCACCCCAACGATGCCATCGAAGTGATGTCCCGGTGTCTGGAGGCCGTGCGAGTCTGGATGGGGAAAAACAGGCTTCAACTCAACCCGTCCAAGACTGAGTGGCTGTGGCTTCCAGCGTCACGTTACAGCCAGCTGGTACCATCGCTGGCTATTGGGGGCGAATCACTGGCCCCCACAGAGAGGGCTTGCAACTTGGGTGTCCTCCTGGACTCTCGGCTGTCATTAGATGATCACATGACAGCCGTGGCCAGGGGGGCTTTTTATCAGGTTCGCTTTTTTCACCAGTTGCGTCCCTTTCTGGATCGTGACGCTCTATGCACGGTCACTCAAGCCCTCGTCATTTCCCGCCTGGACTACTGCAATGCTCTCTACATGGGGCTGCCCTTGAGGTCCACCCGGAGGCTCCAGTTAGTGCAGAATGCGGCCGCGCAGGGGATTCTGGGAGCCTCAAAGCGCCCCCACGTGATACCTCTCCTGCACGAGCTGCACTGGTTGCCTGTGGCTTTCCAGGTGCGCTTCAAGGTGCCAGTAACCATCTTCAAAGCGCTCCATAGCACGGGTCCTGGTTATTTGCGAGATCGCCTCCTGCTACCAAATACCTCCCACCGACCAGTCCGCTCCCACAGACAAGGCCTCCTCAGGGTGCCGTCAGCCAAACAATCCCACCTGGTGACCCCCAGGGGGAGAGCCTTCTCTGTGGCAGCCCCCGCCCTCTGGAACGACCTACCCTCTGACCTACGTACGACCACTAACCTGCGCCTCTTCCGTCGGGCTTTGAAAACGCATCTATTCTGTGTGGCCAGCCTGGCGTAGTAGCTTTTAATTTTATTTAATTGGTTTTATTTAAGAATTTTTATCTGGATTTTAGAACGGGCCCCAATTTAATATTATTTTAAAGTATTTTATGTATTGATGTCTTTTGTATGTCTTTTGTTTGTTTTTATTGATGCCTGTTCACCACCGCAAGGGAGAAGGGCGGTATACAAATTTAATATAACATAAACATAAACAAGCTGTTCCACTGATTAATTGTTCTGTCAGGAAATTTCTCTTCAGTTCTACGTTGCTTCTCTCCTTGATTAATTTCAACCCATTGCTTCTTGTCCTGTCCTCAGGTGCTTTGGAGAATAGCTTGACTCCCTCTTCTTTGGGGCAATCCCTGAGATACTGGAAGACTGCTATCATGTCTCCCCTGGTCTTTCTTTTCATTAAACTAGACCTTCCCAGTGCCTGCAACCGTTCTTCATATGTTTTAGCCTCCAGTCCCCTAAACCTCTTGGTTGCTCTTCTCTGCACTCTTTCTAGAGTCTCCACATCTTTTTATATTGCGGCGATCAAAACTGGATGCTGTATTCCATATGTTCTTCATACGTTTTAACCTCCAGTTCCCTAATCATTATGCGTTCTAATATTAAAGATGCTCAGTTTATAAAACCTCTATGTGCAAGAAAAAGTAGACCACAAAAAAATCCAAAACACAGACTGACAATTTTAAAAATAAAGCCAAGTCTACGGGGTCCTAGTCCACATTTGGACATTGGTAGAAGCCGACTGTCTTCAATTCTTACTAAGAATCAAAATGATTAGTTAGAAAGCCTGTTTGTTAGCCAGATAATCATGCTAGAACTATGATAGAAACACCTCGATTCAAGAGATAATTTTGGACAGACATTAATTAAGTGGCCAGCCTCACCCAATTTTGAAGGGATCAAGATACATTTAAAATGCAAGACACATTAATTACTAAATAATTAATAACTGCCTAATAATTTCTTCGTTGCCAGACTTACCCTGTGTGTAGATGCTGGAAATTCAACTCTGTTTGTAAATTTCTCAATCGAAGACTCACAAAACCAGGCTTAGGCTGCCTCGAAGCTTTTGGTCAGAGCTAATAAAGCAACTCTTAATTTATTTACCCTGATGTCATCTTACCTTGACAATCTTGGAGTGCGGCAGCAATATCTGAAGGACTAAGGAAGTCACTTATGCTCATCTTGGATCTTGCCAAAGGAAGGTTTAGCAAAGCAGTACTGTAAGGGAAGGAAAAGCAGTATTTTCACTAAGCAGTGTTAAGAGAAAGAAGATGAATAAAAAGAAGAAATACCCTCTTACAAATTGCCGTACAAATGGTCTCCATAACCAGTGGAATCATTCATCAATCACTCTTATCAATCACATTGAAATAGTCCTTCCTTCCTTCCTTCCTTCCTTCCTTCCTTCCTTCCTTCCTTCCTTCCTTCCTTCCATCCGTCCTTCCCTACCTTCCTTCCTACCTACCTACCTACCTACCACCTACTACCTACCTACCTTCCTTTCCTACCTTCCTACCTTCCTTCGTACCTTCCTACCTTCCTTCCTTCCTTCCTTCCTACCTTCCTTCCTTCCTACCTACCTACCTTTCTACCTACCTATCTACCTTCCTTCCTTCCTACCTTCCTTCCTTCCTACCTACCTACCTTCCTTCCTTCCTTCCTTCCTTCCATCCTTCCATCCATCCATCCATCCATCCATCCTTCCTACCCACCTACCTACCTTCCTATCTATCTATCTACCTACCTACCTTCCTTCCTTTCTTCCTACCTACCTACCTACCTTCCTTCCTACCTACCTACCTAGCTACCTCCTTCCTTCCTTCCTACCTACCTACCTAACCTTTCTACCTACCTATCTACCTTCCTTCCTTCCTACCTTCCTTCCTTCCTACCTACCTACCTTCCTACCTACCTACCTACCTACCTTCCTTCTTCCTTCCTTCCATCCATCCATCCATCCTTCCTTCCTTCCTACCTACCTACCTTCCTATCTATCTATCTACCTACCTACCTTCCTTCTTTCCTTCCTTTCTTCCTACCTTCCTTCCTTTCTTCCTACCTACCTACCTACCTACCTACCTTCCTTCCTATCTATCTATCTACCTTCCTTTCTACCTTCCTTCCTACCTACCTACCTTCCTACATTATTACCTTCCTTCATCCCTCCCTCCATTTTCCTTCCTTCCTTCCTTCCTTCCTTCCTTCCTTCCTTCCTTCCTTCCTTCCTTCCTTCCTCCCTTCCTCCCTCCATCATCAGATTAAGTACCAGGATTTTTCAGATTTGTACTCCATCTAAGTCCCAACAATTTCATCCCAACTCAGAGTGGAGGCACTTCTGTGAAATGCTTTTATTTGATTATTTGCATCTCTGTTTTACACCCTTCCTCAAAGGCAAATGACAAACGCTGGTCTCTCCTTTCTACTTACTTTCCCCTCTTCAGATTCACAGAGCACGGATAACAGAGTCCCAAAGCGTGAATAATTTCTAGCGAGGCTGCACCCTTGGCGAAACTTCCCTACCTAATTTATATAAGACTCAACGGGGGACAATAGCGACTTGGGTCACATTTCCGTGGATTAGGTGCACTATTTGAGACTGCGCTCAGGTGTCGCGTTTAACTAACGAACTGGGTTTTGTCTTCCCCTGTCTATTTATACCCAAGGGTTCCAAGTAACTGCCCCCCCCCCAACGAAAGAAGAGTCCGAGGCTTGAAGTTCGTCAAAGATAAGACGAAAATTCCTACAGAGGGGGAAAAACTACAGACTCCCAATCAGAGCAGGAGGTCAAAGAGTGCATTGTCCTGTTGGTTGACACAATTGTTCTTTCGAGATATCAAGAGATAAAATCAGAGAAAGACAACTCACCAGCCAACATCTGTCAGAGTTCCAAGTAACACGCCCAACGACAAAAGACTCTTAAGGCTTGAGCTTCCTCTGCCCTCCTGCCAACACAAATTGCGACAGGTCGGAGAGGTAGGAGGAGAACCACCGTAAAACAGAGCCCCCCACCCCCACCCCTTCCAGCCGGCGCAATATGATACCATGGTCAATGTTATCAAAAGCCGCTGAGAGATCTAATAGGACCAGGATAGAGAAATAACCCCTATCCCGGGCCCTCCAGAGATCTTCCACCAACGCGACCAATGCTGTCTCTGTGCTGTGCCCGGGCCGGAAGCCAGACTGGCACGAGTCCAGATAGACAGTTTCCTCCAGGTGCTGAGGAAGCTGTCGCACCACCACACTCTCAACAACCTTCGCAATCAAAGGTTGGAGACCGGACGGTAGTTGGCCAACACAGCCGGGTCCAGTGAGGGCTTCTTGAGGAGGGGTCTCACCACCGCCTCTTTCAAGGCACCGCCTCTTTCAATGCACTATTTGAGCTACTGCTCTGATTGGGGGGGCTGTGTTTCCCCCCCTCCGTAGGAATGCTTGTCTTATTAATATTCAGGTAGATTCTTGCTCCCGAGGGGTCATAAAACCTTCCAAGCAGAGATGTAGAAATCAGGGACTTCCAACTGTGAAATAACTTTTTGTCCAATCTTGTCCTTAGGCAATGACTTGGAAAGAATGAAATGGTTCAAAAGAACAAACTAGTGAGCCCAGAAAATCAAGTAAAGTAAGTGAAATGAAACCGTTTGGTCTCGTGGTTAAGGCGCCGGGCTAGAAAAGCAGGAGATAGTGAGTTCTAGTCCTACCTTTGGCATGAAAGCCAACTGGATGACTTTGGGCCAATCACTAGGAGAAAGTGAGTTCTAATCCCACTTTAGGCATGAAAGCCAACTGGATAACGTTGGGTCAATCACTAGGAGACGACGAGTTCTAGTCCCATCTTAGGCATGAAAGCCAACTGGATAACTTTGGGCCAATCACTAGGAGAAAGTGAGTTCTAGTCCCATTTTAGGCATGAAAGCCAACTGGATGATTTTGGACCAGTCACTAGGAGATGGTGAGTTCTAGTCCCACCTTAGGCATGTAAGCCAACTGGATGACTTTGAACCAACTACTAGGAGATGGTTAGTTCTAGTCCTGCCTTAAGCATGAAAGTCAGCTGAGTGAGCCAGTCCCTCTCTCTCAGCCCAACCCACCTCACAGGGTTATTGTTGTCAGGAAAATACTGTAGTAGTAGTAGGAAGGTGTGTTGGATATGTTCACTGCCTTGAGTTGTTTGTCAAAACAATAATAGCAGGATCTAAACAAGCAAGCAAAGAGAAGATTGGATGAAATCTCATCCCAGAGTTCCGGACGATGTGAATCCTATCCGAAAGGTTGGTCTCCAAAGTGAAGCAGAATTGCATTTCAGAACGAAGGCGATCCTGCCGTGCAGGTGACAATCTGTAGTTACTGGCGCTTCTTTATTCATTGATGATAACTTTATTATTATTATTATTATTATTATTATTATTATTATTATTATTATTATTATTATTATTATTATTATTATTATTATTATTATTATTATTATTATTATTATTATTATTATTATTATTATTATTATTATTAGGATTTCTAGACCGCCCCCTCTCCCCGAAGAGACTCGGGGCGGTGTACAGGTAAAAAATTAAAATTATGACAATCAACAATACATATAAACTAAAATCAAATTAAATAATCCCCTGTACAAATTTATAAAAATTAAAAACTTAACCTTAAAACCTAATAACATAATTTAAAATTACAAACTGAGGCGGGAAGCATGGAATTAGCCCAGGCCGGCTAGTTGAAACAGGTGGGGTTTGAGTTTCTGGCGGAAGGAGCGGAAGTCCGTGGTCGTTCTAATGTCAGGGGGAAGGTCATTCCAGAGGGTCGGGCCCATCACAGAGAAGACCCTTCCCCTGGGCGTTGCCCGCTGGCATTGCCTAGTGGACGGCACCCAGAGAAGTCCCTCTCTGTGAGAGCGAATCGTCCGAAGGGATGTATGGGGCAGGATATGATAATAATAATAATAATAATAATAATAATAATAATAATAATAATAATAATAATAATAATAATAATAATAATAATAATAATAATAATAATAATAATAATAATAATAATAATTTAATTTATAACCCGCTCTCTCTCCCAGAAGGGACTCGAGGCGGGGCACAGGGAATTTAAAATACATATAAAATACAAACAGTATACAATAATAAAATGAAATTAAACTAACCCTGCGCTAAAATCCCATATTAAAACTAACCCCAATCTAAAAAGAGACTACCCTAGGCCGGCCAAGCGAAACAGATGTGTCTTTAATTTTAGGCGGAAGGAGCAGAGGTCCGTGGTTGTCCTGATATCGGGGGGAAGGTCGTTCCAGAGGGCTGGGCCCACCACGGAGAAGGCCCTTCCCCTGGGCGTCACCCGCTGACAAAGTCTAGTGGACGGCACCCGGAGAAGTCCCTCTCTGTGGGAGCGAATCGGCCGTGAGGATGTATGGGGCAGGATCCGATCCCGCAGATAGCTAGGTCCTGAGCCATGGAGCGCTTTGAAGATGATGACTAACACCTTGAAGCGCACCCGGAAGACGACAGGTAGCTAGTGCAGCTCGCGCAAGAGCGGTGTTACGTGGGTGAACCTAGAGGCTCCCATTATTGCTCGCGCGGCTGCGTTCTGGACCAACTGAAGTCTCCGGGTGCACCTCAAGGGGAGCCCCATGTAGAGAGAGTTGCAATAGTCCAGTCGGGATGTCACGAGAGCATGAGTGACTGTGCGAAGGGCGTCCCGATCCAATAGGGGGCGCAACTGGCGTACCAAGCGAACCTGGTAAAATGCCCTCCTGGCCACGGCTGTCACTTGATCTTCCATGGACAGCCGGGTATCCAGGAGGACACCCAAGTTGCGCGCCCCATCCACAGGGGCAAGATGTTCGCCCCCTATGGCCAGCGATGGAGTCAGCAGGTTGAATCGGGCAGCCGGAAACCACAGCCACTCGGTCTTGGTCGGGTTGAGCCTGAGTCCGTTACTTCCCATCCAGATCCGCACGGCTTCGAGGCACTGGCACATCACCGCTACGGCATCGTTGGGGTGGTTTGGGGTAGATATATACAGCTGAGTATCATCAGCGTAGAGATGATACTCTACCCCAAAACCACGGATGATCTCGCCCAGCGGCTTCATGTATGTGTTGAACAGGAGAGGCGAGAGGACCGACCCCTGAGGCACCCCACATGTGAGGGGTCTCGGGGTCGACCTCTGCTCTCCTGTCAACACAAATTGCGATCGGCCAGAGAGGTAGGAGGAGAACCACCGCAAAACGGTGCCTCCCACCCCCAACCCCCCCAGCCGATGCAATAGGATACCATGGTCGATGGTATCGAAAGCCGCCGAGAGGTCTAACAGAACCAGGATGGAGGAGCAACCCCCATCTCTGGCCCTCCAGAGATCATCCACCAACGCGACCAATGCTGTCTCGGTGCTATGCCCGGGCCGAAAGCCGGACTGGCGCGGGTCTAGATAATCAACTTCCTCCAGATGACGGGGAAACTGTTGTGCCACCACACTCTCAACAACCTTCGCCAGGAAGGGAAGGTTGGAGACTGGACGATAGTTGGTTAATAAAGCTGGATCCAAAGAGGGCTTCTTGAGGAGGGGCCTCACCATGGCCTCTTTTAGGGAGGCAGGCAAGGGACCCTCACTCAAGGATGCGTTGATAACCTCTTGGAGCCAGCCTCGTGTCACCTCCTAGGATGCCAGTACAAGCCAGGAGGGACACGGGTCCAATAAACATGTGGTGGCTCGCAGTCGCCCACGTAACCTGTCCATATCCTCGGAAGTAACGGAGTCAAACTCCTCCCAAACAAGATCCCCCTCGTGGCAATCCACTGGACCAGCAATGGGGGCTAACTCATTCTGTATCTGAGCGATTTTCTCCTGCAGATAAGACACAAATTCCTCTGCTCTACCCTGTAAGGGGGCTTCCCGCACCCTCTGTTGAAGGAGGGTACGGGTCACCCTAAACAGGGCGGCAGGGCGGTTATCTGCGGATGCTATGAGAGTGGCGCAATGATGGCGTTTGGCCACTCTCAGCGCCACAATGTAAGTCCGTAAATGGGCTCTTACCTGTGTCCGGTCAGATTCAGAGCGGGTAGACCTCCATCTTCTCTCTAGGCATCTCTTGTGGCGTTTCATCCCCCTCAGCTCCTTGGTAAACCAAGGAGCCAGGGTGGCTCGCCGCCGCAAGAGAGGCCGCAAGGGCGCGACCCGATCCAAGGCTCCCGTGGTCGCAGTATTCCATGCGGCCACGAGGTCCTCCATCGGGGCGCGGGTCAGGGGTACAGGAAGTGGCCCAAGCGCCGCTTGGAACCCATCTGGGTCCATCAGGCGCCTGGGGCGGAACCAGATTGGTAACTCAGGTTCCACCTCCCCGCGGAGGGGAGTAGCAGTCGGAAAGTCAAGCCGGAGAAGTGAGTGGTCTGTCCATGACAAGGGTGTGATGACTATATCCCCTATACCCAGATCACTCTTCCATTGGCCTGAGACAAAGATGAGATCCGGTGTATGTCCACCCTCGTGCGTGGGGCCTTGAATTACTTGGGTCAGGTCCATGGCCGTCATGGAAGCCATGAACTCCCGAGCTACCCCGGATGATTCGCCCACCAATGGCAGGTTAAAGTCCCCCCATGACTAAAAGTCTGGGGGTCTCAACTGCCACCGTAGCGATCACCTCTAGGAGCTCGGGCAGGGCTGATCCCGCAAATAACTAGGTCCTGTGCCATGGAGCGCTTTAAAGATAATAACCAACACGTTGAAACGCACCTGAAAGGCCACAGGCAGCCAGTGCAGCCTGCGCAGGAGTGGTGTTACGTGGCAGTATCTAGTGACTCCCAGAACTGCCCACGCGGCCGCATTCTGGACCAGCTGCAGCCTTTGGGTGCATCTCAAGGGGAGCCCCATGTAGAGAACATTACAGTAGTCTAGACGGGACGTCACAAGCGCATGAGTGACTGTGCGAAGGGTATCCCAGTCCAATAGGGGACGCAACTGGTGCACCAGGCGAACCTGGTGAAACGCCCCCCTTGCCACGGCTGTCACATGGTCATCCATTGACAGCCGGGCATCTAGGAGGCCGCCCAAGTTGCGTGCCCAATCCATGGGGGTCAGATGTTCGCCCCCAATGGCCAGTGATGGAGTCAGCAGGTTGAACCGGGGCGCCGGTAGCCACAGCCACTCAGTCTTGGACGGGTTGAGCTTGAGTCTGTTACTTCCCATCCAGATCTGCACGGCTTCCAGACACCGGGACATCACTTCGACGGCATTGTTGGGGTGGTTTGGGGTAGAGATGTACAGCTGGGTGTCATCTGCGTACAGATGGTAATCTACCCCAAACCCACCTATGATCTCGCCCAGCGGCTTCATATATTCATTGAACAGGAGAGGCGAGAGGACCAACCCCTGAGGCACCCCACAAGTGAGAGGCCTCGAAGTCGACCTCTGCCCCCCTGCCAATACAAATTGCAGTCGACCGGAGAGGTAGGAGGAGAACCACTGCAAAACGGTGCCCCTCACCCCCAACCCCTCCAGCCGATGCAATAGGATACCATGGTCGATGGTATCAAAAGCCGCCGAGAGGTCTAATAGGACCAGGATGGAGGAACAACCCCCATCTTTGGCCCTCCAGAGATCATCCACCAACGCGACCAATGCCTTCTCCGTGCTGTGGCCGGGCCGGAAGCCGGACTGGCGCGGGTCCAGATAATCAAGTAGAGAGTGTGCCACCACACTCTCTACAACCTTTGCCAAAAAGCAAATGTTGGAGACGGGACGGTAATTTACTAACAATGCTGGGTCCAGGGAAGGCTTCTTGAGGAGGGGCCTCACCACTGCCTCTTCCAAGACGGCCAGCAAAAATCCCTCACTCAAAGAAGTGTTGACTAACTCCTGGAGCCAGCCTCGTGTAACCTCCCAGGATGCCAGTACAAGCCAGGAGGGACACGGGTCCAATAAACATGTGGTAGCTCTCAGTCACCTACGCAACCTGTCCATATCATCGGAAGTAACAGAGTCAAATTCCTCCCAGAATGGTGCCTCAAGACCTGCCTCCGACGTCCCCTCCAGACCACTTCCAGTGGGGACCAACTCGCTCCGAATCTGAGCGATACTGACGTTTGGCCACTCTTAACGCCACAAAGTAAGTCCTCAAATGGGCTCTCACCTGTGTTCGGTCAGATTCAGAGCGTGAAGATCTCCACCTGCTCTCTAGGCGTCTCTTGTGGTGATTCATCACCCTCAACTCCTTGGAAAACCAAGGAGCCTGGGTGGTTTGCTGCCGTAAGAGAGGCCGCAAAGGTGCAACCCGGTCCAAGGCCCCAGTGGCCGCACTATTCCATGCAGCCACTAGGTCCTCCATCCGGGTGCGGGTCAGGGCTACAGGTAATGGCCCAAGCTCCGTCTGGAACACTTTAATCTCAAGCATTGCTTTCTGCCTCCCTTAATTAAATTAATGACATCATTGGGGTCAGCCGCACTAATGAGAGGGCAGTTTAATTAAAAGGTAAAGGTTCCCCTTGCACATCTGTGCTAGTCGTTCCTGACTCTAGGGGGTGCTGATCATCTGTTTCAAAGCCGAAGAGCCAGCGCTGTCTGAAGACATCTCCGTGATCATGTGGCCGGCATGAATCAATGCCGAAGGCGGCCAGAACGCTGTTCCCTTCCCACCAGAGGTGTTCCCTATTTTTCTACTTGCATTTTTAGATGCTTTCGAACCGCTAGGTTGGCCGAAGCTGGGACAAGTCACGGGAGCTCACTCCATTACGTGGCGCTAGAGATTCAAACTTGCAAACTGCCAACCTTTCTGATCGACAAGCTCAGCATCTGAGCCACTGAGGCATCACGTCCCTGCAGTTTAATTACCTGTCTCCATAAATGGACCCTGAAATAACAGAATAACACAAGAGGTGGAAGGTCCAACCCCCTTCTCAAGGCAGGAGGTTCTATACCATTCAGGCCAAATGGTTGTCCAACCTCTTCTTTAAAACTTCCAATGTTGGTGCCCTCACAACTTCTGGAGGAAAGTTGTTCCACTGATCAATTGTTCTCCCTGTCAACCTTAGTTCTAGGTTGTTTCTCTCTTTCATTAGTTTCCATCTTTTGTTCCTTGTCTTGCCTTCTGGTCCTTTGGAAAATAATTTCACCCTCTCTTCTTTGTGGCAGCCCCAAAAATAATGGAATAGTGCTACCATCCTGTCCCCCCTAGTCCTTCTTTTCACTAGACTAGACCAAGCCAATTCCTGCAACCGTTCTTCATATCTTTTTAGCCTCCTCTTCTAGTTCAACCCCCTGGCTATGATAGGAGTCCTTATAACATCCCAGACAGATGATTTTCTGACCTTTTCTTGAAAACCTCCAGGGGTCATTTGTCAAGTAACAGAACAGCAGAACTGGAAGGGATCTTGGAGGTCTTCTAGTCCAACCCCTAGGCAGGAGACCCTATCTGAGCCAGTTTCCTGCTTTGAAATATTAAAAGAAAACCAATGCTAGCAAATAATATACTATACATTTTCTTGGTGAGTCTTTTTCAAAATGGAAAGATGGAGACTCAACCATTTGTCTGAAGTGGTGTATGGTTTCCTGCCTAGGCAGGGGGTTGGACTAGAAGACCTCCAAGGTCCCATCCAACTCTGCTATTGTCTTGTCTTGTCTTGTCTTGTCTTGTCTTGTCTTGTCTTGTCTTGTATTGTATTGTATTGTATTGTATTGTATTGTATTGTATTGTCTCCTGCTTGAGCAGGAGGTTGGACTAGAAGACTCCCCCAAGGTTCCTTCCAATTCTGTTATTCTATTCATAAAGGTAGAATAGAACAAAATAACAGAGTCGGAAGGGGCCTTCTAGGTCTTCTAGTCCAACCCCCTGCTTGGCAAGAAACCCACTACACCACTACAACTCTACACCATACCCTACAGGCATGCCTTCTTTGTAGGAAAATGTCCACATCAGAGACATTTTTTGGAATAACATTTTTTGGAATAACAGACGCTTGGGGAGATGTAAGATTCTTCTCTATGTGCAGTTGGAAGCTCTAGCTGCCGTTTTATATTCTCCACCTGGGGATGGTCAAAACAGATCATCTAGAATCACCATGGCGACGCCGTAACCGTATCTCACCGCTGGGGTGGTCGGTGATGTAAATGGGGAGAGCCATCCTTAAATGGTTGAATTATTTAGGTTTTCCTCCTTGTACTCAACACTAAAATGACCCTAAAGATTAAGGGAGGATTAACCATCTAGAAAACAGCTCGTAAGGATGGCTGGAAAAAGTATTCAGCGGTGCACAATTGATTGACCCCTCCAACACGTTGTTGGCCACCGACTGAAAATAATGGTCTCCGCATGCAGAGAACCGAGATTGTGGTAACGTTGAAAAGAAGACTTGGTTAGGATAGCAGGACAAGCAGAAATAGTCCTTGGTTATGGGCAAGGTGACCAGACGTCCCGCTTTTGGTGGGACAGTCCCGGTTTTTAACAATTTGTCCCGCGTCTCGCGGCATTTTAAAAAGTCCCAATTTTTGGAAAGAATGTACGACAATCTAGGGAACGGCGGGAGAACAGCAAGAGAATATACGGTTTTCGGCGGCCATGTGGCTATTTCGCCAGGATATGAGTTTTATATTACAATACTATTTTTGCGTTCTATGAAAAAAATTGTTTCTCCATATAGACCAAATTTTAAATCAAGAAACACCCCCCCCCCCGGTCAATGGTGTCCCACTTTACCAATGTTAAAATCTGGTCACCTTACCTATAGCAGAAATTTTGAATAGTTCAGACAACTGGCAAATATGCTGGCCCCGCCCCTGCTGCCTCCCAGCCTCCCAGCTGATCTTCTTTTGTTGTCCTTAACAGGAGAACGGAGCTGGAAAGAAGGTTAGTAGGGTGAGGAGAGAATGGGGATTTTGCAGTATCCTTCTCCTGCCACGCCCACAAAGTCACACCCACAGAACCGGTAGTCAAAAAAATTTGAATCCCACCACTGAGTCAGTCATACAACAACAACAACAAAATAGTTGGCAGACTTAATAATTAAATGTTTGCTTTTATTACTGCACCATAAAAGCTCCTTCATTGTTGTTGAAAGGCATTGTTCAGCTATTGTTTCAAACTCCTCTTTAAGGGGATCACCTGAGTCAGGGGTCTCTCAACCTGTAGGCCGCACAGCACCACTTACATGAGCAACGAGTGTTTACCTGCATGCCAGCACACACACATGCGCTTCCCACAAAACCATCCCCTAATTCCCCCCTTTCACCCTTTTGGGCCACCCACCCAGAAAGGTTGGGGAACTCTGATCAGAGTCATCTGAACCAGGATACACACTGTTGACCAATGATGACATGCTAAGGTCTGGAACCAATAGCATGTGTGATGCAGGAGTGGTACTCACCTTCCCTACTGATTCACAAATGTGAGCATATGTGCCCACACATGTGCTTGGCCTCCCATACATATGCTTTGGCTTGAAAATGTGCCTAAATAGGACTGCATAGATTGGGGGTGCAGCCCACTCATGATTTCCACTACAGGTTTGAACTGGTGTGAACTGGCTGAATACCACCTTGGGAGTGATGCCTTTCCTTAAGTCTCCTGGCAACTGTAGAGTGGTCCAAAGAATTTACATCTCTTCTCAAGCTCTCTCAGAGTTTGTTAAAATCAGGTCTTTTAAAGTCCAAGATGCTGGTTTGATTATATTTGTGTCTGTTTTATATTGAATTTTAATATGACATGGTCATAAGTGGCTTTACCCAATAATATGTGCACTCTGAACTAGAACAGGAAATGAATTGGGTGCCCAACATAATTGTATGCAGTGATTCAGTGGCTAAGACACTGAGTTTGTCGATCAGAAAGGTCAGCAGCATGCCTAATGCCACATAATGGAGTGAGCTCCCGTTACTTGTCCCAGCTTCTGCCAACCTAGCAGTTCAAAAGCATGTAAAAATGCATGTAGGAAAATAGGAACCACCTTTGGTGGGAAGGTAACAGCGTTCCGTGCGCCTTCAGCGTTTAGTCATGCCGGCCACATGAACACAGAGACATCTTCGGACAGTGCTGGCTCTTTGGCTTTGAAATGGAGATGAGCACTGCCCCCTAGAGTCAGGAATGACTAGCACATATGTGCGAGGGGAACCCTTACATTTAATGACCGTACAAGATTGTAATAACATATTCATGACACCTAGCTCCATTAATAATTTTACTGCTCTGTTTTGAACTAACTGATATTTTCCCTTCTGCAGGAACCTAAGCAAGAGATCTAAACAAGGGATCAGTTACTGCAGCAAAACTCTCTACCTAAATCTTTATTGCTTTGATGATTGTAGCATCAGAGAATGATAAAGTGCATTCACCAAGAACCCCATCATAGGATTGAGCAGAAATCTAGAGAAAAACATTCAGATATAACTGGAAACATCCAAAATTATTTATAACTCAATAAACTTTTTCAGAACAGGACTATGTTCAGTGGCCTGTGAAACCTTTAGAGAATAATTAAAATTGCGCTCTCCCTGTCATTCTCCAACAATGATTATCTCCAAGGGAATTTAAGGAAATTTCCATGGCAAAACCAGACATAAATCCTGAATCTATTGTAAACAAGAATGTGTTGACCCTATCGGGCTGTCTCTTAAGTAACTTGTTCAATAGCTGTACAGAAAAGATGTTGAGGTTGCAGAGAACCAATAGAGATTATTAGGGGACTGCAGGTTAAAATATATGATGAATGATTTCAGGAACTGGGTATGTCCAGATATGGGTTCTATGTAGTTTTACCACCAGCTCATTATGCACCAAAACTGTCTGAAGATATGTGGCCAGCATGACATTGTCAACTCACAAAGCATCCCTGGTCTGCTCTCAAGTTGCCATAGGCAAGGGGGATGGGAAACTAACCAAGCAGCATGGCAGCCACAAAGAGAAGCACATTCCAAGCATATCTTTGTCAAAGGCCCCTCACTTGTGGGGTGCCTCAGGGGTCGGTCCTCTCGCCACTCCTGTTTAACACATCTATGAAGCCGCTGGGTGAGATCATCCGTGGTTTTGAGGTAGAGTACCATCTCTACGCTGACGATGCGCAGCTGTATATATCTACCCCGAACCACCCCAACGATGCCATCGATGCCATCGAAGTGATGTCCCGGTGCCTGGAAGCCATACGGGTCTGGATGGGAAGGAACAGACTCAGACTCAACCCGTCCAAAACTGAGTGGCTGTGGCTTCCGGCATCCCGGTACAACCAGTTTACTCCATCACTGGCCATAGGGGGTGAACACCTAGCCCCTGTGGATGGGTCACACAACTTGGGCTTCCTCCTGGATACCCGGCTGTCTATGGAAGATCAAGTGACCGCCGTGGCCAGGGGGGCGTTCTACCAGGTTCCCCTGGTACGCCAGTTGCGTCCCCTATTGGACCGGGATGCCCTTCGCACGGTCACTCATGCCCTCGTGACATCCCGTCTAGACTACTGCAATGCTCTCTACATGGGGCTTCCCTTGAGGTGCACCTGAAGACTGCAGCTAGTTCAAAATGCGGCCGCGCGGGCAATTCTGGGAGCCCCCAGGCACTCCCATGTAACACCGCTCCTGCGCGAGCTGCATTGGCTGCCTGTGGTCTTTCGGGTGCGTTTCAAGGTGTTGATCACCATCTTCAAAGCGCTCCATGGCACGGGACCTAGCTATCTGCGAGATCGCATCCTGCCCCATACATCCCTTCGACCGATTCGCTCGCACAGAGAGGGACTTCTCTGGGTGCCGTCCACTAGGCAATGCCAGCGGGCGACATCCAGGGGAAGGGCCTTCTCTGTTGCAGGCCCTATCCTATGGAACGACCTACCCCCCGACCTCAGAACAACTCCGGACCTCCGCTCCTTCCACCGAAAGCTCAAAACTTATTTCTTCCAGCAGCCCGGACTGGCCTAATCTATCTTTCCTGCCTCCAGTCTGTATATTTAAATTTTTAATTGGGTTTTTAGGGTTTTTTAGTATTTTAGGATTTTAGATTTTAGCGCAGGGTTATAGTAGTTTAATCTGATTTTACATATTTATATTGTTTTATGTTTGTATGTTTTATAATCCCCTGTGCACTGCCCCGAGTCCCTTCGGGGAGAGGGAGCGGTATACAAATAAAATTTCATTCATTCATTCATTCAAGGCTGTCTCCCAGGTCACTCACAGCAGCTGAGGGGCGTGATCTCTACAGCCCGCTCCATTTGAGTATGTGATTTATAACACACCTTGGGGGGAGGGGGAAAACAGAGTCATAATCGGTCCATAAATTACGTGGGGTCAGAGTTGGCACCACTTGGGTATGTGCCAACATGTTGCTTCTAATAACTAATTCGATTTCTTTTGAAGCTTGGCTTGAGCCTCATGATTTAATTAGGGCATCCGTTGGAACCCTGACAGACATTGTAGAATACTGTTTCCTCCCCACCAAAGTGGTACGTTTATCTATTTGCATTTGCATGTTTTCAAACTGCTAGGCTGGCGGGACCTAAGTGAAGATGGGCATCCACCTCCATTTCACAATGCTCAGGCCTTGAACCAGGGCTGTTGCCTTTCCAACCCACAAGCCCAGCATCTTAACCACTGGGCCATCATGCTGCCCCTTTAGAAAATATACAGCATTAGAAATAAAGAAAAGAGAAACTTAGTTCTATCAGTATCAATTACTGTATACTTTAGAACAGAGGTTCCCAAACTTGGCAACTTTAAGACTTGTGGACTTCAACTCCCAGAATTCTCCAGCCAGCTATACTAGGCTGGCTGGAGAATTCTGGGAGTTGAAGTCCACAAGTCTTAAAGATAATAATAATAATAATAATAATAATAATAATAATAATAATAATAATAATAATAATAATAATAATAATAATAATAATAATAATAATAATAATAATAATGAATTTTATTTCTAACCCGCTCTCTCCCCCCAAAGGGACTCGAGGCGGGGCACAGGTAAATTAAGAACAGTAACATAAAACAAAGTACAAAATTAAAATCACATTAAATCATATCCTGCGCTAAAACAACTATAAAATACAACTATCCTAAAAAACCCTTAAACTAAAAACCCCATAGAAGAGAGACTACCCTAGGCCGGCCAAGCAGAAAAGATGCGTTTTTAATTTTAGACGGAAGGAGCGGAAGTTGCCAAGTTTGGGAACCTCTGCTTTAGAATATCAGTATTACAACCATGAAATGGATTTTATGATTGGACTGGAGACTAAAATGTATGAAGAATGGTTACAGGAACTGGGCATGGCTAGTCTAGTGAAGAGAAGGACCGGGGTAGACATGATAGCAGCGTTCCAATATTTGAGGGGCTGCCACAGAGAGGAAGGCATAAAGCTGTTTTCCAAAGCAACTGTAGGCCAGACAAGGAATAATGGATGGAAACCGAGCAAGGAAAGAAACAACCTGAAATTAAGAAGAAACTTCTTAACAGTAAGAACAATTAACCAGTGGAACAGTTTGCCTTCGGACCTTGTGGGAGATTCACCACTGGAGGCTTTAATAAGAGATTGGAGTGCCATTTCTCAGAAATGGTGTAGGGCTGTGATGGCGAATCTATGGGTATGCTCCAGATGGCTGCCATTAAACAACATCATTTGGGGGACCTAGAAGGTAGAGTTTCTGGTAGTAGTACATGCTGCAATCTTTTTTACATTGTGGCAATCAAAACTGGATGCAGTATTCTAAGTGTGGCCTTACCAAGCATTATGAAGTGGTATTAATCACAACAATGTGATCTTGATTATATCCCTTTTGTTTATGCAGCCTAGAATGGTGTTGGCTTTTTTGGCAGCTGCTGCACATAGCTAACTCATATTTAAATGGTTGTCCACTAGCGTAGTTTTTTAATTTGCTTCTATTAGGGGTTTTACAGGGTATTTTAGAGCAGGCTGTGTTTAATCTATTTTTAGTATATTTATTGTATTGGATGTTTTACTGTTGTTTTTATTACTGCCTGTTCACCGCCCTGAGTCCCGAAAGGGAGAAAGGGCTGTATACAAATTTGAATAAACTTAAACTTAAACTAGGACTCCAAGATCCCTCTTGCAGATACTACTATTGAGCAAGGTACCACATATACAGTGCATTTTGTTTTTCTTTCCTAAATGTACAACCTTACTTTTTTCACCATTTTCATTCTCTTGGATTCTTGTTTTATTTTTCTATGTTGGTGTTGTTAGCTACCCAGGGTTATATGATGGACATGATGGGCTGACCTATATTTTTTAAACCAATTAATGAAATAATATTCCCAATCTTTATTTGATGCTCAGTGAAAGCACCTTAAATTCACCACTAAGCCCACATCACAAAGTGGAATTTTAAATAAAGGGGCAGCACGATAAACCAGCTCTGTGACCAGTGGATCCTTGAAACTGACATTATTTCTTGTTAGCTATCAATCCGATCCTAAACAAATTAGACATACCTAAGCACAGTCAGCCAAATCTGAAATCAGTCAGGCCTGTTCAGGATTAGGCTGTCCATCTGTAGTTTTATTATCCATTTTTGTTTTAATGGTTTACACACATGAGAAGCTCTCATTGAGAGCAACAGAATGAGAGGAGAGGGAGAGGGAGAACTCGTAGCAGGCATAAAACGATGGAGTCTGATTAGCTGAAGTTATAAAAATGATTGATGCCTGCAAACATTATTTCTACTTGCCTTGTTTGCCTCTGAGGTTTACATCACTTCATAGAGCTACCCAGATATATTTAGCAAAGTGAAAAAATGGGAGGAGCATTCAAAGACTTACACATACTTACAGTTAAAATATATACGTACCAGGAATTTACCACAGGTATTTTCTTTAAATCAAAAACAGCAACAACTGAAATTACAAAAGGTGGAATTAGGATTAATATTAGGAGAAAACAATGTGCATTCCTGACTAGGATTGTGCATCAGATTTAATACAAGGCAGAACAGAATAGTTTGTGACAGATTTTCTTGATCCAGGAAAAAGCAAAAAAAAAAAAAAAAAAAAGCTTTTCGGAGTATAAGATGCAGTCCCCTCCCTAAAAGTGGGTGAAAGTTGTGGTGCGTCTTTTACACTGAATGTTGCCAAAGCCCCACCCACCCACTGGCCCCCACCGTTTAGTCATTTTTGGCCTCTGCTCATCTTGTTTTTGGCCTCCACAGGCCCCATTTTTGGACTCCACACGTCGCATTTTCGGCCAGTTCTAGGCAGCTGGGATTGGCGTTGGTGGCAATCCCCACCGCCTGGAACTGGCTGAAAATGTGACATGTGGAGGCCAAAAACAAGGTGTGCAGAGGCCACAACACGATGCACAGAGGCCACAAATGCGATGTGCAGAGGTGGTGATCAGCAGCAATGTGCTGTGGCAATCCCCACAGCCTGGAACAGCTGATTGGCGGTATTCCGAGAGGCCAATCCCACTGTCAATCAGCTGGTCATGTTGAATCAGGCGGTGATAATGTGCTGAAGTTGACCAGACTGTTTGCTGTTTGCTGCAAGGATACTAGCCAGATGAATACCAATGGATGCTGGTAGGCAGAGGCAGAATTTTTTTTCTTCTTTTCCTCCACAAAAACTAATGTGTGTCTTATATTCCAGAGCATCTTATACTCCAAAAAATATGGTAGTTCCTGCTGTTCCAATATTGGTCCGCAGGAGGTTTAGCTGTTTTCCTGAGTCCCCCTTGTAGCGTGAAGGGCCACAATGTAGAGTCAGAATGGCAAACTTTCACTCTTCATATAAATACAGTTTGGTAGGATGGAGTTTCAATTCAGTGACCCACAGGTTTATCCTCAGGTTAGACTGTTCTTTGTGATAAAGCTCATCTTCAATTGTTCTAGTTGCAGCAATCAGATGGTTTACAGATCTTGGTGGGTGAAAAAATTATTTCATTTACCTTCTGCTCCATCTCCCGCCTTAGGGTCTTTCAATATGGCCAAATTTATATGCTATCCATCAGTCCTTGTGAGAAAACTATCCCAGCATAAAATGGGCTATCCTCATCTCAGTCCCTGGGATGCTTCTACTATCTCCATTCTGGCAGCAAATGATTGTGCCCTGAAATTTGTGTAAGATTGGTTTTATTTATTTATTTATTTATTTATTTGTTTGTTTGTTTGTTTGTTTGTTTGTTTGTTTGTTTGTTTGTTCGTTCGTTCATTCCTTCATTTGTTCATTTGTTCATTTTCTGAAGCTGCCAATCTCACTCAATGACTCTGAAAGGCTTACAATTCAAAATGATATGACAATTAAAGCATTAAAACAATAAAAATATTCCCCCCAAAATATATGGTACTTGGCAGCCAAGAAACTTGACTAGTTAGCCGTAAAGCCAGAAAATGTGGCCTTTGATACATTCAATACTCTAGGCTAGGAAACACAGGTTTCTAGGTGAACAAGGTTGGGGCCATTCTAATCTTCAAGGAGAGGATGTTCCATAAAGCAAGGGGCCACTGCAGAAAAGGCTTATTTTCTAGGCCGTGCCTACCAACACTCTTTGGCTGATGGGACCTGCAGCAGGCCCAATCTGTTAGATCTAGCTGGGTGGGTAGAGGCCAGTGGTGGGTTTCAAATTTTTTTAGAACCTCTTCTGTAGGTGTGGCCTGCTTTGTGGGAGTGGCTTGCTGGCCATGTGACTGGTTGGGAGTAGCTTGCCAGCCATGGGTGGGCATGGCCAACTTGTAAAATGTGGCGAAACTCACTTAACAATGTTCTTGCTTAGCAACCAAAATGTTGGCTCAGCAACTCTGGCATTGAAGCATGCAAGTCTTAAAGCTGTCAAGTTACAAGACTCTTGTATCCCTAACCCTTTAGAAAAAAACCCCAAAGGGGGTTCAAACTTCCCAGCTTTAAGACTTGTGGACTTCAACTCCCAGAATTCCTCCTCTCGCTCTTCATCTTGATGATGTGCAGATAGGCGAGGGGAAGGAGCTGGAACCAGTTCTAAATGGCACTGTAGATTTGTGGAACCTCTTCTATAAAAGAGGTTAGAACTGGCAGGACCCCACCCCTGGTAGAGACTCTTGGAAACCATGGTCCTTTAGATAACCCAGTTTCCCAAGTCATGTAGAGCTTTAAAGGTAACAACCAGCATTTTGACTTGCACCCCAAAATATACTGGTAACCAATGCAGCCCACACAGAAATGATGTTACATGTACCATATTTCTTATTTGGCACCATTTACTACTTGCACAGCTATATTTTGCACATAGGTGGTATTCAGTCAGTTCGGACTGGTTCACCCGAACATAGTGAAAATTGCAGGTCACCCACCACCCCCTGCCCTGGCTCTTTGACGTCCTATTTAGGCATGTTTTCAAGCCATGCACATGCATGGAAGCCGCACTTGTGATCAAAATGCATCCGCGGATGGGGCGCACATGCTCACATTTGTGAATTGGTAGGAAAGTAAGTGAATACCACCCCTGATCCTGCAACAATTGAAGAGCATTTCTGAATGCTCTTCAGGGGCAGATCCATGCATGCTGCAGTATAAATGGTCCTCAAACTACAACCATTCATTTAGTGATTATTCAAAGTTACAGCAGCACTGAAAAAAGTGGCATGACCATTTTTCACACTTAGGATCCTCTCAAGCATCCCCTTGGTTGTGTGATCAAAATTCAGACTTGACAAGTGGCATGTATTTATGATACTTGAGGTGTTCTAGGTTCTAGAGGTGTTTTTGCGACCTTCTGACAAGCAGAATCAATGGGGAAGCCGGATTCAGTTAACAATTATGTTACTAACTTAATAACAACTACAATGATTCACTTAACAACTGTGGTAAGAAAGGTGTTAAATGGAACAAAATTCACTTTACTGCTATGTTGCTTAGCAACAGAAATTTTGAGCCCAATTGTGGTTACTGTGTTTCCCTAAAAATGACTGGGTCTTATATTAATATTTGCTCCAAAAGATGCATTAGGGCTTATTTTTTGGTTAGGTCTTGTTTGGGGAGAATACGATAATAAATGCTTCTATCTGATTGACAATCTTAACTGGGGCTTAATTTGGGGGTAGAGCTTATATTACAAGCATCCTGACAAATCATGCTAGGGGCTCTTTTCCAGTTGGGTCTTATTTTAGGTAAAACAGGGTATAGGTCGAGGACTACCAGTAATCTAATTAAGAGTTTACAAGGGCACGAGTTACTGTGAGCAAGGACTCCTGGTCCATGAATAAGCACAACTGGTACGCCATCTGAAGGTTACATAAGGCCATGAATGCTATCTGCTCCTCTAACTTACAGACCTGATCATGTTTGTTCAGTTCTCCATTTCCTGCTTAATAGATAAAGGGATCTATTGTTGAAAAAATATTTTGCACATAATGTACTGCACAATAGGGAACAAGAATTACTGAAATTGGAAAAACGGAAGTATACCTCCAGACGAAATGGTAATAAAGAAAATATTAGAATGTGCCGAACTGGACAGGTTAACGATGGAACTTAAAGATAAAGAAGAAATAGAGTATTAATCAACAAGGGACCTATGGTATAAATGGTTAGATAACAGGTGCAGAAATTAGAAACTTAACAACAAAAGAAGATTAACAAACATATATATACATACATATATATGTGTGTGTGTGTGTTAGTTTTATGAGCTAATCAATAAATAAATCAGAGAGACTAGTATAGATCTATTTCGAGCTTTTTAGCTCTCATCAGCTAGCCATACCCTTACTGGGATTCGAACTGGGGCTGTATTGCATATCAGGCAAGAGCCTTTAGCCATCCCATGCAATTGGAAGAGCCAGGCTGGCTGAATGGTTAAAGGCTCCTGCCTGATATGTAATACAGCGCCAGTTTGAATCCCAGTAAGAGTATGACTAGCTGGTGAGAGCTAAAAAGCTCGAAATAGATCTATCCTAGTCTCTCTGATTTATTTATTGATCAGCTCATAAAAACTGTGTGTGTGTGTGTGTGTGTCAAAACACCCTGTTAAGCCCCAATTAAGGGAGGAAGCATACTGCTCTCCTTTTCTGCCTTTCAGCTCATCACCAGAGACCATCTAGACAGAAAGCTATGAGTGCTATTGTGTAATTTTTTTATATGTGTGTTACATTTTTGAACTGATCAATAAATAAGTCAGGGAGACTAGTATAGACTAGCTTTTTAGCTCTCATCAGCTAGCCATACCCTTACTGGGATTTGAACTGGGGCTGTATTACATGCTAGGCAGGAGCCTTAGCCATTAGGCCACCAGGTTCTCTTCCTGATCAGCTGAGACAGGAGGATAAGTATATATTTGTGTCACAACACCCTGGTAAGCCCCAATTAAGGGAGGAAGTATACTGCTCTCCTTTTCTGCCTTTCATCTCATCACCAGAGAAAAGGAGAGCAGTATGCTGCCTCCCTTAATCGTCTCCCTGACTTATTTATTGATCAGCTCAAAAACATCACACACACACACACACACAATTGTTCCACAACACCCTGTTAGGCCCCAATTAAGGGAGGAAACATACTGTTTCCTTTTCTGCCTTTCGGCTCATCACCAGAGACCATCTAGACAGAAAACCATGAGTTCCATTGTGTAATTTTTTTATATGTGTGTTAGGTTTTTGAGCTGATCAATAAATAAATCAGGGAGACTAGTATAGATCTATTTCAAATCTATTGGGATTTGAACCAGGGCTGTATAGCATGCCAGGCAAGAGCCTTAGCCATTAAGCCAACCAGGTTCTCTTCCTGCTCAGCTGAGACAGGAGGATAAGTATATAATTGGCATGCTATACAGCCCCAGTTCGAATCCCAATAAGGGTATGGCTAGCTGATGAGAGCTAAAAAGCTCGAAATAGATCTATACTAGTCTCCCTGATTTATTTATTGATCAGCTCAAAAACCTAACACACACACACACACACACACATATATATATGAATATGAATCTATACAGTAAGCAATATTACTATCGAACTGTACATGACTATGGATTGAAATGTATAAAGTGTGAAATGTATAATTATTGTACAACTCTGAAAATAAGAGATATAACTATGACGTACAATATCATGTATTTAAAAGAGACTATGCTGTATGGCTACGAGAATAACGGTTATGATCAGGGTATATAATCAGTGGTGGAATTCAGCCAGTTCATACTGGTTAGAAGGACTCTCTGGCCCCACCCACCCTGCCCCTCCCAGGAGTCTCCACGTGGCCCATATTGGATGCCAGGTAAGGGTTGAGGGTCTGGGAGGGCAAAAATCAGGCCTTCCGTAAGTCCAAAAATAAGCCTGTTTCCAGCTTCCGGAAGGCCTTCAGAGGCCAGGGAGGTTGTTTTCATCCTCCTGGAGGCTCAGGGAAGCCTACGGAGCTTCTGGAGGATGAAAAATGGGCCTACCAGAAGTCCAGAAACGGGGTTGTTTCTGGCTTCTGCAGGGCCTCCGGAGCCTGGGGAGGCCATTTTCGCTCTCCTTCAGGCTCAGGAAAAGCTTCCAGAGCCTGGGGGAGGGTGAACATCGTGGTGCAGGAGGTCGAGTAAGCCAAGTAGGCCATGCCCACCATGGCCACGCCCACCCAGCAACCGGCCATAGAACTGGTTGCTAACATTTTAAAATCTCACCAGTGTATATATTACTATGGATATTTAAAAAGGACTTGATACAGCCAGTACACTGTTGTTGCAAAACTGGAAATGTGATGTAAAATAAAAGAAAATGCATAATAAAAACATTTTTTTAAAAAGAATTACTGAAAGCAGTTTCACTGTTCTATCTTGAAAAAATCTTTTCAACATTAGTTTGATTATTGATTAGCATCAATAAATATATACATTTATAGAAATTAATGTGTTCCAGTTTTTCTTCTTGGAATTGTGATCCCCTTATTCAATAGAGCCCCCAGTTTGAATACTTGGTTTCCTAAGACTTTTGTGCTTTTTTCATTTTGTGAATTAGCTAACAAATCTTAACTTATTTTTTAATATTAGATAAATCAAGAAATATTAACAGGTATCAAACAACAGATATGATATAAATAGTTCATTATGAAAAACCAGTAAAATGCCATGCATTTCACTATCTATCCTGAGAGATTTCATTTGTCTGATGAAAACGGGATTCATAATGCTATAATAGATATGATAATAATTAAGATGCCAAACAAGACATATTTCTAGTCCATGTTATTTTTACATAGACTACTATAAATCTACTCCCTCATTTTTCTACATTGATCTGAATACCCTGTACAATTTACCTTCAAATATGTCATAGGTATATTATTTTAAAGTATGCATTTATTAACAGAATTCCTCTTTGTGAATATGGAAGTGCATTTGATCAATTTGTTCATTTGTAACTGCATCTCAATAAAATTACAGATATTCCAATATGCTCATTAGTTGGGCAGAGATGTACAAAGTCAGTTCTTACAATTTGCAAAAATTAGATTTTTTAGGCATGTTTATCTGCAATGAATTGTCTTTTCATCAGTTGTCTTTTCTTATATATTTACTAGCCGGTAGGTAGGCATTTTGGCAAATGAAGTTTGATATGCAGAGGTAGGGAAAACAGTGCCTGTGGAAGTTCTTGCTTCTGCACAACTTAAAAGTACAAGTGTGTCATTCTCTTCCACTTCTGATGAAAAGGAGGATCCAAGCCAGAGGTGGGATTCCAATTTTTTTCCTACCAGTTCTATGAGAGAGCGCTTTGCATGCACACACACTCAAAGACTGCCCTTAGTATCAGCACTGGTGAGCTGAGCTGTTTTTTTAGCTCAGCTGAAGTGCGGCAATCTGCTCTGCTGCACGAATTAGCTGAGTTAAAATACAAGGGAATATAGGACAGGGAACATTAGAGCCGAACCAGCCGGAGGTGGTATTTGTCAGTTCTCCAAACTATTCAAAATTTCCACTACCGGTACACCAGAATCAGCTGAGCTGAAAAATCAAAGGAATATAGGACAGGAAACAGTGGGGTGGGAGGGCAGGGCCAGCCAGAGGCGGTATTTGCTGTTCTTCAAACTACTCAAAGTTTCTGGTACCGGTTCACCAGAACCGGTCCGAACCAGCTGAATACCATCTCTGGTCTGAACAAGTATAGTAGGGCAGCTGCAACAGGGAATGGGTAACCCAAAGTTCTCCATATATATTGACTTTCCTCAATTTTCTAATTCTAAGAGTTTGCCACGCCTTGTCCATGCTGTCTTTTTCCCTGCCTGTCTGCCCATCCATACTCAGGAATTTATTTCCCCATCATCCACAATTCTTACAAAAGAGAGCAGAATGAAATGCAGATGCAAAATGTGCTCGTAAGAATCTCCTCTCTTGCGCCCATCTGCCAGAGAATAGTTTTTAATCTTTAATCCATGAGCAATCAGTGAACACTAGTGAATTGCAAATTACAGATGTTTTACTGTCTTTGGCATTTTAAGCTTTTCCACTGCTACTCGCAGCCTTTCCCTCTTCTACATGCAGCCGATGCTACGCACCATCACCAAAACCATATGACACTGTCATCATTTTGTAATTAAACCTTTATTCACTTTAAATACACAAAGCTGGCTGGGGAGGCAGCTATGAGAAAGCATTTTTAACCCTTTCCTGAGATGCCATGCTTGTCTGTGAAAATCTGGAATGGGATGAAGGAGAGGAAAGCAGAGGCAGATGCCATTCCTGGCTTTTGCCTTCCCATGATTTGCTTCTTCTGTCCTCCTGATCTATAGATCCACCTCCTTGAAAGGGTAGGTAAGGGAACTATGCATGCCAACAATATGCTAAAAAAAGCACCACGATTTCTTGAAACAATTCTCCATTATGATTGGCAAGAACTAATAAAAAACTATCCTTAAATATAAGTTGTTGACTAAAGATTGTACTATATCAGAACAAAAGAATAACAGAGTTGGAAGGGACCTTGGAGGTCTTCTAGTCCAAACCCCTGCTTAGGCAGGAAACCCTACACCACTTCAGACAAGTGGTTATCCAATCTTTTCTTAAAAGTGCCTAGTGTTGGAGCATTCACAACTTCTGGAGGCAAGTTGTTCCACTGACTTATTGTTCCAACTGTCAGGAAATTTCTCTTTATTATAAGTTGCTTTTCTCCTTATTATTTTCTACCCATTGCTTCTTGTCCTACCCTCAAGTGCTTGGGAGAAAAGATTGACCCCCACTTCTTTGCGGCAGACCCTAAGACATTGAAACACAGCTATCATGTCACCCCTAGTTCTTCTTTTAATCAAACTAGACATACCCAGTTCCAGCAACCATTATTTATATGTTTTAGCCTCCAATCCCATAATCATCTTTGTTGCTCTTCTCTGCACTCTTTCTAGAGTCTCCACATCTTTTTTACATTGTTGTGACCAAAAGAATTCCAGGTGTGGCCTTACCAAGGCATTATAAAGTGGTATTAACACGAGCGAAGTGAGCGCATGCACTCTCACATTTGTGAACCGGTAGGGAAAGTAAGTAAATACCATCCCTGCATCAAGTGGTAGATATTATTGAAAAGCCAGTACTTGAAGGCTGCTAATTCAATGTGATTTTAGAGACATTTCATCCAAACCTTTCTCTGACAAAGTTCAGACATTTATAACTATGTGAAAACACATGAAATGGCAAGACAGCACATGATTCATATATGGTTTGGAAGAGTTCACTGGATCTTACATGTAACCAAGCATTGATTTTTTTCTTTATTTATTTAAGTGTGCTTTGATGTGAGTGTGACAAGAAAGATGCCATGTGTATTGTTAAATAACACTTCACGTGATTTTGATTCTATCCCTCTGTTGATGCAGCCTAGAACTGTGTTGGCTTTTTTGGCAGCTGTTGCACACGGCTGGCTCATATTTAAATGGTTGTCCACTAGGACTCCAAGATTCCCCTCACAGTTGCTACTATTGAGCAAGGTACCACCTATACTGTACCTGTGCATTTTGTTTTTCTTGCCTAAATGTAGAACCTTATTCTTTTCACCATTGAATTTCATTTTGTTAGATAGTGCCCAATGTTCAAGTCTATCAAGATCCTTCTGTATCTTAAGCCCATCTTCTGGAGTGTTGGCTATTTTTGCCAGCTTGGTGTCATCTGCAAATTTGATGAATTCCCCACCTACCCCCTTGCCCAAGTCATTGATAAAGATGTTGAAGAGTACTGGGCCTAAAACAAAACCTTGGGATACTCCAATGCATACTTCTCTCCATGTAGATGCAGTTCCATTGAGGACTACACGTTGAATGCGGTTGGTCATATTTAGTAAATAGTTTGTCTGTAAATTGATTCCTTGTGTTTCTAATGAAGGTTTTTGTTATTTTTATTATTATAGCATTTAAAGAAAGAAAAGAACAACAAAATAAAAAAACATAAAAGAAACCGAAAGAAACAAAAAAAAAACACAAATAGAAAAACATACAGAAAGGAATTAAAACATCCAAGCCATGTATGTGCATTAAAACACACATACATTATGTATGTGTAAATATGTGTGTGTGTGCAGATGTGTATATGTATGTAAGTATATATATGCCACACAGTTTTAAAAAACAAATTAACTCTCTGATCCCAGAGATTTGGCATTTTTTACACTGTGACAATAAGTATCCAGTTCAAAGCACAGGTTTTTACAAAGGAGGTTACATCTAGAGTAAACTATTTTTCCACAAAAAAAAAATCCAAATCAATTTTGTAACTGCATTTTTATGGTTGACAAATCCTAAATATTTCATTGTATCGATAAATTGTATAATTCTATCATGTAGATTCCAAGTGTTGAGAAAATAACTGAACAGCACTCTATCTAAACATGATTTCTGTTTCCCAAATCAGGTTAATAATTATATAAAACTTAAACTAAAAACAGGATAAGTATTAAACAAGTCCAAATCCTAAATGTCAAACCTCCTATCAAAATTATTTCCTAAACACGTATATCAATGCCCTTGTTTCCCTGACGTAATCCCTTTTGTAAAATTGAAATGACATTTAGAGGTTGCAATGCAATCATTCATTAATTTGTTTTATTTTCAAATAAATCCAGTTCTGGTATTTCAAATTTGCAGAAGATAAAATTCAGTTTTGATTTTGAAAGTGGATTAGTTATTCAAATTAATCTCAGTAAATGAGTCCTTGGATGTGCCTATTAGCAATCTAAGTACAATTAGTAGAATGCACAACTTGTAATCATATCTTGTTCCAGTAGATATGGTCCTTTTCCTTGGATGGAGGTCAGCGTGTTCCTGAGTCCAGCAAATTAAAACCAACTAGGCATCACAGACAGACATAGCATAGCTGTTAGTGTTCAGAACAATAATTACTGCAGATATCTAACTGATACCAAAGTAGTGGGGGAGAGTTTCTTCCTATATAATTTGCCTAATGTAGTCATTTACATCCTTTGTCCCACATAGGAAAACTCACAAATGTTATTATGAGAACAGCTGGAAACTGTAACCAGGCCCATACTTTACCCCAAAAATAACTTTTTGGTGAGGGAAAAAATGTAATTGATAAATATGTATATATCATTTCTGTCTTTCGGCTCATCACCAGAGACCATCTAGACAGAAAGCCATGAATTCCATTGTGTAATTTTTTTATATGTGTGTTACGTTTTTGAGCTGATCAATAAATAAGTCAGGGAGACTAGGATAGATCTATTTCGAGCTTTTTAGCTCTCATCAGCTAGCCATATCCTTACTGGGATTCGAACCAGGGCTGTATTATATGCCAGGCGAGAGCTTTGCCATTAAGCCAGCTAGGTTCTGTTCTTGTCAGCTGAGACAGAAGGATAGTTATATATAATTGTTTCCACAACACCCTGTTAGGGCCCCAATTAAGGGAGGAAGCATACTGCTTTTCCTTTTCTGCCTTTCAGCTCATCACCAGAGACCATCTAGACAGAAAGCCATGAATTCCGTTGTGTAATTTTTTAATATATGTGTGTTATGTTTTTGAGCTGATCAATAAATAAGTCAGGGAGACTAGTATAGATCTATTTCGAGCTTTTAAGCTCTCATCAGCTAGCCATACCCTTACTGGGATTCGAACCCGGTTCCAATCCCAGTAAGGGTATGGCTAGCTGATGAGAGCTAAAAAGCTCAAAATAGATCTATACTAGTCTCTCTGACTTATTTATTGATCAGCTCATAAAATTAATACACACACACACACACACACACACACACGTAAAAGGAGGATATATGTTAAAATTAATATGAAAGATGTTTATTGAAATGAAACTATTAACACCATCAACATTACATGGAGCCTGCTCAGATGTTGAAATACACCATGCAAGCGAGATGAAGAGAGTGGAAGAGAGAAGGGAGACAAGAGGAGAAAGAGTTAGGAGAGAGGGTAGAGAGGGGTGAAAGAGGAGGAGAGAAAGAAGGAATGGAAAGAGGAGAGGAGGAGAGAGGAAGGGGAAGCAGAGAAGGATAATAGAGGGAAGAAAGGAGATGGGGAGGAGACAGGAGAGGTGGAGAAGAGGCAAGAAAGTGATGGATAGAGTATAAATATGGTGTATGTAAAGCAGAAGAGCAAATGATGGCCTTTGGGAGTTGATGGTAAGAGGAATTGATATAATATTGAATAATACACAATACTGTTGGTGATGATGTAATGGTATACATGTTATTTGTATGAAAGTAAATAAAAAATAAAAAACTTATTAAAAAAAAGGAAAACTCACACATTTAATGTGGTTATTTGAATATTTTCTGGAGAGGCAATTAACTATAGGATGGATGTTTTAATCAGGGAAACAATGCAATGGAAAATTCCCACATCCGAAGTCATGGCCTCCGATTGAACTAGTTCAGACGGGCCGACAGTGACAGGTCTTGAGACTGTTATCTGGGAAGAGTTCGATCCTGTGACTCCTGAGGACATGGACAGGATGTTGGAGCAGCTGAACGCCACCACATGTTTACTGGGCCTGTGTCCCTCCTGGTTGGTAGTGGCCTCCCAGGAGTTACACGAGGCTGGCTCCAGGGAATTTTCAACGCTTCTTTGAGTGAGGGTTTTTTGCTGGCCACCATGAAAGTGGCGGTGGTGAGGCCCCTCCTCTTCCTAGACCCGGCTGTATTGGCCAACTATCGTCCAGTCTCCAACCTCCGATTCCTCGCGAAGGTTGTCGAGAGTGTGGTGGTGTGACAACTGCCTCAGCACCTGGAGGAAACTGTCTATCTGTACCCATGCCAGTCCGGCTTCCGGCCTGGGCACAGCACTGAGACGGCATTGGTAGCGTTGGTGGATGATCTCTGGAGGGTTCAGGATAGGGGTTGTTCCTCTATCCTGGTCCTGTTATACCTCTCAGCGGCTTTCAATGCCATCGACCATGGTATTATGTTGCGCCGGCTGGTGGGGCTGGGGGTGGGGGGCACCATCTTACGATGATTCTCCTCCTACCTCTCCAACCGGTCACAGTTTGTGTTGGCAGGAGGGCAGAGGTCGACGTCAAGGTGCCTCACTTGTGTGGTACCACAGGGGTCGGTCCTCTCGCATCTCCTGTTCAACATTTATATGAAGCCGTTGGGTGAGATCATCCGTGGTTTCGGGGTAGAATTCCATCAGTACGCTGACGATACTCAGATGTACATCTCTACCCCGGACCACCCCAACGATGCCATGGAAGTGATGTCCCGGTGTCTGGAGGCCATGCAAGTCTGGATGGGGAGAAACAGGCTCCGACTCAACTCATCCAAGACCGAGTGGCTGTGGCTTCCGGTAGCATGATATAGCCAGTTGGTGCCAGCTCTGGCTATTGGGGGGCGTGTCTTTGGCCCCCAGAGAGAGGGCTCGCCACTTGGGCATCCTCCTGGACTCTCGGCTGTCACTAGAAGATCATATGTCAGCCGTGGGCAGGGGGGCCTTTTATCAGGTTCACCTGATACACCAGTTGCGGCCCTTTCTGGATCATGACACTTTATGCACGGTCACTCAAGCCCTTGTCATCTCCCACCTGGACTACTGCAACGCTCTCTACATGGGGCTTCCCTTGAAGTGCGCCCGGAGGTTCCAGTTAGTTCAGAATGTGGCCCCATGGGGGATCCTGGGAGCTCCTAGATGCTCCCATGTGACACCTCTCCTGCGCGAGCTGCACTGGCTGCCTGTGGCTTTCCGGGTGCGCTTCAAGGTATTAGTAACTACCTTTAAAGCGCTCCATGGCAAGGGATCTGGTTACCTGCAAGACCGCCTCCTGCCATCAAATACCTCCCACCGACCAGTGCGCTCCCATGGAGAGGGCCTCCTCAGGGTGCCATTGGCCAGGAAATGTCAGCTGGCGACCCCCAGGGGGAGAGTCTTCTCTGTGGCGGCTCCTGCCCTCTGGAATGACCTACTCACCGACCTACGCACGACCACAGACCTGTGCCTCTTCCGTCAGGCTTTGAAGACCTATCTATTTCGTGCAGCCGGCCTGGCATAATTTTTAAATGGTTTTAGTAGGTTTTAGTACAGGCGTATTATTTAATACATTTCTAGATATATATTTCATGTATTTTTATCATTGATTTTATTGCTGCTTGTACACCGCCCTGGGTCCCGGAAGGGAGAAGGGCGGTATAGAAATTTAAATAATAAATAAATAAATAAATAAATAAGGAAATGGGCTCCTATTAATTAATATATTGAATGTGAATTTATTGTAATGATTTTACATTCTCCTTTGAAAATAAGAAAAGAAATTAGGAATAAAAGTTGTGTCATTTAAGAAGAAACAAACTTTTTATGGGTGGCAGAAGTATGAATCACTGCATCTAATCCAGGGGTGGGTTGCTGCTGGCATTACTGCCGGTTTGGCATGCAAAAAGTTTTGTGTGTGCGTGCATTTGTACCTAAAAAGGTCTGTGCATGCGCACATTAGAAAAGGGGAAAATATATTTGTGCAATGAAGATTGTTCTGCACGTGTGCAGAACTGAAAATCAAGATGGCACCACCAAGGATAGAACTGTTTTGGGGGCGTGGCAGGCCGAGTACTACCTACTCAGCCAAACCAGTCCGAACTGGTAGAAACCCACCTCTGATCTAGTCCTTTCATTCAGCATCCCAAGGACTTTTCTTAAAGATTTAGAATCTCATGTCAATCACATACTCTGTAATTTACAAAACATTTCTGGCAAAAGTAGCTGATTTCACTCCAGCAAAAGTTAGCACTTTTGTTACCTATTTTCCATTAAGAATACCATATTGTAAAAAAAATATTCATTCCTTGGGAAATCAATCCATTCAGGTTTAAAGCTGCATTTTGCCTGATCCACTTTAAACTAAAATAGATGCCTGGCCTGGTGGTGATCAGGCAGCAGATAGTGAGGAGAAAAAAGATTTAACAGATCAACAGAGTTGGAAGGGACCTTGTAGGTTATTTAATCCAATCCCCCCACCCACCCAAGCAAGAGACTCTACACCAGTGATGGCTAACCCTTTTGTTCTTGGGTGCCAAAATTGTGAGGGCGCACACACAAAAGCATGTGTGCGGGCACCTATAATGCATGCACAACCCCGACCCACACACGCTTCCCTCGCATGTACTGCCCTCCTCGCCTCCAAGCTGAGCTTGGAGTTTCCTCATGGGGAGGGGGGGAAGGAGCAGAGGTTAGGCCCGTTGGACCCGTTTTTTGCTCTCCCCAGGCAAAAAGGGTGGAAACGGCCTCCCTGGCCCTCTGTGCACATGCGCACTGGAGCTGACAGCTCTCGTGCCAGCAGATATGGCTGTGAAATAGGTTTGCCATCATGGTCCTACGCCATTTCTGACAAATGGCAGTCCAGTCTCTTCTTGAAAGCCTCCAGTGATGAAGCTCCCACAACTTCCGAAGGCAACTTCTGTTCTGTTGATTGCTCTGTCAGAAAATTTCTCCTTATTTCTAGGTTGAATCTCTCCTTGTTCAGTTTCCATCCTTTATTCCTTGTCTGGCCTTCAGGTGCTTTGGAAAATAGCTTGATCCCTTCCTCTCTGTGGCAGACCCTCAAATATTGGAACTTCTTTCATTTGGGGGTTACTTAGAACCCTGACATTAACCCGAATCTGATACAGTAGTCCCTTCATTGCCACCATACTTAGCTCTCGTTTGTTGGTCCTTCCCTCCCTTCTTTAGTCGTTGGTTAAATGTATTTAATTTAGCAAACTTACCCTCCACCCTAAATAAAAATTAAAAAAATAAAAATAAAGAATTTTTTGAATATGAATGAAAGATGATCTGCTCTGAAATTAAATAAAACCTTTGTGCCTAGTGAATTGGAGCTTATTTTTTTCTTCATTTAGCGGGTTCAGGATATTACAACTACATAAAGCAAATATATTGGAACAGGAGGAAACACCTGGTAAATTACCAAGCTCTTGATTGAAACAGCAATAATAATAAAGAGGAATCATTTTTAGTACTAAAAATACACAGTGCAAAGTACACAGAGTGATCTAATAAATAAGCAGTTTGTTTGTGTTTTTATGCTTGATTCAAGACTATTGAGTAAGAAATTAATCATTTTTAAATTATATCGTTCCTCTGAACCAAATGGTTTATTTAGCTGAATCTTAATCATTTCATATCGTGTATCAAATCTATGAAAATATGAATGCACCTGGTATTGAGGACTATTCTACTGACTTGTATAGAACATTTATTTGTTTATTTATTATTATTGTTGTTCCTTGCATGCTGTATTTTTGGAAATTTGTTCTGATGTTTCTACAGAATTCACTTTTTCCAGTTATAACTGTGTTGGCTTCTGATAGCAAAAATCAGAAGGATATAAAAGCATCTGTTCTGATTGAAAAAAAATTACTAAATTTACATCAATAGATAATATAAGGTGATTGAACATAGTAGATTATGATGAGCTCCTTAGGGAGTCATACGATACTCAACTTGTTTGTGAGGGAAAGCTGAAAATCTTTCAGAGTACTAATAGTATTTATGATATAGGTAGATTGAAGCCATCAGGATGTCCAGGGATGTCAAACTCAAGGCCCACAGGCTGGATTCAGCCTGCAGGGTACTTAAATCTGGCTTGTGGAGCTGGCCTGGAAATATCAAAGGACCGGGCCACGGTGCCACTGGCAGATAAAATGGCTGCATGTGCCTTGTAAGGCAACTGCACCTTATTTTCATCCTTCATAGCCTCCTGCAGCACTCTGCCAGATGAAAACATCCCAAAAACATCCTGAAAACAACTGAAAATGGACCGAAAACAGCCTGAAAATGAGCCAAAAAATGGGCCTGGAAATGGCCAGAAAAACTTCCAGGAAACTGCCCAAAAAACAGGTTGCAAAAAGGGCCAAAAAATGGGGCTGAAAACGGCTGACAGAATGCTGCATGAGGCCATGGAGGATGAAAACAAGGTGCAAGGAGGCTGCACTGGGAACCCCTGCACCCTAGTTTGGCCAGCAGAGTGTTGCAGGAGGCATCCGTCCCACACACTCCCACATTGCCCCCCCCCACCAGCCCACAGAGGAGAACTACAATGCTGATCTGGCCCTCAAAAAAATCCAGTTTGACACCCCTCATCTATTTGCTATTGTTGCCTTTCAGGAAAAGAAAATCTAAAGCTGAAAGACAGATTTTCATAGGGACAAGGAATGTAAGAAGAATAAACATGGGAAAGTTCAATACGCTGAAAATTGAAAACAAGCTATACATTGACATATTAGACACGGGACAAATGAAATGGACTGGAAAGGATACTTTCAGTCAGAAGGTTTACTACTCCCAACATGAAAAGCCAAGAAGGAACCAGTTTGCTTTTGGTCAGAAAGGATATTGCAAAAACCGTAGACTGCAATAAAATAATATCAAATAACCAAATAATACTATTTAGACTTTTGTGGACAACCTTTTAAGGTTTAAGGATAAATGGGGAACTTATCAAATTTGCAGACGACACCAAGCTGGCAGGAATAGCCAACACTCCAGAAGATAGGCTTAAGATACAGAAGGATCTAGACAAATTTGAACATTGGGCACTATCTAATAAAATGAAATTCAATTGTGAAAAAAGTAAGGTTCTACATTTAGGCAAGAAAAACAAAATGCACAGGTACAGTATAGGTGGTACCTTGCTCAATAGTAGCAACTGTGAGAGGGATCTTGGAATCCTAGTGGACAACCATTTAAATATGAGCCAGCAGTGTGCAGCAGATGCCAAAAAAGCCAACACAGTTCTAGGCTGCATAAACAGAGGGATAGAATCTAGATCACGTGAAGTGTTAATGCCACTGTATAGTGCCTTAGTAAGGCCACACTTGGAATACTGCATACAGTTTTGATCGCCACGATGTAGAAAAGACGTGGAGACTCTGGAAAGAGTGCAGAGAAGAGCAACCAAGATGATTAGGGGACTGGAGAATAAAACATATGAAGAACGGTTGCAGGAGCTGGATATGTCTAGTTTGATGAAGAGAAGGACCAGGGGAGACATGATAGCAGTGTTCCGAGATCTCAGAGGGTGCCACAAAGAAGAGGGAGTCAAACTATTCTCCAAGATACCTGGGGGCAGGACAAGACGCAATGGGTGGAAACTAATGAAGGAGAGAAGCAACTTAGAACTAAGGAGAAATTTCCTGACAGTTAGAACAATTAACCTCTGGAACAGCTTGCCTCCAGAAGTTGTGAATGCCCCAACCCTGGAAGTCTTTAAAAAGATGTTAGATAGCCATTTGTCTGAAATGCAGTGGTGGGTTTCTGCAGGTTCGCACTTACTCGCGATAGCCGGTTGGTGAAATTTAGAGAACCGGTGAGAGGGGGTTCCACCAGCGTACCTGGAAGTAAATCTGGCCCGCTGCTGCCAGTGACCCAATGGGAAGGAAAGGGAAGGAAAGGAAAGGAAAGGAAAGGAAGGAAGGAAGGAAGGAAGGAAGGAAGGAAGGAAGGAAGGAAGGAAGGAAGGAAGGAAGGAAGGAAAGAATCATCACAATTGAGTCCAAAATTTTGGTTGCTAAGCAAGAGCGTTGTTAAATGAGTTTCACCACATTTTAAAAGGTGGCCACTCCCACCCTGTCACATGACTGCCAAGCCACGCCCACAAAATAGGCCACACCTACAGAGTAGGTTCTAAAAAATTTGAAACCCACCACTGCTGAAATGGTATAAGGTTCCTGCCCACGCAGGGGGTTGGACTAGAAGACCTACAAGGTCCCTTCTAACTCTGCTATTGTATTGTATTGTATTGTATTGTATTGTTATGGTTCGGTTCCAAAAATTAATACAGCACAAGAAGAAATTGACATCTTTAATTGTCAAGTCTAGGGGTCAGCAACCCGCGGCGCAGGAGCCAGATGTAGCTCTTTCATCCCTCTGCTATGGCTCCGTCACTAGTCAGCACCACAATATTTGGAGGAGCTTCTGGTTAGAGGGGGAGCAGGGTGCTTCAGGAGGAGATTCTATGGCAAGGGGAGGGTTTTCTGGTCAGCTCCACAATTAATAGGGCTTTCGGTTAGGACAGGTAGAGGAAAAAGGACACCACGCTAGGAGGAGACTCTATGGTTGGGAAACCAGACTTCTGTTTGGCTCCAGAATTCAATGGGGGGCTTCTGGTTAGTACCTTTGTAGCTCTTTGAGTGTTTAAGGTTGCTGACACCTGGTCAAGTCCATTCTGAAATCAAAATCAAGATATGCTGCTGTGTGATTGAAGACTAAAATGCCAAAGTAGGAAATAGTTAGAAGGAAAATGTAACTAGACTATATGGCCTAGAAACAGAAATGAAAAAAGAAGACAACACTTTCTGCCAATCCATCTATTTCCTCATTGCTAACCAAATAGTCAAACAATCAAAATGATGCCTAAATCGCACTAGCACTTAGACCTATATATTTCTTCACAGTGCTCTGCAGCCCTCTCTAAGTGGTTTATAGAGTCAGCCTCTTGCCCCCACAACAATCTGGCTCCTCATTTGACCCACCTCGGAAAGATGGAAGGCTGAGTCAACGAGCCTGGTGAGATTTGAACTGCCAAATTGCAGGCAACGAGCAGTCAACAGAACTAGCCTGCAGTACTGCACTCTAACCACTGCACCACCATGGCTAAATAAATGAAGACAGAAGATTGAAGAACGTGCAAACAATTATAAAATATTCTTAATTCCATATGTTAAAAAATTTACACTCGGAATCATCCAATGCAGATTTAGAAGCCTATGTGGAAAGAAAATTGCCTGCTCTGTCTAGTTTTGGGAAAGATTGATAAATAAGATACATTGTTTTGGTAGTTCAAATACCAAATAATATAAAAAAGAAGTTAATGTGTGTTTCATCTGATTAAAGATTGAGGTTTGATTTCAAGCATGTCCTTAAGAAAAACTCAGGATTAAAAATGTTACTAATGAGGTGGGGGAGATAAATGGGCATGTGTCTAGGATAGATATGGAAAGAATGACATATTTTTTGAGATTTCAGAATGTTTTTGAGCAACCTGGTGAATTCCTCCCTGATCTTATGAGTACAATTTTAGCAGACTATTTACAAAAACCTAAAGATGAGATCAGGGGGGACATTGACCTGGCTTATAGAATTAACTCAGCATATGCCAGGATAAATGAAGTGCCTAGAGAGATACATGTGAAATTTGTTAGAAGGTCAACCAGAGAGGAAATCTTGAAGGCGCAGAGAGAGAACCCTTTAATTTACCAACAAAAAACGGTCACTATCTTGAAGCAGATCCCTAGAAAGATTAGAGATGCAAGAAGGAAATTTTCCTTCTTGTCTAAAACATTGTTTGATCATGGGATCTGGTTCAAGTGGGTGACACCTGAAGGGATGCTGGTGTTCTGGGAAGGAGGAAGAGTGAGGATTAAAACAGTTGTAGAGGCGGAAGCCTTTCTTAAAAAACATTCCTCTGCCCTGGGGGAAGATCCAGGGGGGACGGAGGGGGCCACGGCCCCGCCCGCTGGGGGCCAGGGAGGAGAAAAAGAAGATACAATAGCCAAGAGACTTAGATCGAAAAAATAACTTTGCCTTGATTTTTCTGAACAATTTTGCATAATATTTGTATCTGGATTTTTTGTAAATTGCTGACAGCATGGAATTGAGAATTTAGGTATATGTACTTGCTTTTACCTTGTAGTGTTATGAAAAATGTTTTTTTTTGTTATTTTTTTATTGTGTATTTTGAGGTCTCGGAAGGGCCGACGACTCTGACGTGAATGCTCTCAACATTTCTTTGTATCCCTTACCCTACCCTATAGGAAAAATGTAAAACCAATAAAACTTTTTCAATATAAAAAAAAGAAAAACTCAGAAAATCTCAATGTCCACATACAAAATCTATGCACTGGAGAGAAAATGTACATCAAGGTAGCTGTTATAACCAACACCCACATTTAAACCCGGAAGCAAACTGGCAATCAATGCAACTCCGTTTGATTCATTATATAATCAAATAATAAAACCAAGATTGTTTCTGGGTAACTTTATTTATTGCACTGTTTCTTGAAAAACTAAGAGCACAAAAAAGTAACTGACATGCTATCACTTTTATATAATAAATTCAGGGCCCCCACACATTGTATAACATCACTGGATATATCACAGTCTAGAGCAGGGGTATCCAACTCAAGGCCCGGGGGCCAGATCCGGTCCATGGGGTCACCCTGGAAACAGCAAAGGACTGACCCATGATGCCTCTGCCAGCAAAAAACCAGAGCCTCCTGAACTCAATTTCATTCAGGGCCGCATCAGGGTTGTGTTTGACTTTGGGGTGCCATGGTGGCATGGCCATGGTGGGTGTGACCAGCTTGATGTCACTCATGTTTGGAGGTGTCTGTGGTGGCCCAAGTGCTCTGCCAATGAAAATGGGCTCCTGCGCTCTGTTTTCTCTGGCAAACGGTTGCAGAAAGCCGTTGCAGCTGAAATTGGAGCTCAGGGATCCATTTTCATTGGCAAAGCGCTTGGGCCTCCACATGTGCCCCCGACACGAGTGACGTCAAGCTGATCACACCCACCCCGGCCCTCCAAAGTCAAACACAACTCTGATGAGGCCCTGAATGAAATCGAGTTTGACACCTCTGGTCTAAAGAATTTCACTTTGGTGAAAAGATTAAGGCACTAGGCTAGAAGCCAGAAGACTGTGAGTTTTAGTCCTGCCTTAGACATGAAAACTGGCTTGGTGACTTTGGTCACTCTCTCATGCAGGATTGTTGTTGCAGGGAAAATAAGAGAAAGAAGTATTGTGTGTGTTTACGAACTTGTTGTTTATAATAATTATTGTGTAGTGGACTTCTGTAGGCAAGAACCAGACCAGCATAGCTGCAACAGCTTTTATTGACTCAAAAATGGAACTGAGGAACTGCAGGCAAATGCCTGTGATTTATACGCTAGGTCCACAGGGCCTTAACCAATCATAGAACTAGAAAAAGCCCGCGCAAATATAAATGTTCTAATTTTCCCTCCAAAATAGTTGGGGTCATCTAAAGGTTAGTTTCACTTTAGCACAGTTAACAGTTTGGGTTATCTAAAGGTTAGTTTCACTTTAGCACAGTTAACACAACGATATACATTCAATACATACCAAAAATAAAGGTGAGATATAACTAAAAATAAATTAATAAGCCAGTAAATCTTGAGCATTTGGATGCAGAAAATAGTCTAAAAATGATTTTAAAAACCTCAGCTCTATAGGAGGTGGATCTGGTTTTGGTTATAGCTAGAGAGTACTCCTAAGAACCCTACTCGATGCTTTTAATTCCTGTGTGACTCCATGGAAAGTTAGAATAAAATGTTATGAATCAACAATCAGTAACTATTGGAGTACAGACTATTACAATTGGAAGCTTCATTAGTTAAGCTACTTAAACTGAACCGAACAAAGCAATCAAGCATGGAATAGGGGGGAAAAAACAGGTTCCCAGTCGGGAAGTACAAGATGACCTCTTCTGGTTGTTAGACATTTATCCAAATCCAGATGATGTGATAACATGACCCAAAGATATAACCTAACAAGATAATCCCCTCTGCAAACAAACTAGAACAAGTAACAGCTAAGCAATAACAAATAAGCAGGACTTGCTGCTGCAATGTGCTTTGTGTTGGCTGAACACTTGCTAGGTAAGCATCACTAACACTGAAATGCGTGGCATGTAATGACTTTCAATAGATTTTCATGTGGGGGAGTCATTACTTGTTTTTTCAGTAAGTAATAAGGGTGTATGAACCTGCTCATTGATGTCTCCTTTTAGAAGCCCACATCCCAAGAACAAGTCATGTTTATTCTCTTGAATTTGCCTTATTCGTAATGTTTGGTGGAGTTTCCAAGTGATTGCCATCCACAATTCATAACCTTCCCATTCTTCGTAATGTATGGAAATGAAAAGACGAAGGGGGATGGAGGGAGGGTCGGTCCCACTAGGGTATTTGCCATCAATACGGTCTTGGGGAGGGGCAGGGGCAGGGACGGTGGAAGGGGGGATGGACACCATCAGTTGGAGAGTCGTGGCCGATGGTTACAGGTGGTCACGCGCTCCAACTCCCCTTTCCTCCATCGCAGACTAGGTGAGCAAGAACCGCAGACCCGGAGCCTTGGGCTGATGCTATGCAACTCCAGGTCCGTGGTACAAAAAGCCCCTCTCTTACATGACCTTGTGTTGGAGGGGGACCCGGACCTGATTGGCATTACGGAAACCTGGTTGGGCCACGAGGGAGGACATCCCCTCGTAGAAATGTGCCCACCAGGATACCGAGCCTTCCATCAGCCCAGGGCCTTATGGAGGGGTGGGGGAGTGGTGATCATGGTTAGGGAAGGTCTTGAGCCAAAGGAGACCACAATCCCGCAGATGACCGGGTGTGAGTCCCTTCTTGTGAAGTGGGGCCTAGGGAGGCAGTTGGGTGTGTTAGTTGTATACCTGGCTCCTCGCTATGCAACAACAGCCCTGCCCGCGCTGCTTGAGGTTATAGCCGGGGTGGCGGTTGAAACCCCCAGACTTGTAGTCATGGGGGACTTTAACCTGCCATCAGCAGGTGAGACCTCTGGTGTAGCTCGGGAGTTCATGGTTTCCATGACAGCCATGGACCTGACTCAGGTAGTTCTAGGCCCTACTCATGAGGGCGGACACACTTTGGATCTCATCTTCGTCTCGGGTCAGTGGAGTAGTGATCTGGGAGTAGGGGATTTAGTCATCACACCCCTGTCATGGACAGATCATGCTCTCCTTCGGCTCGACTTTCCGACCGCCACACCTCACTGTGAGGAGGCGGAACCAAACATCCCTATATGGTTCCGCCCCAGGCTCCTGATGGACCCGTTAAGGTTCCAGAAGGAGCTTGGGCCAATTCCTGCGGACTTGCTCCGCGACTCGGCTGAGGACCTAGTGACTGCATGGTCAAGTGCGGCCGCCGGGGCCTTGGACCGAGTCGCGCCCTTGCGGCCTCTCTTGCGGCGACGAACCACCTGGGCCCCTTGGTTTACCGAGGAGCTCAGGGGGATGAAACGTCACAGGAGACGCCTAGAGAGCAGATGGAGATCATCTCGCTCTGAATCCGACCGAACACTAATAAGAGACCACATTAGGACTTATTTAGTGGCAATAAGGCTGGCCAAACGTGAATATTGTGCCACACTTATTGCATCCGCAGAAAACCGCCCTGCCGCCCTGTTTAAGGTAACCCGCTCCCTCCTCCAACAGAGGCCGCGGGAAGCCTCTTTGCAGGTTCAAGCAGAGGAATTCGGGATTTATCTGCAGGAGAAAATCACTTGGATTCGAAGCGAGTTACCCTCGATTGTCAATAGCCCTATCGAGAGTGCCGAAGCAGCTCTTGAGACACCATTGTGGGAGGAGTTTGACTTTGTTACTATCAAAGATATGGACAAGCTGTCAAAGAGACTCAGGGCCACCACATATTTACTGGACCCGTGTCCCTCCTGGCTTGTACTGGAATCCTGGGAGACGACACGAGGCTGGCTTCAGGGCATTGTCAACGCATCTCTGAGTGAGGGGTCCTTACCTACCGTCTTGAAAGAGGCGGTGGTGAGGCCCCTCCTCAAGAAGCCGTCCCTGGATCCGGCATTATTAGAAAACTATCGTCCCGTCTCCAACCTCCACTTTCTAGTGAAGGTTGTTGAGAGTGTGGTGGCCCAACAGTTTCCACGACACTTGGATGAAGTTGACTATCTAGATTCGCACCAGTCCGGCTTCCGACCCGGGCACAGTACCGAGACGGCATTGGTCGCATTGGTCGATGATCTCTGGAGGGCACGAGATAGAGGATTTTCCTCTATCCTAGTTCTATTAGACCTCTCAGCGGCTTTTGATACCATCGACCATGGTATCCTATTACGCCGACTGGGGGGGTTGGGGCTGAGAGGCACCGTTTTACGGTGGTTCTCGTCCTACCTCTCTGGTCGGTCACAATATGTGTTGACAGGGGGGAAGAGGTCGACTTCTAGACCCCTCTTATGTGGGGTCCCTCAGGGGTCGGTCCTCTCGCCCCTGCTGTTCAACATATATATGAAGCCGCTGGGTGAGATCATCCGTGGTTTCGGGGTGGGATATCATCTGTACGCTGATGATACCCAGCTGTACATATCCACCCCGGACCACCCCAATGATGCCGTCGAGGTTATGTCCCGGTGCTTGGAGGCTGTACGGATCTGGATGGGTAGTAACAAACTCAGGCTCAACCCGTCCAAGACTGAGTGGCTGTGGCTTCCGGCACCCCGTTTCAGCCAGATTATTCCAACTCTGGCCATTGGGGGCGAAACACCAGCCCCCGTGGAGAAGGCACGCAATCTAGGTGTCCTCCTGGACTCCCGGCTGACTATGGAAGACCAGGTGGCGGCCGTGGCCAGGGGGGCATTCCATCAGGTACGCCTGATGCGCCAATTGCGTCCCTTACTGGATCGGGGAGCCTTACGCACAGTCACCCAAGCACTTGTCACATCTCGACTTGACTATTGCAATGCTCTCTACATGGGGCTTCCCTTGAAGTGCACCCGAAGACTACAGTTAGTCCAGAACGCGGCCACACGGATAATTACGGGAGCGCCTAAACACTCCCATATAACACCTGTCCTACGCGAGCTCCACTGGCTTCCTGTGGTCTTTCGGGTGCGCTTCAAGGTCCTAATGACCATCTTCAAAACGCTCCATGGCTCGGGACCTAGCTATCTGCAAGACCGTCTCCTGCCCCATACATCCCTGGGACCGACACGCTCCCACAGAGAGGGCCTCCTCAGGGTGCGGTCGGTCGGGCAATGTCGACTGGCAGCGCCCAGGGGGAGGGCCTTCTCTGTGGCAGGGCTGGCCCTTTGGAACGACCTGCCCCCTGAAATCCGCACCATTCCTGACCTCCGCCTCTTCCGCAAATGTCTTAAGACTCACTTCTTTCAACTAGCCAGCCTTGCGTAACCCCAGCACCGCCAATTATAAACGAGGGTTTTAAAAATGGTTACAACACAGGCATCTAATATCTCTGTATTTTGTATTTGTATTTATTGATTTAATTCTATGTTTGCCGCCCCGAGTCCCTTGTTGTGAGATGGGTGCGGGTTATAAATATGAAAAATAAATAATAAATAAATAAATTTGTAGAACAATCCAAAGGTTAAGCCACGCAGATCAGATATATAAATATTTAATTACATCCATACATTATCTTGTTTTTTTAAGAAGGAAAAATCTGAATGGTAAGGCCTGTTTTTTTATTATTCTGTTCAGTTGGTGTACAGGGAAACTCTTACAAAGTCTCAGAATGGTTTTACACAGGTACAAATCAAGAAATACAAGAAGCAAATGCAGGGTCCAAATAAAGGGCTCAAATCAGGGGTGAAATTCAGCAGGTTCTGACAGGTTCTGGAGAACCAGTAGTGGACATTTTGAATAGTTCGGAGAACCAGCAAATACCACCTCTGGCTGGCCCCATAGTGGGGTGGGAATGGAGATTTTGCACTATCCTTCCCCCTGGAGTCAGGAGGGAATGGAGATTTTGCAGTATCCTTCCCCCAGAAGTGGGGAAGGAATGGAGATTTTGCAGTATCCTTCCCCCAGAAGTGGGGAAGGAATGGAGATTTTGCAGTATCCTTCCCCTGCCACGCCTACCAAGCCACGCCCACAGAACCGGTAGTTAAACATTTGAATTTCACCACTGGCTCAAATGCCTGTATATCAATGCCCATAGAATGAGAAACTAACAGGGAGAGCTTGAAATCCTAGTACATGAGGGAAATATAATATAAATTGTTTTTTTTTTTAAAAAAACAGACCCAACAAAAGGCAGGGATCACATTGTATTTAAGGAATTACTGCACCTCCACAGAAATACATAATACTAGGGATGAAAGCTTTCTTGAAAGTATTGAGCCATTGTGCCACAGTGGTTACAGTGCTGTACTACAGACTACATCTACTGCCTGCTGGTGCCTGCAATTTGGCAGTTCAAATCTCACCAGGCTCAAGGTTGACTCAGTTTTCCATCCTTCTGAGGTGGGTCAAATGAGGGCCCAGATTGTTGTGGGCAAGAGGCTGACTCTGTAAACCACTTACAGAGGGCTGTGAAGCACTGTAAAGCAGTCTAAATGCTATTGTGATTTAGGCATCATTTAAGTCTAAGTGCTATTGCTATTTGGGTAAATATTAGGAAAAAGAAATCACTTTGCTATTAGGGTATACTATAGGCACTAAACCAATCAAGGAAAGATCCTTGATTAGTTTCCTGACAAAAAACTAGAAATAGATTGTTAGAACAATCTATTATTGGAACAGTCTGCCTTTAGAAATTTGAGGTTTTTAAGAAGAGGTTGGACAGCTACTTTTCCGAAATGATGTAGTGCAGTAATGGCAAATCTATAGGTCACATGCCACAGGAAGCACACAGAGCTGTGGGCACGCAAGCTGTCACCCCAGCTCAGCTCCAACATGCATGCACACACGCCTACTGCCAGCCAGCTGATTTTTGGGTTTCTTCCAGGGGTGGACGCATGCGAGGGTCACGCACACATACACATGCCAGTGGGTGGGGGAGCATGGGGAGGGTTGGGCATGTATACACAGGTGGGCACATGCTGGGGAGTTGCGCACACATTTGGGGGGGCATGCAAGGTAGCACACGCACATGTGGGGGGGGCAGAGGGTGCAGGGGGGGTGTCACATGTGCATTGCATTAGGGGGGGGTGTGCACGCTTTTGGCACACAGCAACGAAAATGTTACCCATCACTGATATAGGGTCTCCTGCTTGAGCAGGGGGTTGGACTAGAAGACTTCCAAGGTCTCTTCCAACGCTGTTATTTTGTGGCGCAGTGGTTAGAATACAGTACTGCAGGCTACTTCTGCTGACTGCGGGCTTCCTGCAATTTGGAACTTCGAATCTCATCAGGCTCAAGGTTGACTCATCGTTCCAAGATCGGTAAAATGAAGATCTGGATTGTTGGGGGCAATATGCCAACTCAGTAAACCACATAGAGAGTGATGTAAAAGCACTGTGAAGCAGTATATAAGTCTAAGCGTTATGGCTATTCCACTGTATAGTGTCCTCCATATAGACGTAGATCCATTTAGGACCATGCATTATTCATCCAAGAGTGAATCCATCTGGTAGTGGGACCATCAATTTGACATTGTTTCAGTTTCTCAAGAAGGAGGGTATAATCTATTTTATCTAATATTTTAATTTAAATATATTATGTCCCCATCATTCCCTTAGTCCACTAATTTAGTCATTGCAATACAGGAAAACACACGCTGACTTTCTGTAAACAGCTTGCTTGTTTCAATGGCTTTTTCTATTAAAAAAAAAATCCCAGATATTGATGTCAAGCTGATTAATCCACTTTTCCCTGCTGGCATTTCTGTTTTGCTCCAGGATTTATTCAAGATTTCTGTCACTGGCTCTGAGAAGACATTTGCCACTTAATATCATGGGATATTATCCATCCACATCCACTCTAGGAGTCTTCAATTCATTCGAAGCAGCTGGGTGTTCTCTCACTAATTCTTGTAGCTATTTACAGTAGATCTGCATTTTTCCTTTGTATTCCAGGGAGCACCTTATGATAGTCAGGCCTGTTGTGGCCTTCAACAGTGAGGAGGTTGGGGAGGAACATGGGCCAGTCCTGGAGTCTGGGGAAGACTCTGCCAAGGGGTCTGCGTTGGAGGCAGAGATGGGGCCAGGGCTGTTTGACAGTTATCAGCTGCCTTTGGAGTCAGACATCAGTGAGGCAAACAAACAGCTGGAGCCTGTTCCCAGTGTGCACATGCGCAGAGTTGCCAGATGAAGGGAAAAGCTAAGGAACAAGGGTCGACTTAATAATAAATAATAAATTTAATAATAAATTTAATTTGTTGACCGCTCCCTCTCCCCAAAGGGACTCGGAGCGGTGCACAGGGCAAATAAAACAATAAATATACACACATAATAAAAACGAATTAAATAATATCCCTGCGCTAAAAATCTAAAATTATTAACAACCCCATAGAAGGGAGACTACCCTAGGCCGGCCAAGCAGAACAAATATGTTTTTAGTTTTAGACGGAAGGAACGGAGGTCCGTGGTTGTTCTAATGTCCGGGGGAAGGTCATTCCAGAGGGCTGGGCCCGCCACAGAGAGAGCCCTTCCCCTGGGCGTCGCCCGCTGACAAAGTCTAGTGGACGGCACCCGGAGAAGTCCCTCTCTGTGCGAGCGAATAGGCCGTGTGGATGTATGAGGCAGGATCCGATCCTGCAAATAGCTAGGTCCCGAGCCATGGAGCGCTTTAAAGATGATAACTAGAACCTTGAAGCGCACCCAGAAGACGACAGGCAGCCAGTGCAGCTCGCGCAAGAGCGGTGTTACATGGGTAAACCTTGAGGTTCCCATAATTGCTCGTGTGGCTGCATTCTGGACTAGCTGAAGTCTCCGGGTGCACCTCAAGGGAAGCCCCATGTAGAGAGAGTTACAATAATCCAGTCGGGATGTCACGAGAGCATGAGTGACTGTGCGAAGGGCGTCCCGATCCAATAGGGGGCGCAACTGGCGAACCAGGCGAACCTGGTAGAACGCCCTCCTGGCCACGGCTGTGGGAGTAAGGCCACAGGTGGATGGTGAATGGCCCCTCCGATAGGGAATAAAAGAGGAGCAAAAGGGGAGGGGTATTTGCAGGAGACAATTAGTTCATTCCTGCATTCTTGCCAAGTATTGCAGCATCTGAAAGATATCAGCCTGGCCACTCTCCAAGCCTGATAAAGGTCAGTAACTGTGAACTATCTTGAAAGACTATGGGAGTGAAAAGATTTTGCTGGAGAGGAATTCACTGTAAATTAAATGAAAGGGGTTTATCCAGACGAGGACTCGGCTTGGTGCTGCTGGGGAAGCCTAGGTCAGAACAAGGCCTTTTTTTTTTCTTTTGCAAGAAGGCAAGTAGAAATTAAGCAGTTCAGCTTTTGTTTTTTCCAGCTGCCCATCACAACTTTCTGTAACCTATTATATTTGGCATTCAAAAGAAGCCTCACCTAATGCTGTGCCTCAACCTTGCTGGTCCCATTCTTGAAGATTCTGGAGATGCCCTAATATTTGGCTTTTGCTGTATGCTCCCTTTCCTCTTTTCAAACTTGTCCTTTTTGTTTCTAATCAGAGAAACAAAATAGGGACCCTTATTCTACACTGCTCCCATCAGCTATCTCCCATTTTATTTTCTCTTTGATATTGTTTCTACTTGTGGCCAGACGTGGTATTCAGCTAGTTCGGGTGAACCGGTAGCTCCAACAATCTGCAGGTCCCGCCTACCCACCCCTGGCCCCTTGGCTGTGGATAGCCAAGAAAACTAAAAATAGAATCATTGAACAAATCAACCCAGATTTTTTCCTCCATCACACAAAACTTAAATTATTCTACTGTAGACACACTATACAAAGTCTAGAGAAGGGCTGTCAAACTCAAGGCCCAGGAGCCAAATCTGGCCCACGGGGTGCTTAGATCCGGCCTGCAGGGTCACCCTGGAAACAGCAAAGGACCGGCCCACAATGCCTAAGCCAGCAGATGCCTAAGCCAGTTTTCACTAGCAGAGGGTTGCAGGAAGTTGTTGCATCCGGAAACGGAGCTGAAGAGCTCATTTTCATTGGCAGACGCTTGAGCCCCTAAAGGCGCCCCCAACATGAGTGATGCCAAGTTGGCCATGCCAGTGGTGGGATTCAGCCGGTTCGTAGCTATTTGGGAGATCCAGTAGTTAACTTTCTAAGCAGTTCAGAGACCCTGTGTTGTTTTGGGGGAAACAAGGTAGAAGGAAGGCTATTCTGCATAAAACAATATGCCTGATCCAAAATTTTTTAAAAGTAAACATTTTCTTTGAAGGCACGATCGGTCTCTTTTTTCCTTTCTAAAGGGTGGGAAGTGTCCTGCTCCTTAGACCCATTTAGGACCTGGGAAGAGATTATCTGCAATGCTGATGCATTAAGTACTATAGCAGTGTTTCTCAACCTTGGCGACTTTAAGTCCTGTGGACTTCAACTCCCAGAATCCCCCAGCCAGCACAGCTGGCTGGGGAATTCTGGGAGTTGAAGTCCACAGGACTTAAAGTCGCCAAGGTTGAGAAACACTGTACTATGGGGTCCGGGACAGGTGGATAAAAACCTTGAGTAGCATTTGAATTCTCTTCTCACTGATACACACACACACACACACAAAAACCACCACTCTGCCATTTGTGTATCATTAATGGCATTTTTAAAATTGGGTAATGTATCCTAAATAGCATTTACCTCTTGAAAATTCAGGAACTTTAGCTTCGGTGGCTGTACATGGCTTCCTTGTTAAAATGTTGAGGAAAAAGTACATGAATGTGAAGAGAAAATGAGAACAGGCTTCACACTTCATTAAGTAAATACTCGTCATTGGATCAGGAATGCAATGAACATAATGAAAAACGAAGCCCACAGATATGTGATCTGGGGATCTTTCCAATGAAGAGTCTATTTCAGATTGGCCCTGAGCAATGGTGGAAGGGGCTTTTATTCCTTGTTCATCAGGGTATAGCAATAAATACATATTTTATCAAAGTAGAACTAAAGTGAAGTATAACTGCGCCCACCTGAAAGATGCTCTTATTTCCGCCTAAGATTTCAATGCATGGTTGACACAGCCTCTGTTTACCTCAACTGGCAGCAAAGAGCTTCTAAGCATAAAGCGTCTTGGGCCAGACATTTCTGATAATTTAAAGAGATTCAATTATCCCGACCCACAAATCACACACACTACATAATATTTTATTTTCTCAGTAGTCGTACTGAAAAAAACAGAAGAACAGAAAAAATATTATTATAAGACATTTAAAATCTCAAAGTCACCTCCGCGTTTCACTTTATCTGGTATGAAATGATTCTGATGCACAAATCATACGCACAACATAGTATTTTGTTTTCTTTGTAGTCGTACTGAAAAAAACGAAGGAACAGAAAAAATATTATTAGAAAACATTTAAAATCTCAAATTCATCTCAGTGTTTCCCTTTATCTGGTATGAAATGATTCTGATGCCGTAATTGTTGTCGTTTCCTTCTTTCAATAAAGGTAAAGGTTCCCCTCGCACATGTGTACTAGTCGTTCCCGACTCTAGGGGGCAGGGCTCATCTCCCTTTCAAAGCCGAAGAGCCAGCGCTGTCTGAAGACGTCTCCATGGTCATGTGGCCGGCATGAATCAATGTCAAAGATGCACGGAACGCTATTATCTTCCCACTAAAGGTGGTTCCTATTTTTCTATTTGCATTTTTACATGCTTTTAAACTGCTAGGTTGGCAGAAGCTAGGACAAGTAACGGGAGCTCACTCTGTTACGCAGCATTAGGGATTCCAATTGTCGAACTGCCGACCTTTTGGATCGACAAATGCAGCATCTTAGCCACTGAGCCACCACGTCCCAAGCTTTCAATATGGAGCATTTAATTTGAACTGAGCTGGTATTTAATACTACAGCAATACCATGTTTAGTTTGACTGTTTTGATATTCAAGCATAACCATTTATTGTTGCGTACTGTAGACTCTTAAACTAGAAAATATAAATCCAGTTATATTTCACTATATCACTTGTCAATCCAGTTAAATAATTTATAGCTGATTAAAGTTGAACATTTGCTTTTCAACCTACTTGTGGTTTCTATTTGGGGGGATATGGGCAATTGTATGTTGGCTTTCAAGGTAGAGAATCTCAGCCCACCATAAAAATAGAGACTGTTAGAGATTGAACAAAATGGGCATTTCTTGGGTAAAAGTATGCTTGGGGTGTGACCACTGGGGCAAAAATATGCCTAAATAAATAAAATGCTGTATGTGACATGATATAGCTTGACTGATCTCTAACCTTTTCTGAATCAAGTGCCGAAAGTGGGTGCACACATGCGTGAATGCACGCATCCCCCAAACCCCCAGAATGTAATGCTTGTGTGGCCCTGCGCATGTGCCCCATCGAGCACATGCCCTGCCCTGTGCACATGTGCATGCCCCCTGCATGCCCACCCCCGCACATGTGCATAGTGCCCCCATATGTGCAGAAGGCACACGGAATGCTGTTACCTTCCCACCAAAGGTGGTCCCTATTTTTCTACTTGCATTTTTACCTGCTTTTGAACTGCTAGGTTGGCAGAAGCTGGGACAAGTAATGGGAGCTCACTTGGTTATACAACACTAGGGACTCGAACCACTGAACTGCCGACCTTTCTGATAGATAAGCTCAACATCTTAGCCACTGAGCCACCACCTCCCTTTTTCCTAGTACATGCTGCAATTACTTGGTTTCTAGTGACGTTGCTATTAAATAATATATGGCCATCATATTAGAGATGCTGAGTATATCTAATGCTGTAGGTAATGGGAGATGAAAGAAACTCTTTGGATTCTGAAAACTTTTAACTCTGGATAAAGAGAAGCCAAATGTGTGGCAGACTTGATCCCCTCCATAATGTCATGACCGGATGAATCTCATGCAGACAGAAATGGCAACTATACAAAAGACTTTTATAGTTGAATTCCAACAAAGTATTCAACTGCATTAATTTTGTGGTATGGATTATGGGACATGGTAGCTCAGTAGCTAAGACACTGAGCTTGTTGATCAGAAAGGTCAGCAGTTCGGCTGTTTGAATCCCTAGCGCCGCATAACGGAGTGAGCCCCCGTTACTTGTCCCAGTTCTGCCAACTTAGCAGTTTGAAAGCACATAAAAAATGCAAGTAAAAAAAATAGGAACCATCTTTGGTGGGAAGGTAGCAGTGTTCCATGCACCTTTGGCCACATGACCATAGAGACATCTTCGGAAAGCACTGGCTTTTCGGCTTTGAAACAGAGATGAGCACTGCCCCCTAGAGTCGGGAATAACTAGCACATATGTGCAAGGGGAACATTTACCTTTATGGATTATGAAGTCACAAATAAAGCTTTAAGTTTCATTTTAAGTTGTAAGTGTACATCAGGTGTTGTTTTTTTACATTTTCCAGATTAAATCAAAATAAGGCACTGCATAAAGTGGGATGGAAAGGAAACCGTGGGGGCCCCTGGCTCAGTCCTACTTACTCAGCCTCCTACTGAGTAAACAGAGACTGTAAGAGGAATATAAGACAGCCATGTTCCAAGGAGCAAATTACTATGTAAGCAAACAAAGTTAAGAGGAGTTTGCCTGCATAGTTCAAAAGGCGAAAGGACAAGAAAGAGAGAATGGTACTCAGAGAAACTCTGTATTCTGAAGTGAAAAGGTCATCTTCTGAATAGCTGCTGATTGCAAGAACTGTGTTCAGAAACCTCCTGTTTGCCTGTTATGGATGACTGGATGCCTGCTTCCTGCTGGCCTTATATTCTGCTCAATGGAAGGTCTGAGAAGGAACAAGAAGAAACAAATGTATTTGACTTCTAGATATTTAAAAAATAAAAAAGGTAATGGACAGGGGGAAGTCTACAAGACTTATGGCATATTTATTTTGTTGTTAGTAGCAACGTCATATCCGACCCATCGTGACCCCATGGACAATGTTCCTCCAGGCCTTCCTGTTCTCTACCATCCTCTGAAGTCCATTTAAGCTCACACCAACTGCTTCAGTGACTCCATCCAGGCACATCATTCTCTGACATCCCCTTCTTATTTTGACCTCAGTCTTTCCCAGCATGAGGCTCTTCTCCAGGGAGTCCTTCCTTCTCATTAGTATTTGAGTTTCCTCTTCAGGATCTGGCCTTCTAAAGAGCAATCAGGGTTGATCTCCTCTAGGACTGACTGGTTGGATCGCCTTGCAGTCCAAGGGACTCGCAGGAGTTTTCTCCAGTACCAGAGTTCAAAGGCCTCCATTCTTTGGTGCTCAGCCTTCCTTATGATCCAACTTTCACAGCCATCCAATGCAACTGGGAAAACCATAGCCTGGACTAAATGCACATTTGTTGGCAGGGTAATGTCTTTGCTTTTTCGTATGCAGTCTAGATTTGCCATAGCTTTCCTCCCCAGGAGCAAGCATCTTTTAATTTCTTGGTCTGAATACCAAAAGGGTTTGTGCTGTAGCAAGTAGCAGCTCTTGAAAAACATTCAATGAATTGGAGCCATAGGAGTCACACTTCAGCTGATGAGAGATGATGAAGATTTAGTAGTTGAACAAAGGCTGCTTTGCACAGAAGCGGACAGAAAATCCCTACCAGGAAAATAGCCAAAAAGAAGAGCAATCTTCACAGGAGAGTAATGATAAGAAAGTTGTACATTTTTTACTTATATTTTAAACAATGTTAAGGATACTGCACATTATTTCTCGGCCTGATTTCTGTTTCAGTGGGAAACAATTCCTGACCAAGGGTGGGGTTTGGTCCGGTTCGGGTGAACCAGATGTTAATTTTGTATTGAAAAAGTTTTATTGGTTTTACATTTTTTAACAGGATAGGGTAATGGTTACAAAGAAATTTTGAGAGCATTCACGTCAGAGTCGTCGGACCTTCCGAGACCTCAAAATACACATTAAAAAAGTTAACATAGAAAACATTTTCCATACCACTACAAGATGAAAGCAAGTACATTTACCTAAATTCTCCCTTCCATGCTGTCAGACATTTACAAAAAGTCCGGATAGAAATATTATACAAAATTATTCAAGAAAAATCAAGGCAAAGTTATTTTTTTGATCTAAGTCTTTTGGCTATTGTATCTTCTTTCTCTCCTCCCTGGCCCCCCATGGGCGGGGCCGTGACCCCCTCCGTCCCCCCTGGATCTTCCCCCAGGGCAGAGGAATGTTTTTTAAGAAAGGCTTGCGCCTCAGCAACTGTTTTAATCCTCACTCTTCCTCCTTCCCAGAACACCAGCATCCCTTCAGGTGTCATCCACTTGAACCAAATCCCGTGGTCAAACAGGGTTTTAGACAAGAAGGAAAATTTCCTTCTTGAATCTCTAATTTTTCTAGGGATCTGCTTCAAGATAGTGACCGTTTCTCGTTGATAAGTTAAAGGTTTCTCTCTCTGCGCTTTCAGGATTTCCTCTCTGGTTGACCTTCTAACAAATTTCACATGTATCTCTCTAGGCACTTCATTCATCCTGGCATATGCAGAATTAATTCTATAGGCTAGGTCAATGTCCCCCCTGATCTCATCCTTAGGTTTTTGTAAATAGTCTGCTAAAATTGTACTCATAAGATCAGGTAGGCATTCACCAGATTCCTCAAGAACATTCTGAAATCTCAAAAAATATGTCATTCTTTCCATATCTATCCTAGACACATGCCCATTTATTTCCCCCACCTCATTAGAAACATTTTTAATCTCTCCCTTAGCCCCCTCCAACCCTCCTTCCAATTCTTCATTCTTCTGTGTATTCTCCAACACTTGCTTCCGGGTATCCAATAGTTCCTTTTTGAAAGTACTATTTTCAGCCCTCTGGGCCTTTATTTCTGATATCAAAGTTTGCATAGAGGTTTCAAGAGAAGCCATCCTTTGTTCCAAATTTACAAGTGCTGCTTCTTGTGCCATGGTTAAAAGTTAGAGTCACTGCCACCAAGATGGCGTTTTCCGGGTGGGGCTGGTGGGGCAGATCAGGAGCTCAGTTCAGTTCAGGGCTGTGAAGTTGCAAACAATTCAGAAACCAAAACAGACACAATTTCCCAAATCAGCAAATAGTAATAACGAAGGTATTCCAGAGAAGAAGTCACAAATCCATCAAAAGAATTTTTTTTTCAAAAATCCAGAGAGAGTCCTGCTTTCAAAGAGACGCTGGAAATTTTCCTTAGTTGAAATAGTCAGGCAGGGACAAAGAGAAGCCACTTCCACCGCTCATCTCAGAGCCAGAGGGAGAGAGTAGCAAAAAAAAAAGAATTTTTTAAACTCAGCCAGACCTAGAAACAATGTTGCAGAAAGTCACAATCCACTTTCCCTTGTTAAAGACCGTCCGGAGTGAAAGTTTCCGCTTTCTCTTTGCAGAGAAGCCATTTTGACGTGCCGCTTAAATCCGAGGGTTTTTTTTAAAAAAATAAACACCCCCCTCCCAGTCCGTTCAGCCTGGCTGGCAGCAGAAAAAAAGTTTTTTTAAAAACTCACTCTCTCCTCGCAGCTGAAGCCTCAGGAGCCCTTCCGACTGAGCCGATCAGCCCTCCTCATTGTTGTGAATGGCGCCGTCTTCCTTAGGCGAAGGGAGAACCCCCCGCTAGCATGTTCTCCCTCACCTGAGCCGCGCCGGGAGCCACTTCCTCCACCGCCGTGGGGGGGGGCACCCCCCGACGAGCCGGCCCTACGGGAGACCCTCAAAAAAGAGGAGTCTCGCCCCCGTTGGGGGGCAGAAGAAGAAACAAAGCGGCGAGCGAGCGCTAGGCTCGCCCGTCACCGCAGGAGCCGGAACCGGAAGCCCCAGATGTTAATTTTATGTCTGGTTCACCAAACCGGTAGTTCCAAGGATTGCTTGGCCACGCCCAGCCCAACTTCCCCTTCACAGGAGTCTCCACACAGCCCATTTTGGATGCCAGGCAAGTGCAGATCCCACATGTAGGCTCTGGGAGAGTGAAAAATGGACCTCCTGGAAGTTCTGGAAATCCAGAAACGGGTCAGTTTCCAGCCTCCAGAGGGCCTCCAGAGCCCAGGGGAGGCCGTTTTCGCCCTCTCAGAGGCTCGAGGAAACCCCCGGAGCCTGGGGAGGGTGAAATTTTACCCCCTGTGTGGTGCAAGAGGTCAAGTAGGCCATGCCCACCATGCCATGCTCACCCAGCAAACGGGCAGAGAATCGGTTGTTCTCCCTCAGTCTGACTATCCCAACTTCCTCCAACCTTTTCTGCAAGAGATCCTCAACTTTCTATACCAATTTTGTCATCAATCTTGGTATCTGTTGTAGACTGTCAAGATTCTTCTGGAATATGGGACTCAGAACCATAAGCAGCATTCTAGGTTGGTCTGCAGAGGAGAATAAGGACTTAATGTATTTTTAACACAATGTTTTTTCCTTAATGCAGTCCAGAAGTGCATTTTAGCAACTGCTGGCTAATGTTTAGCTTGTTGTTTAGAGACCATATCTAAAGATTTATTCAATGCAGTGCTTCCCACTCATGAATTTTGTATGTATGGTCTTACAATTTTCTTCCCTAAGTTTAACATTTGCTGTTTTTCCCTGTTGAAGGACATCTTATTCCTCTTCGAAACCATGCCAGATCAGATGGTAATCGCATCCTGTACACTCGGGGGGTATTGTTCAGACTTTCCAATTGTATATAATTTGCATATTTGATTGCATATCGATCTCATTATTCAGGTCATTAACAAAAAACATTGAACAAGACAGATCCTACAGAACATACTGATTGCTGCTGTCCAACTCACTGTAGAGCCATTCATGCCAACTTTATCCAAACAACTTGTTCGAAGGACTAAACTAGCCAGTCTTGCTCCATCTCTTGCCAATTTGTCATTTTTGTAGCCTGCCCTGTATTGATTTGTGGCTGGTCAAGTATAGATCAGCCACTGAGCCAGGGGTGAAATCCAGCAGGTTCTAAAAGGTTCTGGAGAACTGGTAGTGGAAATTTTGATTAGTATGGAGAACCGGTAGCGGAAATTTTGAGTAGTTCGGAGAATCAGCAAATGCCGCCTCTGGCTAGCCCCAGAGAGGGGTGGGAATGGAGAGTTCGCAGTATCCTTCCCCTGCCATGCCCACCAAGCCACACCCACAGAATAGGTGGTAAAACAATTTGACTTTCACCACTGCACTGAGCTGAAAAGGAAGTATTTGCCAAATGGTGAGGTTTGCATATGTTTTGTTTTTTTCACTTACCCACATATATCCTAAATGCAGCAGGGGAGGGACACCAGCAATGAGCAAGGGAAGGGGGGGGGGATTTAGTTATTAGCCAACTAGAGCCATGATGGCGAAACTATGCCACACAGCGTGCTACAGGTGGCATGCTGAGCTCTCTCTGCAGGCATATGAGCCATTACCCAGCACAGCTCCACCATGCATGTGCGCATGCCTCCTGCTGGCCAGCTGATTTTCAGGCCTCTGCTGTGCATGTGGAAGATTGTGGACATGCAAAGGGCTGGGGGGTCGTGCATGCATGCATGGGAACAGGAGGAGCGTGCAGGATGGTACAACTCCCCCGTGGCCCATTTGTAGTTTCAGAAAGCTTCAGTGATACCTGCAGCCCATTTTTGGTCCCAGGAGACTTCAGGGAGGACTGCTAGGCCAAAAGGGGGACACAGGGGGTCACACAAAAGCATGGGGGGAGCGTATGGGGAGCGTGCAAACACGGGGTAGGGGAGCATGGGGAGTAGTGCATGCATGCACAGGGGGCGGAGCCCATTGCATTGTGGGTGTAGGTGTGGGCATGTGCGTGTGTGCTAGCACACACACACATGCACAATTTCGGCATGGGAGGACAAAAAGTTTAGCCATCGCTGAGCTAGACTTGTTGTGTCCTCGACTTGCGACTGGTCTGGACATACAACCAGTCGCAGGTCTTCCACCCTGCCTGGAAGGACCATGGTAACAGGCTGTAGCCAGTCTGTAACCGCCAGTCGCGTCTGATTGGCCCAGACGCGACTGGTGGGAAACCGGGTTCTGAAGCGACCTGATTGGCTCCCCGTTTGACAGCTCGCGTATAAGTAGCTGTCAAATGCGGGAGCCCCTGTCTACCGCACACTTGTTTTCCTGTGAATAGTTCTTAGCGCCTACGCTATTCTTGTCAATAAACGGCTCGTTTCTTCACTAGCCTGTCTCTGGACTCCCTCTTTCCCGAGATCTAAGACTTTCTTTTGAAGATACAAGCTATGGTTTCTCCAGGGATTTCAGATTTGGAGCAGGAAAATGGGCTCAACTGAGGCTACCCTTGGGGTTCAAATGGCAAACATGAAGGCCCAGCCAGAAGTCCTCAAAGGCAGGGGTCTCCAACCTTTGCAACTTTAAGTCTGAAGGACTTCAGCTCCCAGCAAAGCTGGCTGGAGAATTCTGGGAGCTGAAGTCCTTCAGGCTTAAAGTTGCAAAGGTTGGAAACCCCTGCTCAAAGGCCAGTCTGCTGCCTTTTCCCTCAGAGTTACCTCAGGTTCTGCTTATGACTGTCGCCTTCAGCTTATTTATTTTTTTAAATAGTTTTTAGGAAACGATTGCCCACAGATAATAAGAAGTATGTCCAAAGAAAGAAATATACAGTAAAGAAAATGTGAAAAAGTAAAAAAGAACGGAAAACGAAGAAAAATAAATAGAAAATGAAAATAAAAGGACAAAAAACATGACACAGATATAACTTTTGATCTTACTCTGGGCAGTTATGCATACAATTCTAATCAAACCTCCCTCTCTGAGATTTCATCATAATTTTCTTCTTGCCACAATTTTTCTAATAATTCAGACCATAAGTCACCAAATCATTTTCTGTCTTACGCAAAAAGTCCATAAGGGGTTTCCAGTTATTATGTAAGAAATGCCAAGAATGTCCTTTCTCTAATCCGATTGTCCATCTCACCAAGTTCTGTCAATTTCACTAGCCGTTCCTCTTCCAGGGTGGGTAATGCAGCATGGTTATCTTCATTTCAGGTGTTTAATTTGTTCTTTATTCAGCTGAGTAGTGGCCCTCAGTAGCTCACACAATTTCCTGGGTATCAGCTCACTACTTCCTGCTGAGGGGATAGTCTTGCTTATCCTGTGCGTTGCGGCAACAGATTGCATGAGAAATATGGCACCAAAAAAATAGATGGAGGGAAAAAATGAAGCACACACACACACACACACACATACACAAGCATGCACACACACAGCACACACAAACATGGAGAGAGGAGGAAGAGACAGAGAGAGAGAGAGAGATACAGAAAGAGACAGAGACACATACACAGAGACAGAGAGAGACAGAGAGAGACAGAGAGACAGTGACAGAGAGACAGAGAGAGACAGAGAGAGGCAGAGAGAGAGACAGGCAGAGACACAGAGAAAGAAAGAGGATACAGAAAGAGACAGAGACAGAGACAGACAGAGACACACACAGAGAGAGACAGAGACAGAGAGACAGAGACACAGAGACACACAGAGAGAAAGAGGATACAGAAAGAGACAGAGAGAGAGACACAGAGAGAGAGAGAGACAGAAAGACAGTGACAGAGAGACAGTGACAGAGAGACAGAGAGAGGTAGAGAAAGAGACAGACGGACGGACAGAGACACAGAGAAAGAAAGAGTATACAGAAAGAGACAGAGAGACACACACAGAGAGACAGAGAGAGACAGAGACAGAGAGACAGTGACAGAGAGACAGTGACAGAGAGACAGAGAGAGGTAGAGAAAGAGACAGACGGATGGACAGAGACACAGAGAAAGAAAGAGTATACAGAAAGAGACAGAGACACACACACACAGAGACACAGAGAAACAGTGACAGAGACAGAGAGACAGGCAGAGAGAGAGAGAGACAGAGACAGAGAGAGAGATACAGAGAGAGAGAGACAGAGAGACAGAGAGGCAGAGAGAGAGAGAGACATAGAGACAGCGAGAGATACAGAGAGAGACAGACAGAGAGACAGAGAGACAGGGAGAGATAGAGAGACACAGAGAGACACAGAGAGACACAGAGAGAGAGACAGAGAGACAGACACAGAGAGACAGAGACACACACACACAGAGACACAGAGAAACAGTGACAGAGACAGAGAGACAGGCAGAGAGAGAGACAGAGACAGAGAGAGATACAGAGAGAGACAGACAGAGAGACAGAGAGGCAGAGAGAGAGAGAGAGAGAGAGAGACATAGAGACAGAGAGAGATACAGAGAGAGACAGACAGAGAGACAGAGAGACAGGGAGAGATAGAGAAACACAGAGAGACACAGAGAGACACAGAGAGAGAGACAGAGAGACAGACACAGAGAGACAGAGAGACAGGGAGAGATAGAGAGACAGAGAGAGACAGAGAGACAGAGACACAGAGACAGACACAGAGAGACACAGAGAGAGACACAGAGAGACAGAGAGACAGACACAGAGAGACAGAGAGAGATACAGAAAGAGACACAGAGACACAGAGACAGACACAGAGAGAGATACAGAAAGAGACAGAGAGATGCAGAGACAGAGAGAGGCAGAGAGAGACACACACACAGACACAGAGACACACAGAGAGAAAGAGGATACAGAGAGAGACAGAGAGAGACAGAGACACAGAGAGAGAGAGACACACACAGACACACACACAGAGAGAGACAGTGACAGAGACAGAGAGACAGAGACAGGCAGAGAGAGAGAGAGACAGACACAGAGAGACAGAGAGACAGACACAGAGAGACAGAGAGAGAGAGACAGAAAGAGACAGAGAGAGAGAGAGACATACACAGAGAGAGACAGACACAGACACAGACACACACACACACACACAGACAGTGACAGAGACAGAGAGACAGAGAGAGGCAGAGAGAGGCAGAGAGAGAGAGACAGACACAGAAACACACACAGAGATACAGAAAGAGACAGAGATGCAGTGACAGAGAGACAGACAGAGAGACAGGGAGAAACAGAGAGACAGAAAGCGAGAGACACAGAGAGAGCCAGAGAGCCAGAAAGAGAGAAAGAGACAGAGACAGAGATCCCTCTCCCCATACCTCCTGGGCAAAAGTGGGAGGGCTTGGATGGCTGATTGACTTTTCCACAGCCCCTTCCACAATCATTTCCCAGTCCAAAAGGGACAGGGGAGGGGGGGGGAGTGGAGAGAATCCTATGTATGTTATTATTATTATTATTTCTGATTAAAGAAGAGCATTTCATCTTTCTCCATCCTGCCAGGGGCTGCGGTGCCGCCATTGAGGTTAACGGTGCGGAAGAATACAAAAAAAAATTCATTGAGGAGGATTATAAAAGTTACTCGCTGGAACATTAACAGAAGAGTAACTTGTAAAAAATGCAATATTACAATATTCACAAGGACGGTAGAGCGTGATGAAGCTATAAAACTCAACATTAAAATCTTCCACAGCCTAGATAACCTAGTTAACAAACATTGTATTGGAACTTCTTTTCCAGGTTGGGGGGGTGGGGGGGCAGGAATCTGTTGCCCCTTGAAGTGTGAACCCAGAGGTTGCAACGGGGTGAGGGAGGGGAATACACTTGGCCTGGAGTGGGTGAGGGAACTTGAAGGAGCTGATACTGCCCTCTCCCCATCTTCTTGTGAAAACTCAGCTGCTTTTGAATAGACTCTAAGAAGAGAAGTCCACTGCAGAAAGTCTTCGCTGTTGGGATTTGCAGACATGGTCCTTTAAAAATAGAAGGTAGGGACATTAGGTTACAAACTAGTCTTCTGGAGGAGTAGAAGTGCACCGATCATAATTTTATTAAAGAAATGGGGCCATGTAGTAGGTTGAAGGCAGGGAATTCTCCAAACTGATCCATTTAAAAAGAAACAAGCTTGATCAAAGTTGAACTCTAGAGACTGGGGAGAGAACAGGGTTTTTCCTTCCTTCCTTCCTTCCTTCCTTCCTTCCTTCCTTCCTTCCTTCCTCCCTCCCTCCCTCCCTCCCTTCCTCCCTCCCTTTTCTCCCTCCCTCCTTCCCTTCCTTTGTTCCTTCCTTTCTTTTCCTTTCTTCCTTTCCTTCCTTCCTTTCCTTGCTTCCTTCCTTTACTTCCTTTGTTGCTTCCTTTCTTTTCCTTCCTTCCTTTCCTTCCTTCCTTTCCTTCCTTCCTTTCCTTGCTTCCTTCCTTCCTTCCTTCCTTCCTTCCACTTCCCAAGTGAGAAGACAATGTAAGCCCCAGGGTTATTTCCTTCATTCTGGGGCGCCTGCCAATGTATGCCCTTCGGGCAATATTCAAAAAGCAGCCTATCGGTGGGTTGAGGTCGTTTTCTGAAGGTTCCCTGCATCCACTCCACAGCCGGTTCCGAGAGTTTCTCCAAAGAACCGAGGGCCCCGCCGCCTCACCTGTCTGGATGGAGTCTCTCTTCCCCCCCCCCCCCTCTTTCTCTGCGCGACCTTTAGAAAAAGAGGAGCCCGGGCTTTCTCCGTTTGCCCTCCCGGCTCTCCGAGGCAGGAATGGTTCGAGCCAGCCCAGCGGCAGCCAACAGGCAGAGAAGAAGCAAAGTCCGCCTTCGGATTGCTTCTTCCGCCTGTCGGGAGGACTCCGCTTCCCGCTTCTCTCGCGTTGGGGAAAAAAGGGACTCGGGAACTGGAGGCAGTTTGAACTTAACAGCCAGGAAATCTGGAATCTGGCCGGCCGCTCTCCTTCCCGGGAAGTGGAGGGGGGGGGGTGGATTTGAGGGCGAGGTGGTCGGATTCCGTCCGTTCGCCTGAGGAGCGCTAGGTACCAGGCCTGGGGGAGGGGGGAGGGATACGGCTCAACTTCGGGAGCTGCCCTGCTCTGACTCACTTTACAGACCCCCTGAAGAATCCCCCCCCCTCGATCTGCTGGGCCGACCACCTGTCAGCGAAGCGAGAGATTCGGGAGTCAAGGAAAGGAATCTGCAGGGATCCCCACGAAGTCAATCTGAAGCCCCGAAAAGAACCCCAATTTAACGGCGAGGAGGAGGAGGAGGAGGAGGAGGAGGAGGAGGAGAGGAGGAGGAGGAGAAGAGGAGAGGAAGAGGAGAAGAGGAGGAGGAGGTGAAAGAGGAGAGGAGAGGAGGAAGAGAAGGAGAGGAGAAGGAGGAGGAGGAGAGGAGGAGGCGAGGGGAATAAGAGGAGGAGGAGGAGGAGAGAAGCAGCAGGAGTGGAAGAGGAGGAGGAGAGAAGGAGAGGAGGAGGAGGAGAGGAAGAGGAGGAGAGGAGGAAGCGGAGGACGAGAAGAGGAGGAGAGGGAGAGGAGGAGAGAAGGAGGAGGAGAGGAAGAGAAGAGGAGGAGAGGAGGAGATGAAAGAGAAGAGGAGGAGAGGAGGAGGTGAAAGAGAAGAGGAGGAGAGGAGGAGGTGAAAGAGGAGGAGAGGAGGAGGTGAAAGAGAAGAGGAGGAGAGGAGGAGAGGGAGAGGAGGAGAGGAGGAAGCGGAGGACGAGAAGAGGAGGAGAGGGAGAGGAGGAGAGGAGGAGGAGGAGAGGAAGAGAAGAGGAGGAGAGGAGGAGGAGGTGAAAGAGAAGAGGAGGTGAAAGAGAGGAGGAGGTGAAAGAGAGGAGGAGGTGAAAGAGAGGAGGAGGAGGTGAAAGAAGAGGAGGAGAGGAAGAGGAGGAGAGGAGGAAGCGGAGGACGAGAAAAGGAGGAGAGGGAGAGGAGGAGAGGAAGAGAAGAGGAGGAGAGGAGGAGGAGGTGAAAGAGAAGAGGAGGTGAAAGAGAAGAGGAGGAGAGGAGGAGAGGAAGAGGAGGAGAGGAGGAAGAGGAGGAGGAGAAGAGGAGGAGAGGGAGAGGAGGAGGAGAGGAAGAGAAGAGGAGGAGAGGAGGAGGAGAAGGTGAAAGAGAAGAGGAGGAGAGGAGGAGGAGAGGAGGAAGAGAAGGAGAGGAGGAAGAGGGAGAGGAGAAGAGGAGAGGAGGTGAACGAGAAGAGGAGAGGAGGAGGAGAAGGAAAGGAGGAAGAGGAGAAGAGGCAGAGGAGGAGGACGGCGGGCGGGGGGGGGGGGCAATTCCTCGCCTCGGGCGTTTGGTTTGAGGTCCCTCCTTCCAAGCCTGCTCTTCGGGGGCTCAGAGCCTGGGAGAGAGGGAGGGGTTGGGGCTGGGGGGGGGGGTTGGAGATGGAAGATGCGAGACAATCTATGATAGCTGCTCTGAAGTGTGATTCACTTCCCTAGGGAGCCTTGCCAGACAGTTTGTGGAGACGGAACTCCGGAGTTTCAGACTATGATAAATATGATAATTTGTATAAAATTTGAATGGGTTCTTGTTTTCAGGGGAGCGTGCCTCCGATGATGAATGTTCCTGATTTCCAGATAGATGGTTGATAAAAAAAAACCCAGGGTATTGAATTGTTGAAAGCGATTTTAATTTTAATTCTTTACCTGCAGATGTCTAATAATAATAATGCCTCTGCATAAAATAACAAGATGCCAGGGTAAGCAACAGCATCGCGATTAGCTTCTCCGCTTCCTGCGCCCGCACGGCGACAACATTAACCTCCTTTTATTTTTTTTATTTTTTTTAAAAGCTTACTTAGAATTATTATAATTACAGAGTTATTAATTTTCAAAAGAGGGTTAGCGGCATTTTTATTATTATTAATCGAGAGCGCTTAACGCATCTTTATCCCTGACATTCAAACGGCCGGTTAATTCTAGAGTTGGATCGGGAATCCCCTCCACCCACTCGTGGCCAGTTCCACCGATTCCCAGTTGGACTCGGAGGAAGAGCGGCCCTCCCTCACGCCCGGGAAAGCGCTTCGAGAGTTCGGCCAAGGCGCCCAAACGAAGAGAAAGGCCTCTTCTCCCCCCCCCCCCCCCCCCGGGGCTTAGTGAAACGAGAGAGAGAGAGAGAGAGAGAGAGAGAGAGAGAGAGAGAGAGAGAGAGAGAGAGAGAGAGAGAGAGAGAGAGAGAGACTCTATCTCATTCTGTCTGTCTTTCTCTCTGTCTCTGTCTCTTTCTCCTTCTGTCTGTCTCTCTCTGACTGTCTGTCTCCTTCTGTCTGCTTCTCTCTTTCTTTCTCCTGTTCTCTCTTTCTCTCTGTCTCTCTTTCTCCTTCTGGCCCCCCTCTCCCTGTCTCCTTCTCCTTCTCTCTCTCTCTGTCTCTCTCCTTTTCCTTCTGTCTCTCTCTCTCTCTGTCTGTCTCCTTCTGTCTGCTTCTCTTTCTCCTTCTCTCTCTTTCTCTCTCTTTCTTTCTCCTTCGCCCCCCTCCTCTATCTTTCTGTCTCCTTCTGTCTGCCTCTCTTTCTCTCTGACTCTTTCTCCTTCTCTCTCTCTCTTTCTCTGTCTCCTTCTGTCTGTCTATCTCTCTCTGTGTGTGTCTCTCTTTCTCCTTCTCCCCCCCCCTCCTTTGCACAAGCCTCCGCCGGCCGCAGCCTGTCAGGCAATTGCCCCGCACACTGGCCGTGACCCACAACGACTTGCTTTGCGGTTTACTCGCCATCCCACCCCCTTCGGAAGGTGCCTGGGAGATGCCGATCTTTATCTTTGGTGCGCGGTCAGCAAAACTTCTACGGGTCGCCCCGCCGCGCACTGTCCGGAGTCGGTTTCTTCCTTGCTTCCTTTTTTAAAAGTCGCTTTGCCAGGAGGCCAGCATCTCACGAAGAAAGCTTTCATTTGCTAAGTTTTCTTTCCCCCTCCTTTCCTTGAAGTTGGACTGGTGGGCTGTTGTCAGGGTGTGGGGGTTCTTTCCAAACCATGCTTTGCCTCTCAGAGCTGCGTCGAAGAGAGCCCAGGCTTTGAATCGCCCAGGTCGCCAACCGCCCAAGGGGTCTCCATCATAGGTTGGCCGACCAAAGGAGTCGCATCCTAAGGCTAGACCCTGAGGGGTCGATCCAGTGGTGTATTAACCATTAAGCAGACCAAGCACGTGCCTAAGACAGCAGGCCCAAAGGGGCAGAGGTGAAATTCATTTTTTTTTACAATTACCGGTTCTGTGCGTGTGGCTTGGTGGGTGTGGCAGGGGAAGGTTACTACAAAATCCCCATTTCCTCTCCACTCCAGGGGAAGGATGCTGCAAAATCTCCATTCCCTCCCCACTCCGGGAAAGGATGCTGCAAAATCCCCATTCCCTCCCCACTCCGGGAAAGGATGCTGCAAAATCCCCATTCCCTCCCCACTCTGGGGCCAGCTAGCAATGGCATTTGCCGTTTCTCGAAATTTTCATCAGATCCTCACAAAAACCTGCTGAATTTCACCCCTGCAAAGGAGGCACCGCAAAGTTGAGAAAGAAAGAAAGAAAAATCCAATGAAGATTTGTTACAGTATGTACAAAGGAGGGGGGCATCGAGATTTGTCAGTGCTTAGGGCAACAGTGAGCCTTAGTTCGCCACTGGATCGACCCGGTGGCGCTCAGGAGGTCTTGCTCCTGGGCTGCCCCCTCCAAAAAAAAAGTCCTTGTAGACCCCAAAAGGCGCTGCGGTTATTAAACCCCAGCTCTCTCTTTCGGCTGTCCACATTGTCTAAACAACCCCAACATTTCCAAGCCAAAGAGTAAAAAGGGGGGTGGGTGGGTAGCGCTGAACAGCCGGGTGCCCCCCCCCCGGAGTCCTGTGAAACATCTGGTTGAGTTCTTGCTCCTCTCTTCTCCACCAGATTCTTCCTCTCTCACCACCACCACCCCTCAAATACATCTACGAAAGTTACAGAGGCATTTCAGGACCACCTCTAACTAACCGGCTTATCATGACTTAAGAGCAGAGTCGGCTCAGTAAGGAAAGCGCCGCGCGGGAAGTGAGAGAAGAGCAAGCGGGCAGCGGTAAACCACCGTGGGGCAGATTTTTTTACAGGCATAATTTTAACTCGCTACAGCCGCCTCTGGCCTGAGGCTCCCGGCAACTGAAAGCGCAGCAGGTTGCTGTCCCCCACCCTGGACTCCCAGGCAGCGCGCGGAGGCTGAAGGAACCAACGGGAAGCGAAACTCAACCCCTGCTAGCAAAAGACACCTCCGAGGCTTGCCTGCGGGTGCAATGTTTGCGCCGGTGGAAGCCCTACTTCCTTAGACCTGTGGGCTGTGTGTGGGGGGGGGGGGGAGAGAAAATTCGGGAGCTGCGCGGCCACAAGGCTGGGTAGGTTCTGAATCAAGCACTTAAAAGAGGTGTTTCCACCGCAGCTGGCTGGAAACGTCTCTAAGCGCTTGATTCTGAACCTACCCAGCTTTCTCGCTGCCGCAGAGCTCCCGGACTCTCTCTGTCTCTGTGTATGTGTGTGTGTGTGTCTCTGTTTCTGTGTGTGTGTGTGTGTGTGTGCGTGTGTCTGTCTCTGTTCTCTCTGCCTCTGTCTCTCTCTGTGTGTGTCTCTGCGTCTGTGTGTATGTATGTGTGTGTGTTCTCTGTCTCTGTCTCTCTGGGTATGTCTCTATCTACCTGTCTCTGCCTCTCTCTGTGTGTGTCTCTGTCTCTCTATCTCTGTTCTCTCTGCCTCTGCCTGCCTGTCTCTCTCTGTCTCTGTCAGTGTGTCTCTGTCTGTCTGTCTTTCTCTCAGTGTGCCCCTGTCACTGTCCTCTCTCTCTCTCTCTCTCTCTCTCTCTCCCTCTCTCTGCCTCTCTCTGTGTCTCTTTCTCTGTGTGTCTTGCCTCTGTCTCTCTGTCACTCTCTCTGTTTCTCTGTGTGCATGTGTGTGTTTGTCTTTGTCTCTGTCTCTCTCTGTGTGTATGTCTCTCTCTCTGCCTCTGTGTGTGTGTGTGTGTGTGTGTGCGCGCGCGCGCCATAGCTAACAGGTCTACTAAGGAGCAGGGTTTCAAATGCAGGGAAATATTTGGAGTTCTGCGGGCGGGCGGGTGGGGGAGAATACTGTCGAGAAGATGGAACCTTCCCAGATGGCCAGTAGAGAGAGAGCGAAGCACAAGGGCGACTTCTGGTTCTGCTCTACAGGTTTGAACAGAAGCGGCGCAGGCAAGAGCGAATTAAAAATTACGCCTGTAAACTCTGCTCCCGTTCTGGCTAACCAAAGGGGGGGGGGTGAAATTCAGTGACTTTTCTGTGGCGGGGGGAGGGTCAGACCTTAACAGTCTGCCCTGGCTTGGACACCAGACCAAAGGAACACACACACACACCTGCCGCTGCCGCCCGCGACTTCCAAAGGCGACCAAGGCTTTTCCCCCAGTCGCTCAGGTCAACAGGGACAAAAAGCCGGGAGGGAGGACGGAGGAAGGGTAGGCACTGGCTGGAGGTCTTCTGACTTCGTCCCTGCGATTTCCGGAGTGACGTGAATCTGAGGTGCTTTTGACTTCCTGGGGGCTGGAGTGGGTGGGAAAAGGCGCTTTTAACTGAAAAGATTTTGAAATTTTCCTGAAGAGGCCTCAAGGCCGAGCTTGAGGAGAAAGATCTTCTCGAAGATCCAGAATTGGCAGAGAAACGACCCCCCCATGCCTAGCCCCTCCGACCACCTGCCAAATCCACTTTGGCCGCCAGCTACATTTGAGGCGCGTGCGCCTCTTCTCCCCGCGGCCCAGACAATCTTGGCAATTTGAGCCAAAAGGAAAAAGAAATGTGCCAAGCAAAAGAAAGAAGGAAGGAAGGAAGGTAGGAAGGAGAGAGATAGAAAGAAAGAAGGAAAGAAAGAAAGAGAAAAAAGAAAGAAAAAGTGAAAGAAAGAAAAAAGAAAGAAGAAAGGAAGGAAGGAAAGAGAAGAAAGGAAGGAAAGAAAGAAGGAAAGAGAGGAAGGAAAGAAAGAGAAAGAAGAGAAAGAAGGAAAGAAAGAGAAAAAAGAAAGAAAAAGGGAAAGAAAGAAAAAAAAAGAAGAAGAAAAGAAGAAAAGAGAGAAGGAAACAGAAAGAAAGAAAGAAAGAAAGAGAGAGAGAGAGAGAAAGAGAGAGAAAGAGAGAAAGACAGAGAGAAAGACAGAAAGATACCGCTTGGTCTCTACTCTGACTACGGCTGCCAGTAAAAAAAGCCCACCTTTAGCTGGCTGCGTCCTTTCCACTCCAGCTCCTGAAGCGACTTTTAAACGATCTCTCATAAGAATTCCGAAGCGAATCAGGAGGATGGAAAACGATTGCTGGACCAAGGCGTCCAGGGCCCTTCCTTAGTCTCTAAAGCCGAGCCTGGAAAAAGTTAGAGCAACACCCAGAGAAGAGGAGAGGGAGGCAAGAAAAAGCGGCCGGCTGGGGTGGGTCCAAGGCCACGATCGCTTCTTTGGAGGGGATGGCTGACTGTAGTCGGAGGGGAAGAAAGCAACTGCGGCCCCAACGGAAGGCCCGCCTAATTGAGGTGAACTGGCAGGCACCAGCCTCGCTGTATTAGCTACCAAAGAGCTTCAAAAGGTCAGAAAAAGATGCTGCTAACAGTTCGGCCAAACCCTGACCCTTCCCCGCGGCATTCCTCAGCTGGAAGGGAGGCCAGTCTCCAGCACCTCTCAAATGTGTCCCCAGCTCTGTGTAGCTGTGGGCCAAGTTCTGCCCGCCTCCCTCTACCACAGGACCCTCTTAACAGCATTATGGTCCCTGGGCAAAGCAGTGTACTGGGGCCCCCACGACAACTACTCACAGGAATAACATTGTAAACGGTGGATAAAATTCAAATTCAATTCAAGTAGATTTATTTTATTGGCACTTCCAACAAAACCAGTGTTGGTATGGGGCCCCTATGCTCTTGGGGTCTACGGTCGTACATTAAGACAGCCCTGCTCCACCTGGAAGGGTCCCAAGAACTCAGGGGCTGCTAATAGACTTCAGTTTACTGCCATCCTTGTCTGTCACCTGCTCCTGGGAATCCAGCTCACTGAGATAGTTAATCTGAAGTTGCGGTTTGAATTCTACAGCAGACAACTTCTGTTCCCTCTTAAATACAGTTTGACCTGGTGTCAGGCCCAGGGCAAGCAAAGGGGTTTTAGTTCAGAGGATTGCAAGTGAGAAGGGTGAAGGAGGCAACAGGTTATTTGTAACCAACTGTATTTTTAATGTAATTTACAGCCAATTTCTTTTCATACAATATATAGCCAATTTCAGTCCTAGAGGAGATCAACCCTGACTGCTCTTTAGAAGGCCAGATCCTGAAGATAAAACTCAAAATGAGAAGGAAGGACTCACTGGAGAAGAGCCTAATGCTGGGAAAGATTGAGGGCAAGAGAAGAAATGGACGACAGAGAATGAGGTGGCTGGATGGAGTCATGGAAGCAGTCGGTGTGAGCTTGAATGGACTCCAGAGGATGGTAGAGGACAGGAAGGCCTGAAGGAACATTGTCCATGGGGTCACAATGGGTCAGACATGACTTCGCAACTAACAACAATAACAACATAGCCCATTTACACAAGGTTGTACCATAACATTGCTTTTGAAGAAAGCTTTTAATTGGAAGCAGCAACCAGTTCAAAGATCTTCTAAGTTGTGCCTCTCCTTGTGAATTGCATCTCCATATGAGTGTGTTTCAGGAAAACACAAGTCTTATTCATGCCACTCAAATCAAGAGACTTATATCCTGGATATTTTGCACCTAATCAATCTACCTGCCAGTTTCAGGCATTCTGTCATAGATAGAAGTTGAAAAAGTTTTAAAGGTATAGAATCTAGCTAGACTTCATGTCATTCAAACATAACTATTCGGGTTTTCAACTATTCAGATCAGTGCATAGGTATATTTATTTATAAACCAGGTTACTTTTTTAAATTCTACCTAAAATTCTTGGAAAATTCAGTCCTAGTGATTCATAGGGTGCTATAAGGCCTTTTCCACCCTTTCACTTTGCACACAGCACAACTGTGTACTTTACAGCCACAAATGTCCCTTCTCCAAAATTCCACAACATTGTCTTTTTTTCCTCTCCAAAGAATGACTGAAAGAATCTTCAGGTATGTCAAGTCTAATGAAAAGAAGGACTAGGGGTGACATGATTACAGTGTTCCAATATTTGAGGGGCTGCCACAAAGAAGAGGGGGAGTCAACCAGAAGACAAGACAAGAAACAATGGATGGAAACTAATCAAGAAGAAAAGCAACCTAGAACTAAGAAGAAATTTCCTAACAGTGAGAACAATTAACCAGTGAAATGGCTTGCTACAACTTCAGAAGTTGTGGGAGCTCCATCACTGGAGGCTTTTAAGAAGAGATTGGATAGCCACTTGTCTGGAATATTATAAGGGCCCCTGCTTGAGCAGGTGGTTGGACTAGAAGACCTCCAAGGTCCCTTATAACTCTGTTATTCTGTTAAGTCTATGGGCTGAAGAACCAAAGAGAAGCAACCTAGAACAAATTTCCTAACAGTGAGAGCAATCAATCACTGGAACAGAAGTTGCCTTCGGAAGTTGGGGGAGCTTCATCACTGGAGGCTTTCAAGAAGAGACTGGACTGCCATTTGTCAGAAGTGTTGTAGGGTCTCCTGCTTGGGCGGATGGGGGGTTGGACTAGATGGCCTACAGATTCTGTCCCATCATGCTTTGCCACTCATTACCTTCAGGTGATGATAATCAGGTGGCATGTTGGCAATGTACCAGAGATGGGGATTTAGCACATTAGGTAATGTTTGGAGATGGAAGTGTGTTCCTTCTCACAAGCCACTAACCAGCCACCATTTATCCTTTCATACCTGTCACTTGTCTCCTCCCATAATTTACATCCCCTTCTCTCTAGATTTCCAAAAATGAAACAACAGCAAATAACCATTATTTTATCTGGGGAAGAAGAGGTTATATTTGAATAACATATTTTTTTTGGCAAGAGTACTAAAGTGTGCATTCAATGAAGTACCTCTGCCTTTCGCTCTGGCAGTATCCAGAAAGCAATAAAGGATTTAAAGTAGATTTTTGTGGCTTATTTCCCATTCCACCACCCTGAAAATTTCAATCCCTCTTTCTCCATTTCCAAAAAAAAGAGAGTTTTACAAAAAATATTGTTTGCTTGTTTGTCTTCAAGTTAGCATTGATTTCTGGCAATTGCCTGCACTAGTCCCTGCAGATTTCTTGGCAAGGTTTTTTTTTTGAAGTGGTTTCGCCTTACTTCCTGCTTCCTGGGGCTGAGAAAGAGGGACTAGCACAAGCCACCCAGCTGGCTTCATGCCTAAGGAGGATTCACTACAGGTTCTAGCCTAGTGCCTTCATCAGTACATCAAACTGGCTCTCCTTAAGAAGAGTGCATTTATTTTAGTTATTTATATAACTAAATTTATTATATATTTTTAAATTCCCCAGTCACTGAAACTCTCTGGGTGGTTTACAGTAAAACTTACCCATCAGTTAATCCACTTCAGTTCTCCATCTATCTATCTATCTATCTATCTATCTATCTATCTATCTATCTATCTATCTATCTATCTATCTATCTATCTATCTATCTATCTATCTATCTATCTATCTATCTATCTATCTATCTACCCACTCCATCCATCTGTCTGTCCATCCAGTTATCCAGCTATCCAGCTATCTTGCTATGTATCTGGAGAAAGTATATGGCTGCTCACTCACTTGCAGTGACTCTAAATGACTTATATCCCTCTTTGGGATATTTTTCCTGCTTTTCAAGCATCTTTCCCAGCATTCCATAGAAAAGATGCCACTGGTGGCCTCATAAAAACAGGCCTAGGTCTCCTCTAAATGGATACCACTCAAGCAGACAAGCCCCACTGAAGACAGCTGTGAAATAAGGAGGCGGTGGCTCAGTGGCTAAGATGCTGAGCTTGTCAATCAGAAAGGTCAGCAGTTCAGTGGTTCGAATCCCTAGCGCCATGTAATGGAGTAAGCTCCCGTTACTTGTCCCAGCTTCTGCCAACCTAGCAGTTCGAAAGCATGTAAGAAATGCAAGTAGAAAAATAGGAACCGCTTTTGGTGGGAAGGTTAAAGTGTTCTGTGTGCCTTTGCCATTTAGTTATGCCGGCCACATGACCACGGAGATGTCTTTGGACAGCGCTGGCTCTTTGGCTTTGAAGATGAGATGAGCACCACCCCTTACTCTCATAAACAACTAGTATATAGTCGTTTAAGCAAATGATTAGATGAGCTGTTGCTATAACTGGACTGAGTCAGGTCCCAGAGGAAGCAAACACTCCTATTGGGAAAAGGTCCAGGCTGTGTTATTATATTTCTGATCTTTGGCATGTCTTGGCATACCTTCCTAGGCCTTGACCCCCATCTCCCAGAGTCTTGCCTATTGAACATTCAAAGAGATCACTTTTAAAATTACTCCATTTATAGGCAGCCTACTAAAAAGCAGAAACATCACCCTGCCAACAAAAGTGTGTATAGTCAAGGCTATGGTTTCCCCAGTTGCAATGGATGGCTGTGAAGGTTGGACCATAAGAAAGGCTGAACGCCAAAGAATGGAGGCCTTTGAACTCTGGTGCTGGAGAAGACTCCTGCGAGTCCCTTGGACTGCAAGGCAATCAAACCAATCAGTCCCAGAGGAGATCAACCCTGAGTGCTCTTTAGAAGGCCACATCCTGAAGATGAAACTCAAGTACTTTGGCCACCTAATGAGAAGGAAGGACTCACTGGAGAAGAGCCTAATGCTGGGAAAGATTGAGGGCAAAAGAAGAAGAAGGGGATGACAGAAAATGAGGTGCCTGGATGGAGTCCGCGAAACAATAGGTGTGAGCTTTAATGGACTACAACTGATGGTAGCAGACAGGAAGGCCTGGAGGAACGTTGTCCATGGGGTCATGATGAGTCGGACACGACGTCATAACTAACAACAACAACAACTGTGACCAACAAAGATATTTCTCACAACATTGTTCTCCAATAAGCCAAGAAAACAAAATAGAAATTGATTACAGACATGTTGACCATTTGGGAATACAAAGCCCACTTAGATGCATTAGTTGTGAACTTGCACCTTTCTGCCATGCACTCACCTCAGGCCAAGTGTTATGTCTACAGGTACTTTCTGCAGCTATTTTGAAACTGGAAAAAAGAGAAATGAACCAGCTGCCAAGTGAGTGTCATAAATAAAGACTAGATAAAGAAAATTACTCAGCTCTCACTTTGACTAACCCTTCTCTATGAAGAGGCTATTGGGTGATTATGAAGAGCTGGTAGAAGAACAATTTCAGCTTCAGTTTGAAAAAGCTACAACGTCTTACCTGTCAATGACTACTTCTGCTTCAACCCAATAATACACAGGCAAACAATAGATACAAACGTAAGGTAAACCACTCCAAACTTGGTTGCAGAAAATAGGACTTCAACAACAGTGGTCAATGCCTGGAATGCACTTCCTGACTCTATTGTTACATTCTCAAACCCCCATAACTTTAATCTAAGACTGTCTACTGTTGACCTCACCCCATTCCTAAGAGGTCTGTAAGGGGCATGCCTACCATCCCTGTCCTACTGTTCCCATTTATTTGTACCCATTTCCTGTGTTCATGTCCATGTTTATGCTTATACCTGTTAACTCATACATTTTTGACAAACTAACTGAGTGAATGAATGAATGAACGAACGAACAAACAAACAAACAAACAAACAAACAAACAAACAAACAAACAATCAGGGAATGTCTCTTGACATTGACCTGGTTCATAATGACTGATTTCTAATTTACTGACATTTAGTGGGGAATGGCTGAACCTAAATCTGAATAATCTTATACAACATATAAACTACCAGAATATTTGCACAAGGAAAATGTTGGAAAGGGAGGATTTGGAGAATTAAAGATAAATCAAAACTAGGTATCACAACTAGGGAAGATTCTAAAGAAGCTCATTGTTGTGGCCTGCCAGTGGCCAGCAGAGCTGGCAGCAGATTTGGACAGTGAGGAGGTTGGGGAGGAACATGGGCCAGTCCTGGGATCTGGGGAAGGCTCAGACGAGTTCCTTGCAGCGGAGGCAGAGAGGGGACCAAGGCCATCTGGCAGTTATTTGCTGCTTCTGGAGTCTGACATCAGCAAGGCAGAAGAACAGCGGGAACCTGTTCCCAGTGTGGGCGTGTACAGAGCTGCCAGAAGGCAAGAACAATTCAGAAAACAGGATCAATTCAGGAGTAAGGCTTGAAGATGATTGGCCCCTCCCATAAGACATAAAAGAGAAGCGAATGGGATGTGGACTTTTGCAGGAACCAATTAGTTCATTGATTTGATTTGATTTGATTTGATTGCACTTTTATACCGCACCTCTCTCCCCAATGGGACTCAGGGCGGTGCACAGGTAAAGTAAAAACCAAGCATACAAAACATAATAAATACATACAAACGCTAAAATATAAATTAAATCCAGTAACCTGTGCTAAAATGTAAGTTAAAACTGATAAAGATTAAAATCACTAACTAAATCTGTGAGGGGTGACCTCGAAGATCTAAGCTAGGCCGGGTAGATGAAAAAAATGAGTTTTGAGTAACTGGCGGAAGAGGCGAAGGTCCGTGGTGGTACGAAGTTCACGGGGTAGGTCGTTCCAGAGGGCTGGGCCCGCCACAGAGAAGGCCCTTCCCCTGGGGGCCGCCAGCCAGCATTGCCCGGCAGACGGCACCCTGAGAAGGCCCTCTCTGTGGGAGCAGATCGGCCGGAGGGAGGTATGCGGTAGGAGGCGGTCCTGCAAATAACTAGGCCCCGAGCGTCTTAAAGATGGTTACCAGCACCTTGAAGCGCACCCGGAAAGCCACCGGTAGCCAGTGCAGCTCGCGCAGGAGAGGTGTTACATGGGAATGTCGTGAGGCTCCCAATATCCCCCGCGCAGCCGCATTCTGTACCAACTGGAGCCACCGGGTGCACCTCAAGGGGAGCCCCATGTAGAGAGCATTGCAGTAGTCCAGGCGGGATGTAATGAGCACTTGAGTGACAGTGCGGAGGGCGTCCCGGTCAAGAAAGCGGCGCAACTGGTGAACCTGGTAAAAAGCCCCCCTGGCCATGGCTATCACATGGTCGTCCATGGACAGCCATGAATCCAGGAGGACGCCTAAGTTGCGGGCCCTTTCCACAGGGGCTAGTAACTCATCCCTGATGGCCAGTGATGGGGTCAACTGGCTGTACCGGGACGTCGGAAACCACAGCCACTCGGTCTTGGACGGGTTGAGTCGAAGTTTGTTACTCCCCATCCAGACCCACACGGCCTCCAGACACCAGGACATCACTTCGACGGCATTGTTGGGGTGGTTAGCGGTAGATACGTACAGCTGAGTGTTGTCAGCGTACTGATGGTATTCTACCCCCAAACCACGGATGATCTCACCCAGCGGCTTCATATAAGTGTTGAACAGGAGTGGCAAGAGGACCGACCCCTGAGGCACCCCCACAAGTGAGGGGCCTCGATGTCGACCTCTGCCCCCCTGTCAACACAAATTGTGACCGACCGGAGAGATAGGAGGAGAACCACGGTAGCACGGTGCCTCCTATCCCCAGCCTCTCCAGTCGGTGCAATAGGATACCATGGTCGATGGTATCAAAAGCCACTGAGAGGTCTAATAGGACCAAGATAGAGGAGCAACCTCTATCTTGAGCCCTCCAGAGATCATCGACCAACGTGACCAATGCCGTCTCTGTGCTATGCCCAGGTCGGAAACCGGACTGGTGTGGGTCTAGATAGACAGTTTCCTCCAGATGCCGGGGGAACTGCTGTGCCACCACACTCTCAACAACCTTCGACAGAAAGTGTAGGTTGGAGACCATCTGGTCGGTTTAAGCTTTGAAAAGTTCTGTTTGACTCTGTGCTAAGTTTGGCCTTGCTCTGCATTGGCAATTACCATATTTGTGGACTATAAGACGCACTGGTGTATAAGACACACCATGATTTTGAAGAGGTAAGTAAGAAAAAAAGGCTTTGCCTTCCCTCAGCCCCCAGAAGCACTCTGCAGGCTTCAGCAGGGCTGGGGTAAGGCAAAAAAGCCTCTATTTTTGCAAAAAAACAAACAAATCCGAGCCCGTTTTTTGCAATAATGGGGGCCTTGCACCAGCCCTGCTGAAGTCTGCAGAGTGCTGCTGGGGGCTGAGGCAAGGCAAAAAAAACCCTCTTTTTTGTGAAAAATGGTCCATTTTTCGCAAAAATGGAATGCGAGGGCAGGGCTTCAGAAGGCCAAAAATGGCTGTTTTCACTGTATAAGACACACCAACATTTCCATGCTCTTTTAGGGGGGGGGAAAGGTGCATCTTATACTCTGAAAAATACGATAGGTCTCTGGCAGCATTCCAAGGGAAATAAGGTGGGCATGTTTATCAACATTCCCCTGAAAGATTGTGGCAACTCGAGCAGACATCTGACAGAACCTTCACAGACTGTTTGTGAAGCCTTGCGGACTGTTAATGACTATAATTTACAGCTGTATAAATAAAAGAGTGTTTTGAGGACTAAGATTGTGATTTATGCTTTCTCAGGAAGCCTAGGTCAGAACAATCATAAAGAGATCAATGTCTAGGCCAGGGCTGTAAAATTCACAGCCCATGGGGCGGATGTGTCATGCGCTGGCCATACCAACACCCGGTTTAGCAAAGGGGGGGCAAGCCCCGATACATCACGTGTTGCAGCCGTGATGACATGAGTTTGACACCCCAGGTCTAGGCTAGAGTGAGAATCAGTAAAGACTAAGGTTGTCAGAATAAGTCTATTTTACTTTATATAATTCACTTTTATTCACTTTGATAAAATCCTTAAAAGACTGTAGGGATGCAATGGACATACAATCTTGCCCACAAATATATAATTAGATACAGTTTTCCTTAACATGATTAGCAAGTTAGTTTATAATGGGCAAGATAGTAGGCAGATAAAATCCGATGTGAAAACAGTACTAAAAAGTGTGCTCATCAAAGACTCCTCATCAAAGTGGAGTGCTACAAGATTCAACTCAACATTTTCATTATTGGCTTTGATAAAGAAGTAAGAAATAAGGAAACAGTTATCAAATTCACAGGTGATGAAAAATTAGATGGCAGGGTTAATATTGTACACTAGAAGACCATCAAAATTCAAAATGATCTTGATGGCTTAGAGAACTGCTCTGCAAATAATGTATTTAATAGAGTGAAATGTAAACTCCATCCATTTAAAAAATCAAGTTTACAGGCATATGGTGTGCAACATATAGCTTAAAAATCTTGAATAGGAAAAGGAACTTGGAAAGTTTTGGTTCATCACAACTTTTATGCGATTGCATCAACAGCTGTATAGTTTTGTGTTGAAAAACCTATAGCTGTAGTTGCGAATGTTGTTTGGGGGAAATGCCCCAATGGCATCCTTGTCGTTATGGTTCTAAGGCCCTTTTCCCCATTGCATGCTAAAGCTGCATGATGACAATGTGTTAACATTTCCAGTTTTCTACACTGTTCCCATGGCATTGCTTCTAGTTCATCCCCGGGTGTTGAGTGAAACTCAATCATCAATAGCTTAACCAGCATAAAAGTAGTATTTCCATCGTGTGTATGTGTGTGTGTGTGTGAACTCTGCATCACAAGTAATGGATGGAAAGTTATTAAAGAGAGTTCTAATGTAGAATAAAGGATAAATTTCTTGTTTCTCCACAACTAGTGGGTACTCCTTCTGGACGTTTTCAAGAAGAGATCGAACAATCATTTGTTCAGAATATATAAGGCAGGGTTGTCAAACTCAAGGCCTGGGGGGGGATCTAGCCCCTGGGGTGCTTAGATCTGGCCCGTGGGTCTGCCCTGGAAATGATGGGCTGGCCAGCGGTGCCTCTGCCAGTGAAAATGGAGCTTGGGGAGGCCATGCATGCCATGCCTGTCCCGTCTGGGCTCCATTTTAGCTGGCAGAGGTTGCAGGAGGCTGTCACAGCTGAAGATGGAACCTGGGTGGGCCATGTAGGCCCCTCCCAGCTCCATCTTAGCTGGCAGAGGTCTGCAGGAGGCCGTTGCAGCCAAAAACAGAACCTTGACCAAGTGATGTCAAGCTGGCCATGCCCTCCTTTCCCCTCTGAGTCAATACAACCCTGATGTGGCTCTCCATCAAATTGAGTTTGACACCCCTGGTATAAGATCTTCTGCTCAAGCAGGAGGTTAGACTAGAAGGCTCCAAGGTTCTTTCCAACTCTGCTACAGCGTTGTTCTATTATGCTTGGAAGTGACGGGATACTAAGGCAAGATAGGGCTCTGTAATCAGGGTTGTGCTGTGCTACTTCAGCCATGGATGAGTAACACTTGCTTGAACCACACTGCCTCCCCTCCCCCTGCTTCTTAACACCACCAACTTTCTGACAGGTTTGGGTTTTACTGTATCCAACTTCTCTTTCCATCTTCTTTTCCCCACCAGTCATCAAGATGAAGTTGCTTGAGTCACTTGATTTCAAAACAAATTGCAGCAGTTGCTGCCAATTAATCAATAATAAAAAGTATATCATACAACAAAAAATTCCCACCAATGTTCTCCAGGCTTAGCATACAGCTTCTGCAACTGAAATGTGCTTCTGGCATTTTATTGGTATTATTACCGTAATTTTTGGAGTATAAGTTGCACCTTCCCCCCCCCCAAAAGAGGGTGAAAATCTGGGTGTGTTTTATATACTGAATACAGCATTTTTTTGCCTCACGAAACCCCACCCCCATCACCAAAATGGCCATACATAGCCTTAGGGAGGCTTCCAGAGTGCTCCTGGGGGCTGGAGGGACAAAAATGAGCAAAAAAAGTGCTATTTTTAAAATCATTTTGTCCGTTCCCAGTCCCCAGGAGCACTCTACAAGCCTCCTAAAGGCTATGTATGTCCTTTTTATTTTTTTGGGACAAAAAATAGGCTCATTTTTGCAAAAAACAGGCCTTTTTTGGAAGGTCTGCAGATAGCAAAAACTTTTTTTAAAATTCGCCTCTTCAAAATCTTGGTGCGTCTTATACTCTGAAAAATATGGTAATCATATTGCCCAGTTATGGGTTTTGAAAATTTTGCATTGGAAGGGAGAGGTGAGCTGGAGTGGGGGGGAGGTGAGTTGGAGGTACATACAGTGTGATGGAGGGGGTGGGGATACTAGCTCTAATAGTTTATGTATATATGGGTACAATCAATACTATACAGTGTACGGCTGGCATAGGCAGATGCAGTCTTTGGAGTGCTTTGCATACATTTGTGAACATTTATAGTGTACCAAACTCCACCATTAGGAGGCCTTGTGTAGGCTTGGTGCTTCAGCTGAGAAGGCCTTGTCTCCTTCGGCAGAAGAAGCGGCACCAAAGTCAAGAGCCGAGCAGCTGGAAATAAGAAGAAACTTTCTGACAGTGAGAGCAATCAACCAATGGAACAGCTTGCCTTTGGAGGGTTGTAGGAGCTTCATCACTGGAGGCTTTCAAGAAGAGACTGGACTGTCATCTTTCTGAAATGGTGTAGGGTCTCCTGCTTGGGCATGGGGTTGGACTCAAAGACCTTCAAGGTCGCTTATAATTCAGTTATTTTAACAGAATGTTAGGTCTATTAGTTGCAGAACCAAAGAGAAGCAGCCTACAGTGGAAAACTTTTGGGGAAAGTGTATTTTTGAGGTTTGATGGCTAATAACACAACTTTTTTGGTGGGGTTTCAAAATAATCATATTCCATTGCTGGAATAGCCTGGGAATAGCCCACACCTTAACCCAACTGAATATCTATGGAGCCGGCTAAAGAAACTTGTTAGTCAGAAGCGATCCAGCAATAAAACCCAGTTAATAGACATAACCATTCAATCTTGGTTTCACATTATAACAGCTGCAGAACTAAAAGACCTGGTTTACTCCATGGGAAGACATTGTAAGGCCGTGATTCATGCTAAAGGCTACCCAACTAAGTATTAACTGACATGGTGATAATTTTTGTATGTCTCATTTTTTTCTATGGTGATAATTTTGGTATATCTCATTTCACTTTTCTTCTTAATAACTGCTATTCTAACAGCAAATCCTGCAAAAAAAGGTATTGCATTACTTTTTTGATTAAATTCTTTCCACTGATATATAATTTTATGGCACTACTCCAAAAAAATTGGTGTTATTAGCTCGTTTTAGAAAATACACTTTTCCCAAAAGGTTTCCACAATTTTGGCCACTACTGTAGAACTAAGAAAAAATGTACTAACAGAGAGAACAATGGAACAAAAGTTGCCTTCCGAAGTTGTGGGAGCTTCATCACTGGAGGCTTTCAAGAAAAGATTGGACTGCCATTTGTCAGAGGTGTTGTAGGGTCTCCTGCTTGGATGTAGATTAGATGACCTACAAGATCCCTTCCAACTCTGTTAATCTGTAATCCGCTCCTTTTCCAGCCTGCTTGCAACTCTTCCTGGGATTTTCCCAGGGGAGAAACACCAAAGGAAAATCCTGACTGGCTCTCTGAAACTTTCTCTTGAGAGGAGATGTGGAGTCCTCCTGCCGGTAAGGCGTCCACCATTCCCATCTCCCTGGAGGCATGGATTGTTGCCTATGGAGGAATCTGGCTCTCTCAGGACTCAGGCAAGGAAGTGCAAGAAGACCAACTAAGATGATTAAAGACCTAGAAGCTAAAACATATGAAAAATGGTTGGAGGATTTGGGTTTGGCTAGTCTAGAGAAATGAAGGACTAGTGGGGACATGATAGCAGTATTCCAATACTTGGGAGGCTGCCACAAAGAAGAGGGGGTCAATTCATTTTTCAAAGCTTCAGAAGGCAGGACAAGAAACAATGGATGGAAACTAGTCAAGGAGAAAAGCAACCTGGAATTGAGGAGAAACTTCCAAACAGTGAGGACAGTTAACAGATGGAACAGCTTGCCTTCAGATGTTGTGGGTGTT